>JAJJWX010004424.1:0-25914 GCA_023529315.1 Papaver bracteatum | reverse complement strand
AATGAAAAATTCTACTTCTGAGCACAATCCTGAGATAAATTTTGATGGGAGGGGCCGCACTATTCTGCATAAGAAAAAGAGTCATATGTAAGGGTATGTACTATGTACATAATGAACATTAATTAAAAGCCAGTGTTAAAGGAAAATAGTGTAGTCAGTGCAAGAATCAATAGAATACCAATCTCTGTGGAAAAAGTAAGTGGTGGTGCAACATAGGCTGAGGTGCTAGCTTTCTTTGTCTATTTCCTAAAAAATTTGGGTGCTTGTTTTCCAGCGTTCATACCATCATCACTTAGATTTTCTCTCCTCCTATGCTTTTACATCGCACACGTCTTGCTCCTGCAAATTTATAGAAAGATAAATAGAAATCAGATAACCAAACTATTATTAGTCAAATAACAGGTATCTAAGACAAAGATACCTAAGATTGAAGTCATGCGTTAATTTTTTTCTCGAAGGCTACTAGATCCTTAAGCCGCAATGATTTTCAGTTCTGCCACTTAACCATCAAGCTTTTCTTTTTATTTACAAAGTTCCTGAACCTTCTTAAAGGGACATACTACCTATAGCCATGGTGAGTAGATACGCATAACCATGATCCAGTACTCTCTCGTCGCCAGATAACTCAGATTTTCCTGCATATTCTTCTGCATCTTCAGGTTTTGAAGTAGCACCACTTTTGGTCTTTGGGGGAAATTCCTGTTGTAATTCAAGAAATAACCCCGCTCTTTTCCTGCTGCTCACTATAATCTCTCCTTTCACTACTCGCAAGGATGAATCGACTTTGTGATCCAGTTGCATCAAATCGGATTCAAGATTATCCAAGATATACTCTCTCTGCAATAATGTTCAGTTCGGAATAAACATAAACCTTGTACAAAAGCAACCATGAATATTCAGAATACAAAAAGGAAAGGAAAGGAAAAAAAAATTGCGTCCCATCTTCCAATTCCTACAGATAATTCTTCATGACCAAGAACCCTAATTTCTCTGTGAAATTCAATCTCCTAACGAAACCCAAATTAAACCTCATATAACTATCTAGACTAAAATTAAACACAAACTCATGAAACAAATCACTAAATTAAACTCAATTTCGCATAAAGAAATAACAACAGGATAAGAACCCTAATTATGTTTTCTCTTAATTACCTTTATCTTGAAAATCTGAATCAACCACACCATAATCATCACAAACAGCAACCTATCCTTGATCATCCTCCTCTTATTTCGATTTCATCTTCAACTTCACACAAACCCTAACTTCAGTTTATAGCAGTAACCCGTTATTCTCCTCCCTATCTAATTTAACCACAAAACCAACATCCTCACCTTCGGTTCAACGATCTAACAAGTTTCTATGAACATATCACACAACAAAAACTCAATTCTTATGAACTGAGTTCGATAGAGAGAAGGAGAGGAAGAACATACAAGAAGAAGAAAGAATAAGGAAAGAGAGAGGGAGTGAAAATGAGGTCTGAAAATAAACGAATAAACGTGTAAAAGAAAAATAAAAACCAAAAACCAGATTACTAAAACCACATGACAATGCTTGATATTTCGTAAATTCCATCATAGCCCAACGTTTTAATAATTTCAAATACGTTGCTCCGATAATTTCGCTTTAATAAACTAGTGTTATTTATTTTGTGCAACGTATTTTTAGGTGAGCAACGGATATTGGCGTTTCTTTACGGTGCAATGTGTATATCCATTGCACACCCCCGAAATTGAAATGTTGCAAAATCCAGGATATGGTGTAGTGAAGTTGAATGTCATACATAAGTAATTGCTTGTGTGTGCGGATTGGAATGTATGTTTGATGTTTGCAGCTAAAGAACTTATGCAAGCTAATTATTTAGCTATTAATTTGTGTCTATCCTTAGTGGTTCTTACAAGGCGAGAGATTGGAGTAGGTTTTGTGGATATACCTCCTGTAAGCCCTCACGAGACTATAACTCGTCCACTAGGGACACCTAGGGATTTAAAGGCTTGTTATTCATGCTAAGAGTAACCGTTTTCTCAACGAGATGGAGTTATTATATTTAGGATTATTTTATTTTAGTTTTCTTGAGGAATAGCAAAGGTTAATTGTGGGGGGGATTTCATAAGTGCATAATTCATATGATTTTAGTGTCCATTCCATACTTGTTTTAGATATTATTCTTGCATATTTTCGTATTATTACTATTGTTTTCTCTTATTTGCCTCTAATAAGTGAATCATCCAAAAATAAGCTAAAAAGTGCTGAAAAGAGCTATGAAGAGAAGTATTCCAAGTATCCAAGTGCCAAAGTCCAAGAGAAGTGGAAGAAAAGCGACGAAAAGGAGCAAAACGCTCAAAATCAAGATAAGGGCCAAATACTGATCTTAACTCATTCAAATTAAGTATTTCTCATACCCATGTTGAATAGAATGGAAAGATACAAAGAATTCAAAAAGAATGAGGTCATTCCGAGTTCGGATGAAGAAGTTGTGGCCAAAACAGTTTTATTAAAAACCGAAGAAAGTGCAGTCCGCGAACTGAGTTTGCGGACGGGGTTCACAGACTTAATTCCGAAAATTTCTGCTGGATTTTGAAGTTTGTGGACTGGGTTCGCGCAGTTATCAAAGAGGAAACGTGTATTTACTCCTTTGAAGGCTTAAGGGCACGTTTGGGAACATTATTTCGTTATTTTAGGTTGGGTTTTTGAACCTAACTAAATACGTGAAGACCAAGTAATGTAAATCTATAAAAAAGTATTAGGTTATGTAAACAGATCACATCACTAGGTCACGAAATTTTTAGGGTTTGGATAAGAGAAACATCACACGGAGCGATTATCAATCGTAACTTTATCTCTTTACTTTTCTCATATGTATATTATGGGTGTTTCTACATCCATGAGTAGCTAAACACCTATTCATTAGGTTAATCCATGAGTAGCTAAACACCTATTTATTGAGGATGAATTCTAAGTTGTAAACAAGATTTGAGTTATTATATTAATCTACTTCGAAGTTTTTCATATGATTATCGCTTGTTTATACTATTTGATTATTTATGATTGATTGATAGATTGTTTAGGTGGCCAACTAAATTGATTTGTTGATTGAATCTATTGCTAGTATTGAGTTAGGAGATCAGTAATCATCGAATAACCTTTACACAAGTAGAAAACACAAGACCTTACAGAGGGATTCTATGGAGCGATTGTGTTTATAAACAACACTAGAAAGTGGACCTTGAGCTAAGAGTTTAACTACTAGGATTAACCTAATTCACAAAGCTTAAAGAATTCGATTGGATTACACCTTGAGTGAGCTACTACTTGGTGGTTCAGTTGAATAGAATCTGATATTGGAGAGCTTCCGTATCCGTGGTATAAGGAGTTTTTGGGATAACACTGAGCTAGATGTTATTCTATGGTTGGTGACAATCTATGATTTACGATGAGTAGGCAATTATAATAACTCATTGACGGTTTATATACGAAGAAGGATTCCTCGATCATATCTCTCTCTATTGCTTACAACTTATTATTTTCAATTGCTTTTATTTACTTTATTGAAACCTAAAACAAAACCCCCATTTGTGACAATTTGACAACTAAAATTCACTGCTCTTCGTGGGAACGATCCTTACTTCCATTATATTACCAGTTAATTGTGTAGAAATAAGTTTATTAATTTGATTGCACTCACGACACGCATCACTACCCTTTTCCAGCCACTCCCCCTTTAGTATTTCCTTCAGCAATTTCTCTTGATATTTATATTTCCCCAAGATGGATACACCGTTTGTATTCTTCTCCGGAGTTTCATTTTAGAAAATCTCAGAAAAATACTCCAACCTAATCCAAAATCATTGAGAAGTCAAAAACCATCATATCACAACCAGAAATCCAAAACCGTGTCAAAAATTCCTTATTCAATTATTCAAAAAATCAGAAATCGCAAACGGGATGCTTATTGGCGAAACCCTAACTTCGCCACGAATACAAAGAAGGTAAAGATGAGTCCAAAAAGCGTCGGGAAGACTACACAACAAATAGAAACGATAAAAGGGATAAGCAAGTCATCGAAAGGTAGAGCGCAAGTCGCCTCGGTCAGGACTCATTTCAATCACTTTTCCCAACAGTCTCTCGGGCAGCAGAGGTTCCATTCGGAGGCCGCATCAGTAGTGGTAACCTCATCATACCACCCCGAAGCCTCCTCAGCATCCACATCACCCGTCTTCTTCCCGACACCCGCTTCAACAACCAATCCAAAGATATGCCACCATAGCCTTCCCAATATCGCCGACAACAGTTTCGGCGCCTTCTCCGAAGGCTGCTTGAGTCCCATCGAACGCAGCGTCTTTCTCAAAGGTTTTATCGACCTTCGAGGAGGATTTCCCAGGTTCATCCGCATCAGAGTCGAGAATTACGACGCCATCCTGAATAAATAAGTTACATTGGCTTTCCCCTAAAAGTTTCACAGACTCAGTTTTTTGTCATTTCAACCTAGAAGCGGGTTATTCCGCCCTAACACTGAGCCTTGAAGAATTTTTACTGCACTGAAGCCTCTCTACACACCGGGGTGCTTCGTCACTTTCCCATTCCTCTTCCATGTTCACCGAACCCAAGAAGGTCTGAACAGGCACCCGCACTTCTCCTAGACAGATGGAAGGTAGGCCCTGAATGATTATGCAAACTTCATGGAATAGATATTCAATTCTATCTAATGCCTCCTCATGAGAATAAAACTGGTTTTCGCCGATTCCAGAGTTTTTCTCCGAAGAGTTAGAGGTACGGACGCCTCTAGAAGATCCCACTATGCACTACAAAACCAAAGAAAGAAGATAACTTTTTTCACCCTATCTACACCAGCAACATACATAAGAAAGAAGATGGAAACCAGAAGAAAACACGAGATGATACCTGTAAGAAGGGTGGGCACGATTTTCGGATGAACTATGCGAATGAAGGATTCGAAATCATCTCTTATGTTAAACAGAACAATGCAATCCTGAAAAGGAAAGATTTCTACTAAGCCGTGAATTAAGGAGTGACATCCGGTCTTAATTAAACCTTATTATGCCATCTACTATAAGGGAAAGTATCATGCTTGGCTGTACGAAATAATTAGGGTTTGGTGAAAAAACGTGGAAGTATGTGTTTGAGACACACTGGCTCGCATTTTGCTTTTCTGCCGACAACAATGGGATTCGAAAGCAAAACCGACAACGCAACCTGAGAAGAAGGAATAATGCCCCTTTTATGGGCATAGCACTATCGGATTTTGAAGAAAGAAAAAGATTTCCTAATTCATTCTACATAAGACAGGAAAATGGGCCCACAATGGCCAGCTTCACGGTGTCAACAGTCTACGTCCCCATCCCAGACCAATGCTACGCTGGAGGCTCCATTTTAAGCCGCACAACACCTGCGGCTCCCACTCCAAGTCGTTCATGCATGCCTTGCCTTACCAAACCGCGCCTTACCATGATCGCGCCACGCCGAGTCGTCCATTTCATTGTTGCATCCCCTATCATGCCAATCCATCCATGCCATGACTTGCCGCGCCAGCACCAAGTCGGCATGCCAACATCATGATGTTCCCTGACCCAGTCAATATGATGAGCATCTAGACTGAACTAACGATTTCTCGTCTCACCACTTCACGGTCAACACCACAAAGAGAATCTACGCAAAGCTACCAAACACAAGGATCATAGATTCTCCTTGCTTCCAGAAAAAGGTTAGACTGATCTTCCTCACCAGCTTGCATGATTTACGTTTCGATTCTGTCCTTGTCTGTCACCATATTATGCTTACCTCCAATACACCAAATTCAGTAATTTGTAACACTGAATTATGACACTAATAGCTGTAATGAAACATGTTACACATATTAGTGTAACAAAGCACTAAAAGTGTGACATTAATTCATAATTTAATTTTTATAATTATGTCACATTTTTAAGTGTGACTTTCAAGTGGATCCGAAGAGTGTGTATTTTTTTCTTTTTCTTTTTTTCTCAATAGTATCAAAAGTTCAATTTTTATAGAGATAAAAAACCTGTAACTATCCATAGTCCCCACGTTTTTCCGCACTCTTCATTTCTTCCTAGGCAACTGTACTTGTGTAGAAAAAATAATCAACTTCCCTTCTCTGCAACTCCAAGGATTCTCAATCCCCCTGTAATTCTAATCGATCTCTCTCTTTATATGTTGTCGATCTTTATAAAGCGTCTGGTAATTAGGTTTTTTTTTCTTGGAAAAATTATAAGATTTAATTTCTAGGGTTCATGATGTGGATAAAATTAAAAAAAAATCATACTAAATCGAGGCTTTTAATTTAACTAGGATTCCAGCACTCTTCAAATGGTTAGCAGAAATAAATCCAATGATAATACAAGATGTAATCGAATAAGAATCTGTTGAAATTAAAGGAATTTCAAAAACCTAATCCTAATAAACTTGAATACGATAATCTTTACCTTGATATGAATAGTATTAAGATCCGAATTCTAATGTAATACTTGTATATTGGTTACAAATCATTATCATTCTAATGTAATATTTGAGTTTTCGTTTATTGTGCCAATCCGAGCATCCATGGTTAAAGCCCCAGTTTTACTCTTGTTTCAGGATTGGTCAGTGGGGTTCTTCTTTTTAAGCTGTGGAGGACACTGGTATGTGCTGTTATCTCCTTGCAAATCCCTAAATTTTCACTAAATTTGTTTTCCTTTCAAGTCACTGGAGTTATAGCAAGGAACTGTAATCTCTTAGTAATTGAATTGTCCAATTTGCATATTACAGGTTGTGCTAAACCATAGGATTGTTATGGTGGATGAAAGCTGGCAGATTAAGTTTTAGAGGGTGAGAGATAATGATTTCTTGAAGATTCCAGGGCGTTGGATGCTGAAGGAAATATTGATCCCAATCGTTATAAATCTGTTTGGATCACCAACCTTTACAATTCTATTCGAGATGACCTCTATTCTTGTTTGGGCTTGAAAAATTTGGGTAAAGAAACAATGAAGTGCAAAAACGAGATTGGTACATGGGTGATCCAAATTTTAGTGATATTACTCATCCATGTTTCCATCCTGAACACCGGGTATGCAAATTTTGATGCTTTCTTGAAATAATTATGTTCATACAGATCGAAAATTGTTTAGCTTAATTTTTACTTGTTTTATATATATATATATGTATATATATTTTAAATGTTTACATCCGGCACCTAGCACATTCGATATGATATCTCTTTGATTAGATTAATAGGTTTTTTGGCTACTGGTGAGCATTTTCAGATCTAGTTTTTGTAATCAACGTTAATATTGGAATATACATATGTACACAGTAATGGTTTGCCTCATATGTCCACACTGTAAATTGTGTAGATGGTGCGGCTCCAAGGGAAAAGATGAATCAACAATGGTTTAGACGTTTCAAAGCTGCTGGAGATGCACAAGAAGAAGTAAGTGTTTTTGCATATACAATAGTAGCAATTAGATTTACACTCAAAATTGATGCAATTTGATTATGTTATCCGAACCAATTCTATGCATGTAAATAATCAATAATAACACTGCGATTTATGTTCCGAGAGAGGATTTTTTTTTTTTTGGGAGAAATGGGTTGACAATTTCCCGCTCGATCTCTATTCTTAGAGAACTTAAACAGATAAGCACAGTGAAGCCAGATTTTTAATATAAAAGTTCGCATTTTGAGTTTCATCGTATCCTTCTTGGACAGCATATGGGCTATAATCATATTGAAGAAAACAAAAGAGTTTCCCTTTTATAATTAATTGGATGCAGTGCACATTAAATGTCATCACTGTGATTTGTTATGGGTATGACGTGTCGCTAAAAACAAGATGGGAAATGTACTTTGATTGTGTTACCTGGTTGCATCTTATCCAACTGATATCACAACATGACGAAACTGAAAACATGATGAAAAATATGTTTATGATTATTGCTTTATATACGGTATTCATGAACTATCTTTTTGCTGTAACCGAGCAGGCAGAAGAGGAAGAGCTGCTGTGAGTAGAGTTTGTGTAGTAGGGAAGGTAGATTCCTCCTAAGGAAAGTTCACAAGTCTGTGATTCAAATAATATCACTCCTGGACCTGAATTTATCCATGTTTTTTCAACTCAGACTAAAGAATGATCCTGAGTGGAGATCAGTTATGGTATGTCTTATGTCTGTTTTCTACTTTGCCATGCATCTATCTCTCTTATTATTAGAATTATTGCCTAACATAAATTAGTCAATATCAAATTATTTTCTCGTAAGATATTTCTTTTTGTAGGTTGTATAATGTTCCTGGTGACAAAATTTTGTTCTGCGTTGGCTGGCAAAACACTTTCTAATTTCGATCCAAATACCCGTCCGTACCTGTATGGTTTGGTAAGTTATTTCTGTTCATAATTGTAAAGATTGATTTAGTTTGATAAGAACTTTTTTTTGGGCATTGTTTTTATTTTAAAACTCATGCATTTGTTGCTAGGCATCTGCTGCTTATAATGTGCTTTGCTAATACAAAGACTTGCTATATAATGTTGCTATGTTGCAGCATAAAGATTTGATTATGCTGGCATTGGCTACGTATGAACTGCATTTCTTTATTGTTAGAAGAGAGGTTAGTATGAAAACTGATAACATGCATCAGTTTTCGTTTCTTTGCATGCATTTTTTAAGCATGAGGGTAGCCATATCTGGTCAGAAGATTGTGCTCTGTCTTGTTGCTGCAATTTAGTATTTAGGGTTCACTTATCATTTGTTTTTTAAGAACACCTTTGGTCATTTTGCTCTATGTAGGACATTCATAGTAAAGAATTAACGGAAGGTGCTGAAGATAGTGTGGTCAAAAGGGTTTAGGTGAGCATATATGGGAAAGTCGATAGTGCAGAATGATGGATGTAAGGAGTATCTGGTTATGATATTAGACGTTTTATTTAAAAATGTATATTGAAGTTTTGGTTTTCTGACAACTTGTTTGTAGAATGTATCATTTTTTTATGCAACAACTCATCTAGAATTTTAATGCAATACGTTTTTTTATATTACTTGCATATGGATGGTGCGAATATGGATTTAGAAAAATATTTCTTGGGTGGTTAATGGCAAGGAAGTTGTAGTCGCCTCATAACAGGAGAACATATATATTTTTTTGTTAATTACTGCCAAATATGTTACACTAATGTGTAATTTCTTTGTTACAGAAATTAGTGTGACTTTAATTAATTTAAGTCACACTTATTAGTGTGACCCCTAATGTGTAACAAAAGAATAACACCATATTTATTACACTTATATGTGTCACATTAAATAAGAAGTCACACATATTTGTGTAAAAAAATGTCTGATTTGGTGTAGTGCTCGTAACAACGCCCATGTTCCGAGCTAAGCAGGGGACTTAATGTTGATGGTAGTTTTTAACTTAGGGGTAAAGTCATAAAACCCTAGTCAGGTAATGACATCAAAGGACTTAAACGCATTTATTGAACCCTTTAATATGTCTGCGAGAAAATTACTAGGGTACCTTTTTTTTTAATTAATTAATTACTAATTAGGGTTTTCGATAGGCCAAAACCCTAATTCCCATGCCACATGTGCCATTGGCAAACCATTCCAGCCATACCCACCGCACCAAGGCATGCCAACCATGCTAGCCGCACCCCTGTGCCAATGGAAAACCATGCCAGCCACACCCAAGCGCAAAGGCATGCCAACCATGCTAACCGCACCCCTGTGCCAATGGCAAGTCGTGCCAGCCACAGCTACCGCGCCAAGGCATGCCAGCCGCACCCCTGTGCCAATGGCAAGCCGTGCCAGCCATGCCTACCACGCCAAATACATACCAACCATGCCAGCCGCACCACTGTGCCAATGGCAAACCATGTCATCCACATCTCCACGCTAAAGTATGCCAACCATGCTTGTCATCCCAATACGCCATGCACAATGCTGGTTGCCTAAACAAAGGCCTGCAATAATCAACGACCATCTTTCCATCTAAGACGCAAATCTTAGCCGTCCAAGATCGCCAGCTAACGCGCGGTAACCTTTGGCCCAACGTCAAACCCTAATTTTTGGCTACGCATAAACTATGCCAAAACCCTAGCTTGGTCACGATCCTAGCTTGGTCATGCCAAACCCTTGGCCCCACCATGACAATCCAAACCGCACCTTGCCTTGGCCCTATCTATGCTAGATGCACCATGCGCCCATGGCATGCCAAGCTAAACCGTTCACGGCAAACCCTAGGCCCCACCATGCCAAGCCAAACCGCAACTTGCCTTGTGTCACACCTTCAAACACCCCAGATATTTTCTGCGAAAGTGTAACCCGACAGCACAATGCTTATGTGAATAAAGCTTCACCCACTTGCACTTCAGCTTTATAAGTTTGCACCAATACAAACAGCCAACTCAACAATTCTTCAGCGGAAGTCTTTAACCTTCTTTCTCTTCAACTTAAACTCATCAAATGCACCCCATATTACATTCAATTTTTTCCATACTTTACCAACAATAATTAGCCAACCAAGAACACTTATAATATGACAAAATCAACTCTTTTATTGCATCAAAGGAAAAAAATACAAAACCTTCCCACTTGGGGACTTACACAGACTTGTTCAGTCCTTAAACCAAGTCTAAGTCTTACAAAAACTCTCTTATTCACTCACATATGCAACCTTCACTCTCACATATGTTATCTTACTCTCACATAGGCTAGGTTGCCGAATTTCCCATGCCTTAGGACTATTTATATAGCAGCTTTGCTTGGACAAACCATTCCCAACCGTTGAACACGCTAGAGACAGCCATCTGTCTCGGGGAGCAGTTCCATAACCACCAACAACTATGCCAACTGACCAGTTCTCTTCTCACTTGCGCCAATCATCCAACACCTGTTCTATTTTGGTTAGAACTCTTCTCCCACGATGATAAACTCCTTTATAACCATTTTACTTCATCACGCATCATTGGCATGCTTGTGAAACTCGTAACCAACTTGTAACCGTCACTTGAGCCGTATTGCGCCACTTGTTCTGGCATACTGTATTCTACCACGATCCAATGTTCAGCCATCTTGGCCCTGCCTGTTTATCCTTCTAAACTCATGCACAAACAACTATCAAGAATCAAACATCGAGGCCAGATCCTTAAGCTCACTATAGTTACTCATGCGTCATATATGCTTCACTACGCCAATTATCTTGACAACAACAATGCAACTATTGCATTACCATCCTATTTACATTGTTCAAGCTTTGGCCAACCTTGAACTAATGCCATAGACTAACTCTTAGTCTATTTAACTATTCTTGCATCATCCTTGAGTTTGGGATAACTCAACCTCACGGATATGCCTCAATGCCAACATTGCATGTTGCATCTATCACTTTGGCAATGTCTTGCCTTTCCTTAATGAAGCTTCATTGTGTCGGTCAATAAGATTCATTCATTAGCCAAATGTCTTCACAATGTAGTGCTACACTTGCACTAAATTGTCCCTGTTGGTTTATGATATCTTCAGCACTTAACAGTCTATACAGTAATACCGCTATTATGGCTTCGTATTGCGCTATTATGGCTTCACAATGCGCCATTACGGTGGAACTCTGACATGGCTTGCAACTCTGTAACGGACTATCATTATGCGTAACTTGCAGCACCATAATAGACCTCCCCCACCTAATCCATTCTACGCCCTCGTTGAACGCAACCAAGTATACCCCATATACTTGTTCTTCGGCCTTTGTACACTTCTAAGCCACTCTCAGAATTCAGAAAACTTGTTTGGCCTTCCTTATTGCCAAAACTTTATGCCTAGTAACACATGCCATTATTTAGCTTTACTTCTTTGCCATTGATCTCATATACTTGAGCCACTTCTCGGTGTCGTGCACTACGCTTACGCTGCTACTCAAATCATGCATCAATACCCAAATGCAAATATGAAATTCTTCTTAGCCAACTTCCTTTAGACTGAATTTCGCATGAATCATTTGCGCCTAAGTGTACGCACTGAATGATTCTTCTCAATTTGATCGCCATGATCATTGCCATCGCTTCCCGACTTTGCCTCTTGCATTGATCACTCAACGTGACAAGGACTTATAAACGACTTGGCTTCATTTTCAATCAATTTTGTTAGGCACTCGCCGTTGAACTGTTATTCTATGCTCTCCTCATTAAGCATGTCACAAAGTGAATATGGGTTCTCTTTGCATTAGACACCTAAATTCAACACTTCATGCCTCACCAAATCCTAATTATGTAAACAATCATTCAAGAACTCATTTCTCTGAATGTGGCCACCAAGTATAACTCTATACTTATGCTATTTTGCATACTCGTACTAAAATGATGAGTTTTCTTTGCTTAACTTCCATGCAACAAAACTATTGAGTTGCACAGCTCATTTAAAACTGTGACTAACTATCTCTTGGACAAATCATTAGCTAACACTTTAGATGTCCACATGTGATGCCTTCAAAGATAATATGTCTCCAAATACTTCTTTGAACTGCATTTCTACTTGCCTGGAAAGTGTGTGTGTCTTTCTCTAAGGCCAAGAATTCTACCCAACTCATGCTTTCTGATGATGTGATTTCTTACTTGATGTATTGCTTGCACCGTCGATGCCCATCTGCCGCCGTGCCATTTTGCAATCCCTAAACAGCAACATCACATATACACTAACTAGGACCCTTGTCCTATGCTTTTCTTATTAGCTTTCAACTTGCCTCGCCGTTTCATACGTTAGGCTAAGTATGTTACTTGCAGTATCTTCCCATGAACTAGCTTTACATCGTAAATAAAGAGGCAAGACTTTATAAACGAAAACACCCTTATTCATTACTGCTCTTACATAACAAGACCATGTACCATTACATGATTGATCATCTACTTGATCACTTTTGGAAAGCTAAAACTTTATTAACAAAGTAACTTGCTTACACCAAAGCAAAGTATATACAAACTTGAAGACTCAAATAAAAGTCTGTATCACCAAACTCTACACACAAAGTTTGCAATAATCAACAACTAAAGCTACATAAAACAAGGCCAAAAACACTATTGTTTTGGCGTCAATGTGTTGCTAATGGAGACAACAACACATACTCTTGTTCTTAGCTTAGTTTCTTTCTTTGTCGAAGTGAGCAACGACTTCGATGCGTGGTTTCTTCCTTGAACCTTCACTTCGGCCTTCACGAGTCTTGCTAGAATGACCCCCATAGTCATTCCCAACTGATGTATTGAGTTGTGCCTTGAGTGGAAATCTCCTAGCGAAATGAAAACCTTTGCAAATGAAACATCCCCTATACTTCCGGGATGAAGGGAATAATTCATCTTCCTTTGGTTCATGCTTACGCTTGCTGCCTACACATTTTTCCTTCCTTTTGGCTTCACCTTCACAGATTTTCACTTCTTCAGTTGTTGTGCACCTAGTAATCCCTCTTACCGCTTGAATAGCCATCTGGATACTCTGGACTTTTCCCTTCTTAAGTTCAGCAATCACACTAGAACTCGCGCCATCCAGAAATTGGAACATCTGATCTTCTTCACTCATGCCACGTACTTCTTGCACCAATGCAAGGAAGTTTTCAGTATATGCCTGTGGTGTACACGTCATTTTCAGCCTACGTAAACTTTCTATTGCATACCAAGCACCATTGCTTGGCCAAAACTGATATCTCAGTCCATCTTTCATGTCATTCCATGACATAGGATTGGCATAGCCAGCAGCTTCATCTTCTTGCAGCATAGTTATCCACCAATCCTTTGCATCACTACCAAGGTAATTGCCTGCGAGAGTTAATTTTTGTCCTTCCCCAGTTCTATTCGCCTCAAAGTATGCCTCAACGTCATACAAGAAATTCTCAATTTCTCTAGCATTTCTGGAACCCGCGTAAATTCTTGGCTCGAAGACTCGATTTGAGTTTTCTCCATGCACGTTTGCCCCTACAAACATGTCGTTAATGATTAACCCGCGAACGCTTGCCACTTCCTCATATATTTGCTTTGCATGGCTGGTTAGTATGGTCTTTATGTCACTGAATTGCACCTTTAATTCAGTTACTTCAGTATTGGTTTCACAATTCAACAAGGTTGCATCAGACACCTTGTCCTCGACTTCACCTATCCTTTCGTCAAATTCTTTGAACCAATCTGATGTTCTTCCTTCAAGTAGGTCTAGCCTGCCCTTATCTTCAAAAAATAGAGGATTTTCAAGGCCATCACAGCCTATGTCTATGGTAAAATCACCAAGATTACTACCATACTCCTCAAGCTGATCAAACGTACCCTGTAGTTATTCGTCGATCATCATGCCATTAGAAGCCATTTCTAATGAAATACTCTGAAAATAATGCGCTACTTACTTGCACATAAAAATAGTTTAACAGAGAAAGAAGTACTAGTGTATTATCCAAAAAATACACTCGAACTGTGCACCAAACACGGCTCTGATACCCGAATTGTCACTCAAACATCCCAGATATTTTATGTGAAAGTGTAACCCGGCAACACAATGGTTCTGTGAATAAAGCTTCACCCATTTGCACTTCAGCCTTATAAGTTTGCACCAATGCAAACATCCAACTCAACAATTCTTCAGCGGAAGTCTTTAACCTTCTTTCTCTTCAACTTAAACTCATCAAATGCACCCCATATTACATTCAATCTTTGCCATACTTTACCAACAACAATCAGCCACCCAAGAACAGTTAGAATATGACACAATCAACTTTTTTACACAGACTTGTTCACTCCTTAAACCAAGTCTAAGTCTTACAAAAACTTTCATATTCACTCACATATGAAACCTTCACTATCACATATGTTAGATTACTCTCACATAGGCTAGGCTGCCGAATTTCCCATGCCTTAGGACTATTTATATAGCATATTTTCTTGGCCCAACCGTTGAACACGCTAGAGATAGCCATCTGTCTCGGGGAGCAGTTCTATAACCGCCAACAACCATGCCAACTGACCAGTTCTCTTCTAACTTGCGCCAATCGTACAACACATGTTCTATTACGGTTAGAACTCTTCTCCCACGATTATAAACTCCTTTATAACCGTTCTACTTCATCATGTGTCATTGGCATGCTTGTGAAACTCGTAACCAACTTGTAACCGTCACTTGAGCCGTATTGCGCCACTTGTTCTGGCATACTGGATTCTGTCACGCTCCAACTTTCAACCATCTTGGACCTGCATGTTTATCCTTCTAAACTCATGCATGGACAACTCTCAAGCATCAAACATCGAGGCTAGATCCTTAAGCTCACTCTAGTTACTCATGCGTCATATATGCTTCACTGCGCCAATTAGCTTGAAAACAGTAATGCAACTCTTGCATTACCAACCTGTTTACATTGTTCAAGTTTTGGCCAGCCTTGAACTAATGCCATAGACTAACTCTTAGTCTATTTCACTCTTCTTGCATCATCCTTGAGTTTGGGCTAACTCAACTTCACGGATATGCCTCAATACCAACATCGCATGTTGCATCTATCACTTTGGCCATGTATTGCCTTTCCTTAATGAAGCTTCATTATGTCGGTCAATAAGCTTCATTCCTTAGCCAAATATCTTCACAATATAGTTCTATGCTTGCACTACATTGGCCCTGTGTGTTTATGCTATCTTCATCACTTAACAGTCTATACAGTAATACTGTTATTATGGCTTTGTATTGCGCTATTATGGCTTCGCAATGCGCTATTACAGTGGAACTTTGACTTGGATTTCAACTCTATAACGCGTTATCATTATGCCTCACTTGTAGCACTGTCATACCTTGGGCCTAGCCATGCTAGCCGGACCATGCGCCAATGGAATACCAATCCCTTGGCCCCCACCATGTCAAGCCAAACCGTCCATTCCAAGCCCTTGGCCCCCACTGTTCCTTGCCAAACACACCTTGCCATGGCCCCATGCTAACCTAGTCGCGCCACCATGCTGTCCTTCCCTATGCGTCTACCAAAATGAAGGTGTGCGACAATCAACGGTCTCCCTTCAATCACATGAGAAAATCCTATCCGTCCAAGGTTACCAGACAAAACATGGTAACCTTTGACCCGAAACCCTAGTTTGTCCACGCCAAACCGTGCCAAGGTATACCATGCCAATGGCATGCCGACCTAGACGCGCCACCATGCTGGCCTTCCCTATGTGGCTCCCAAAACGAAGGCGTGCGATAATCAACGGTCGCCATTAAATCACAGAAGAAAATCCTAGCCGTCCAAAGTTACCAGAAAAAACATGGTAACCTTTGACCTGAAACCTTAGTTTGGCCACGCCAAGGAATACCATGCCAATGGAATGCCGACCTAGCCGCGCCACCATGCTGGACTTCTCTATGCGGCTACCAAAACGAAGGCGTACGACAATCAACGGTCGCCCTTCAATTATATGAGAAAATCCTAGCCGTCCAAGGTTATCATACAACACATGGTAACCTTTGACCTGAAACCCTAGTTTGGTCAGACCAAACCGCGCCAAGGCATACCATGCCAACGACATGCCGACCTAGCCGCGCCACCATGCTAGCCTTCCCTATGCGGCTACTAAAACGAAGGAGTGCGACAACCAACGGTCGCCCTCCAATCTTAACAGCAAATCCTAGCCGTCCAAGGTTACCAGACAACACATGGTAACCTTTGACCCGAAACCCTAGCTTGGCCACGCCAAACTATGCCAAGGCATGCCATGCCAATGGCATGCCGACCTAGCCGTGCCACCATGCTGGCCTTCCCTATGCGGCCACCAAAAATGAAAGAGTGCGATGATCAACGACTACCTTTCCTCTGAAGATGCAAAATCTCGACCGTCGAAGGTCACCAAGCTAGCAAGTCTCCCAAGATCGACTTGCCAGGAAACAACAATATGCTACATGTTTTCCACAAAAAACATTCGAGACATCAACGCATATCACAAACTGGGGGATCCTCTTTGGGTATTGGTTTGGCGGTTTACAGCATGCGGTGTACACTACGCCCGTCATAAGGAAGTGTCACAAGAATGAGGCGGTTAGTAAATACAGGGAGTTAATGGTAAAACGCTGTTTTTATGGAACATCAATTCCATGCGTTAATGGTTACCACCTCCTCCCATTTACTAACCCATTTTTCCATTCTTTAATGAGACCCGAGTACGTTTCACTTCAAATTGTATAAATAGGTCTTACCTATTTCCACCGAACAACAAGTTCAGTCAGGAGCATACAACACTCAGAAAACATTTGCTAGCTTTGTATTTGTTAGCTTCCCACTTTCTGATACAAGTTGTAGAAAACAACTACTCTTCCAGAAATCAACTATTCTTGTCCCGTCACTTTCCTTGCTTCCCTCCCCAAAACCAACCCATTCTCCTTCACTTTGTGACCGAGAAAAGTCTGGAACGGCCATTTCTTGTTTTAGGACGGACTTGTACATATTGATCTCTCGAATCTTAAGTACTCACTTGCAGTACATTTTTTAGAGTTTAAATTCGTTTCTCATCCATACACCCAAAATTACCGAAATTAGCAGAAACCATGTTCACCCATAAACAGTTGCAAATTAAACATGGTGGTTCTAAGATAGTAGTTGAAGTAGAAGCAACACTAGAACTTGGTACCATACTAGCACTTGGTGCAAAAGCAGAAGGACGTGAAAAGGAATGTGAAGAAGGCGCTTTTGTTGGTAATTGAAATTTTCTCTTATACTGTGGAAAATATCCTCTGTTAGAAGGTATAAAAGAGAAATTACCTCTGCTTCTTGATCTAAATGCAGAATTAGGATGAGAATATCCTGATGCAGGTCTTTGATGTGCAAGAAAAGCTTGTTGAGATTGAGAAGCAGCAAATGTTTTGCTATTGGCTTCTGGTAACAAATATTTAGATCTTTCTTTAATAAAATTTTCTTCACTCAATAGAAGATTGTGTAACTCATCAAAAAATCAGGTGGACTACGAATACGATTAGAAGTATTGAATGAGTTATATTCTTGACCAATACCATTAAGACAGGAGATATAAGGGCCGATTTTTGTTCCTCTCCTCCTTTTTTTTCTTCATCTCCCTGATTAAATTCAATTATCCAACATTTAGTTGCATAATTTAGACACCGAATGCACACACAAATATGGGGTGTGCATCTTTTTTTCTTTTTTCTTTTTTCTTTTTTCTTTTTTGACGGAAAGGGGGGTTGTGCTTTTGTCGCATGCATTACTCAGCCTGTGATCATCTCCGTGAACCATCATTTCTACCTCACAAAAACTTAAAGACTATTCAAAGGTGGATCGCATGCATTTAGGAATGACCACTTGGAGATAACTGGGTTCTCTGCAAATAATCCTAGATAGTTTAAACAATTTAAAAACTGCAAACGTTCTGCTACCATATGCCACACGATTCAAATAGTTATTTCATTTCATGGATTACAAAACACAACATATATCTGTTACAGGTCCGAACATAATATACCCATGAATTCTGCCATACCCATTCCATTTTCACCTTTTCATTCTCCCAGTTAATGTCCAACAGTTTTGTAAAATAATGATAAAGGTAGTATGTGGATGCACTTGGCAACCATGGCAGATATAATGAATACAACCCTATCCAGCAAGAAGAAGAAGTAACTTATGACCCCAAAAAAAAAACTACACAATGTTTGAAATGTACAGACCACAAACAAATTTTCGTTCTCACTTTAATTACCCTTTACCACAAGGAAATAAGAACCTTTTGTGTCAGTATCTCCTGTCTTTATCTCCTAAGCAACCAAGCTAGAAGAGTATTGCTGTAAATGAGCGTGTTGTACTTCCATTTGACGCCATCCAATCTGCTTTCACAGCCAAGTATCTTCTGTCATCGACAAACAACAGGAAAGTTGTACTTCCATTTGAAATCCCGAAGTAATGCAAATGACACGGAGTTTATATTCTAATAAGATTTTTCCATCGATATAACAATGTTACGACTCCATTGTATTACAACAATAAGACATACAACTCATGGCGTTAATAAGCTCTCAAATATAATTCAAATATTTCCCTTAGAGCCTATACTTGGATTTTCTAATTCCCTTATCGTGTAATCACATGATGTTGAATTATCTCCCTGACTTTATCATTATTGTGTGCTTACACACTCATTTTGTATTAGTTGGGGCTAAACTACAATGAATCATTTCTTGGTTGAGTTTCTATGTTTGGGGTGAGAAAATGGTTTTGGATTCTCATTTTTACAGGCAATGGACTTAGTAGATTAACACCATAATTGTGATGTATCAATGAAGTAAAGGAAAGAAAACAAACGTAGTTGTGGTCTACTTCACTCTTTGATTAGTTTTCTTTCCGTCATCAATTCCTCTTGGTATGTGCTAATAGCTTGGTATGTGCTAATAGCTTGGTATGACCGGCCAGGCAAGTGGCGCACAATGATTGCGGGTTACAGAGTTGCAGGCCAAATCAGTGTCCGACAATGATTGTGCGATACTGCATAAATTGTCAAGTGCTAAGGATGGCATAACCCTGCAGGGACAGTAAAGCGCAAAGGTAGCACTATATTGTAAATACATTTGGCTAAGTAATGAAGTTTATTGGCCGACACAATGAAGCTTCATTGAGCAAAAGGAAAGACAAAGCCAAAGTGGCAAGATGCAACATGCGATGTTGGCATTAAGGCATGTCCATGGAATTGAGTTGGCAAAAACTCAGGGATGATGCAAGCAAGTAGAATAGACTAAGAATTAGTCTATGCATTAGTTTAAGACAGGGAAAAATCTTGGACAATGCAAACAATCTAGTAATGCAAGAGTAGCATTGATATTGTCAAGCAAAATTGGCTAAGTGAAGCATATGATGCCACGAGTAACTAGAATGAGTTTAAGGGATTGTCCTTGATGATTTAAGCATAAAGATGATCTGTGCATCAGATTAGATCAATAAGTTGGTAGGGCCAAGATGGGTGTGCATCAGATCAAGGCTAAGTTCAGTAAAACGCGACTATTGTGCATTACAACTCAAAGTGACGGTTAGGAGTTGCTTACGAGCTTCACAAGCATGTAGTCACGCGAGAAAAATAAAAACGGTTATAAACGGAGTTTATAAGCGTGGGTGAGAGTTGCTAACTGCTTTGGAACAAGTGTTGGATGATTGGCCCGAGTTTGAAGAGAAACTGGCCAGAGTGGCACCTTATAGGCGGTTATGCAACTGCTCCATGGGACAGATGGATGTCCCCTGTGTGTACAAGTGTTGTGCACGGTTTTGGCTAGTAAATATTTGTATATATAGTCCTAAGGAGTGGGAAAAATTAGTAGGCTTACATAGAGAGAGTTTTGTAGACATGTAGTCTCATAATTGGGAGAATAAGGCATCACCAATTGGGTGATGGCCTGTTTGGTCCATGCGATAAACTGTTTGATGTAATCTTCCTTTAGTGCAATAAAATGGGTTTGTTGTAGTATGTATTTGTGTTGATTGTGTTGCTGATGTTGTGAGATTGTCAATTGAAATTGTTGTATGGCAAACCTCTTATGCTTGTGGGGGCATGAGAGTTAGAGAGAAAGAAGTAAAGACTTCCATTGTGCAAAGCCTTTAGAGTGAAAGCAGATGCGTATTTGATGCAAGTATGCAAGGCTGAGTGATTTTGGGTGAAATTGATTCACTGAACCACAATCATTGCCGGTCATCGCCCATACAAAATTTTAGGCGATTAAATGGGCATGTGATACTTAATACTTACTGAGGCATTTGACCAGTGACTTTTGTTTGGTACAGTTATAAATCCGATTGTATCTGAAAATTCTGAGTCCATTTTACATATAAGATCAAAAGTGAGTGTAACATTTAAAGACGCTGGCACTTTAATCGAAGAATGGAGACGAATCAGAGCCGGAGGGTGTGTTCATCGACAGGACTACAAGTATGTATTTGTGCAAGACTAGAATTGCACACAAGGAAAGTAAACATCTAGTCCCGTCAAGGGTTAAGCCCATTTTGGCTCCTTGATTAAATCATATGCGTGATTTATAGCCATTTTTATGAAACCCGCAAAACCCAAATATTTTGGCCAGTACAAAAAGAAAGATGGTGTGATTCATACAACTCTTGTTTCTTCCTTCAATTCCGTCCTCTGAAAATTTGAGCCTCTTCACCATTATCGTGAGTTTACATCTGAAAGACCATTCTCTAGCGCACGGACCAGGTTTCCGAAGTAATTCCCTGTGACTTTGGTCAGTCCAAATAGCTTTGTATGGAAAACCTTGAAGCCTTGGTCTGCATCATCTGAGTCATCTTCTTTGAGATATATTTTTATTTCCTGTTCTGCACACTGATGGAGCCTTTCCAACCCAGACTCGGCTTCACCTTGCAAATGGTCAAATAAGTTCTTTTTTGCATGTTCACTTTCAGGTAAGTAGTATCCATAGGCATAAGTCCACTTTAAAACACGCCTACATTCGATAATCTGTCGCCAAGCATCTGTAATGACCCCAAGCTCCATTTCAGACAAGGCATATCTGTCGATAAGCATTGCTAAATCCTCGGATAGCATTTTCTTCAAGCTTTCAATTGCCTTTAGCCTTGACTTCTGGTTTTCTACAAATCTTTCATAGAAAAAAGCATATCTATCCAAGAAATCTTTTGCCTCTTGTTTAGTTTTTTCTTCCTCATCATATGCTCCTTCAGCTTTTGCTTTCTCATAGATATTACACGCAAAATAACCACCTGTAGCCTCTGCATGAGTTGACCAATCACCAAGGCAGAGCCAGCAGAACTCAAATTTGCAAGAGCATGTCATATGCATACACCCCTCATTTTTCTGAATTGGTACTTTGCACTTTGGACAAGATTTCGAGTTAGCAAATATCCAAGTTATGTTTTCAGACTCGTTAGTATTCATCAAGGCCCACTTTCCAACAGTGTCACAGTCCACTGGCCGATGTGCATCATCAAGACAATTCCAGCAAAAGCTATGATCGCTACTGCAAATAACATCATAGCTAGAACTACCAGCAACGAAGGCAACAGCATACTCACATCCTGGACCAGGGCACCATTTCATTTTTTTCTGATCTTCTACGTAAGATCTTAAAAGGTAACGAGAATACTTCTCCTTGTGTTTCTCAGAAACTAATTCATTAACCATGTCTTGACCAACAGCGGCAGCACAAGAAGGTTCAGGACATCGCATCATTAAACACCCAGGTCCATCATCAATCTTTATGCTAACATATTTTGTCCAACACAATTTACAAAAGAGATGACCACAAGCAGTAGCACACATACCGTCGCGAGGGAACACATCGAAGCAGCTCCGACACTCGATTACATTCTCCGTGTCTTGAATCGGAACTACTTGCTCCTCTAACAAGCCAACATCCTTGCGAACTTTCTCTTCGTCCGCAAACCATGAGTCCAGCGCTTTATTAACTTCCCAGTTGTAGTGCCGTAGCAAGATGGTTGCTGATTCTCTTGCAATGGAAAGCCCAGCAAATACCTGCGCAATATCTTCTTCCTGTCTCTTACCTATATCTTCCTCCGTCAGTACCGTATAAGCTTCTTCTCCCCGATCATCAACCAACCCATCTGAGTCATCATCAGAACCCTCAAAATCTCCACACTCATCATCATACAGTGTCTCATCTACATCATCAGGTATATCTAAATCATCATCAGAAAACTCAAAATCTCCGCCCTCGTCATCCTCAAGTGTCTCTTCTACATCACTGTCAGAACTCAAGTACTCTTTGTCTGCACCCATGATTCAATCCTATGTATGTATCTTATTCAAACAAATAAAAGGTATGTATCTGTCTATTTATATATTGTGCCAAGTGAAACCAAGACCTAATCAAATTTGGAATCTGTTATTTTCAGCAATGAATTTGAGTTTTCAGACTTGCCTAATTTTAACCAGCAGAAACCAATTTCAAAATTCAGAAACCAATTTCAAAAATACCAACCTTTCTCGTCGTTTCAGTGCCGCCACCACCTTGGTCGCCGCTTCTTTTTCTTCTTCTATACAGTGGGACTCAGTTATCTTTAATAAATAGACATGAATGGAAAAATGATCATAAATAAGGAATCAATTGGCGATTCAACGGTTTCAATTGGGTTTTTCTTGATAAAGAAAAGGGATCAATTTCGGGCGAGATTCGTTTAGTTTTTTGTTTTTTTTTATTGGGGTTTCTCTGGTTTAGGGGTTTCAATTGTGGGTTTTCTCAATTGAAGAAAAGGGGATCAATTTTGGGGTTTGATTGATGTTATTCAATTAGCTACTCAATTTGATAAAGGAACAACCTATTAATCGAGTAGGCGTCGGAATTGCATCACCGACTCTCTTTCAATATGGTTACGTATGATCTCCAGTGGTTTATTAATGGAGGATATGGATTTCGCCCACTGGAGAAGAAGATAGTTTTCGAGAGGGTGAAAGAGTGAAATTTAGGGTTCCTCTCGTAACATGCGTCGATATTTTATTTTGTATTGAAGGGTAGATTTGGGTATTACCACTTTTTTCTTTTTTCTAACACACTTGCACCAAACGTGACCATTTACCCGGTTTGTCACCGGTGATTTAAAAACAAAGGTGGCAAAAAAACCTTGAATTTTTGGGGGCTGCAGAAAAGGATTAGGGGCCAACAATAAAACGAAAATGAGTCACTCAAACATAAATTGAAGTCAGCTCTTATCTCGCGTAATTTGTAATGGCAAAATAACCCTCAAATAATCAGGTAGATAATATAAGATTTTTATCTTCCGATTATAATCGGTAGATAACACATTATTGGTTTGCTCTGATCGCAATGGGGTGATGTATTTGAAGGAAATTGGGAATCATTTTATTTTTTTATTTTTTCATTTTTGAGTTGTAGAGAAGAAGAAGGAAAAAAGGAAAGACAATGTTTTCTTAAAGAAACAACAAAAAAATGGATGAATATGAAAAAGAAGGTGAGAATCATCATGAAGAACATAATGTTGAAGGTTCACTACCATTTAGAGAAGACGATTTGGGTATGTGTTGAATGATCCAAACTTTTGTGGAGAGGAAGCCCTAGACAACGCTTTCATGAAATAAAACGGAGAATCACCCGATATCGAAGCTAATGTTGCATCAAACATATAGGTATTGTGCTAAGAAAATCAAATACCCACGTTGTATGCGTTTGTAAACAAGAAAACTCGAATTCTACATGCATTGAATGCCATGAACTGCCCAAAATCGTTAGATAATGTATCTACATATCTACCGAATATAACATACTGAGTCAAAAATATGTACATTCGGTAGTTTCATGAAAGTAGATGACTATCGAATATGTGAAAACCCCCAAATTGATTTTCCAAAAATATCAACATTCAGTGGTTATTTAGAGTATCTTTACTACCGATTATAAGAATACGCATCAGTCTATCATAACCACTTGGCTTGTCTTTGATGATACAATTATAAGTGGACGCCACCGAAGTAGACTTTGATTTAACTTCACGGATAACAAAAGGATGGGATACCTTCCTATACCAACTCATATAGCCTGGAAAATTTTCATCACCTCGGGTGACAGGTCTAGCAGTGTTGATAATGAAACTTGTCCTCTTATCTCAGTTATCAATAACGGTATGTGGGCCTAAGTGAACTATCTTGAGACTGTCACCATTAGAAGCGCAGTTTTCCAATTCCAATTTGTTGAAATCCCCGATGTGATCCATTGGTTGATGTTGTACATATACGCGTGTTGTCGCATCACCCTTGAGAGGTTGTACATCACATATCCCGTGGGGTGCCACAACGGTTCAAAATAAAGGGACAAGTACGACCGAGTATTTATGTGTCCACTAGCTCGGTCTTCCTTGTATGGATCAAAGCATACATATGAGGCCTTCATTTGTTCCAAAAATATCCCTCATGCGAATTAACTGCTGCTCTTTTGACCTAGAACGGTTGTCATCGAAGATATACTTTATTCCTCTTGGAGTACCTTTGCGCCACTCTGGGTTCTCGCTGGCCAACTTCAGGATAAGGAAGTGGTCATAGATCCATGTCTATATAGATAAGAAAACAATTATTGGGAAATGGATTCTAAGCAATCGAAAGTAACAGTACATAAATTGTAACTGAATATAGAAAATCAGAAGTTTGCGCTTTCCGTATATACTACATCAGGATGATAAACAGATGTAATTCCTACCGAATATGCATCATTTGGAGTTCTGTAAACTTTAATCATTGAGCCTATATAATCGGTAGTGAGTGTTCAACACTAAATTCTGATTCTTATCAATCGAAAGAAAAAGGCAGTATTGTGTTTCCGGATATAATACATTCGGATGATAAACAGATGTAATTCCTACTGAATATGCATCATTTGTAGTTCAGTAAACTGTAAGGACCCTCAAGCTCGTCAATGCTATTAGACCACTCAAGAGCCGAACTAAGCCGTTATTGACCCGATTAATTAGAGACGAACGTTAATTAATAGAAATTAACCTAACAACGATATAGTTGCGAAACTAGTAGCTTTGAATAGGTATCGAAAAGTTAGGCGAGATAGACTACCCGAACGTGTCATTCGGATACCGGGCGAAGAAGATATCATCAGAATAATCGAAGAGCAAAATAATTATTTTTGCATCTAAACCGCCTGGCTGCCCTTATCAATTTCTCGAGCGCCTTTATCATTTGGATGTCTTCCTTCAGCAATTTGGTTGGCCATATCTTCACCAAACCGATCAAGAATAATTCATTCTTATCTGCTTCTTTCTCTTTCTTCGTCTCCTTTCTTCTTTCTTTCCCTGTTCTTCTCGTTTCTTCTTCCGCTTCTCTGTTTTTTTTCTGTTGAGAGTTTGTGAGTCGTGCGTAGGGATTTACTGAGCTCAATCATTATATGAATAAGGGGTTATCGTTCTGTAGAACTTGA
>JAJJWX010004423.1:0-30354 GCA_023529315.1 Papaver bracteatum | reverse complement strand
GGGTTATTTTGTTTTTGGTACTCAAGTTTTGACCAACTTTGTTGTTTGGTCTAACATTTGTCCAGGTTGGTATTTGGTACTTGGAAAAACGTTGACTGCGTGGACTCTGTTAAGTCTTAATCTGCTGTTTAATTAATATTTGAAAAATAAAAATGAAATCTATTTAGTTAACACCGGATAGAAAGTTATTTGATTGAAGAAGAACCTAATTAATGTTCTTCCCCAAATTGAAACCCCAACCCAAATTACCCACTCAATTGATGTTCTTCCTGAAACTCATTTCTACCGACATACACAATCAAGTCAATAACTTTGATTCAATCAACTCCTTCATTTTCCCATTGGCTTCATCCACAAGAACCCATACCAATCTCCTAACCGCTTGAACCCATAACTACAATTCAACTTATCACCTCCATCTTCTCAGCCAAATTAATTTCATGACCACCACCTCAATCAAACCAAACCAAAACCCATTGTTGCTCTTTATTCAACACCATCACTCATTCATCATCACCATGAGCGATTCTGCTCCAAACCCATGTCTCCAAATTTATTCAAAGATCTAAACCATGAAAGCAACAATCATTTCTTCCTCATCATTATGCTCTATTCACAAGTCATTGTAACAAAATGGAGAGACCTAAGGCCATGGATTTGATTCGGAAGAACAAAGAAGATTAATGGGGGTTCGAGTGATATGATAGATTTGAATTCGGAAGGTTGTAAAGATCAAGAACTTAGGGTTTCACTTTGGTTCAATCGAGTTGAAATTAGAGATGATAAAAAGGGATCGGGTGTAATTGAAACAACATTTTGAATCCGAATTCGAAGAGACAACGAGAAGGGAATGGAAAAAATCGGTAATTCGAAGTTCATGAAGACACAACAATTTCAAAAAGGAAAATGTAGCAAGAATTTGTCCATCTGGTGGTTGTAACGACCATCAATTTCATTATTGAAAATTCAACGGGTGGTGGAGATGTTTCTAGCTGCGAGAAAAGAAGAGGTTTGAGAAGAAGACGAAGAAAACCGAGTAGGGAAGAAAGTTGAGGATATAACAAGTCAATGTTAAAAATGTTAGAGTTAAAATAGTATTTTCACAATTTAATTCCTAAAGAGTTAAACACGTCACCAGTTAACGGGTCAACGCGGGTCAACGTTTATTTCAAGTACCAAACACCAACCTGGACAAATGTTAGACCAAACAGCAAAGTTGGACAAAACCTATGTACCAAAAACAAAATAACCCTAAATTTTATAGTATCCATGAATAATAACTTCTGAAATTGTTTGTCTATTGATGTGCAGTGACATTTATTTTCAAATCTACAGTATCCATGAATAATAACTTCTCACATTTATGTTTGTCTGTTGCATTAAAATTGGTTTTCTTTTGATTTAATAAATGGATGGTTCATACTTATCCATAAAGACCTTTTCATTTCATAGAATCCTTTAAAAGACTATGTAGCCTCTAAAGAATTCACACCAAATAAAAAATCGTTTGTTCCATCATCCTTCAACACATCACTCCCCTTACAAAAAAAAAAAATTTGAAATTTGTTGCGTTTGGTTCATCTGAAGGTTTGGTCATCATGAGTTATGATGATTTGGTCATCATGTGTGACAAGGCAATGACAAATTTAAAAAAAAAAACCTGCAAATTTTTTAAAATAAGATTTCGAATCTTAAAAAATAAAAGACGTCCATTCTTTTTTACGAAATCGGTTTCATGTTCGCAAACGTCCTAACTTTTTTATGAAAGCCACCAACTGTTTAAAGAGACACCTACTATTTGGATGACATCAATGACATTGAATTATGAAGAGTACGTAGACATCGTAATCTGAACATTGAAATAAAACATAAACATTACATAATAAACTAAAATTGAACAAACTAAAACACATAGTTAAACATTACATCATAAACACATAATAGTCAACATAATTAAAACTTACTCAACCCATTCTACCAACTGAAAACCGGGACATTTCCAAAAATGTTCACCGTAGGTGTTCTTAGCTTTAGACCGATGGAGTTTCATAACAAAATTACAATCAGGGATTGGGCATGAGGCAACCTTTTCATGTTCAACCTTAATTATCCCTTTGTCTTTGAAGTTTTTGCAGAGTTCATCTACCTTTATATCATCTTTTTCCTTGATTGCATCTTCCAACCACTGTGATTTTTCACGACAATTATCGAATTGGCAACGCATGTACCTACTATGTCATGGTTCCGTTTCGAGTAATATTTTGAGGCATGTGCAACTTCTCTATGGGCACTTAGAATACATCCAAGGGCACTACATTGCGGAATGGTCATCAAGAAAACATAGTGGACAAATTTAATTTGCCTCAACACAGACTATCTGTTTTCCTTTCCTGCTAGAATTCATTTGTGACTCGGTATATTTCAAAAATTGTATTATGGTTCAAGTTAGGTGTTTCTTTGAATGGTTAATGAATTGTGTTTGTAAAAATTTGGATTGGGATTTATAAGACAAATCCCCGTTGCTGATAAACATAAAGTCATATCCATATGAATGAGATATCAATTAGAGATAAGAATCCAATGCTAAGAGTGCGTTGATGATGATAAAAATCTGAGGCAAACAATGCGTTGATGATGATAAGAATCCAAGGCTAACCTTCACACATGTACCTCCAACATTACTCCAACAAATCTCAAAACAAATAGAGTGTTACCATTAATCATAAAACAAATGAGTGTAAAGGGAGTGTTAACGAAAAAAGGTCAACGAACAATAGTTGGCCGTTCCATAAGAACGGACAATGGTTGTTTCACCTAAAATAAAACAGACACTTGGTAATTGATCATCAAATGTGTACCCATTGTTTAAAATTGTGTCCACAATACATAATAATAATTTTTTATTTTATCGAATGTGTACCCATTGTTCAAAATTGTGTCCACAATACAAAATAAATAATTTTTTATTTTTTTGAATGTATACCCGCTGGGATTACATTGTGTACACAATGTGAATAATTATTTTTTAATTTGATGATTGTGTACCCACACTTCACATTGTGTACCTATTGCTCCGCATTGTATATACAACAGAAATGTGTACTCATTGTTTCACATTGTAAGCACAATGTGAATAATGTGTACGCATTGCGTAAAATTGTGTGCACAATAGAAAATAATATTTTTTTATTTTCTTAAATGTGTACCCACTGCTTAACATTGTGTTCATAATAAGTAATAATCATTTTTATTGGATGAATAATAATAATGTGTACTCATTGTTTCACATTGTGTATGCAATGTATACAAAAATCATTACCCTCTTCGCATTGTGTACCTATTGTTTTACATGTGTTCACAATAATTAATAACCATTTTTTATTTGATGAATAATAATAATGGGTACCCATTGTTTCACATTATGTGTGCAATGTATACAAAAATCATTACCCTTTTCGCATTATGTACCCATTGTTTCACATTGTGTATACAATGTATTGAATGTGTACCCACTTCTTTTTATTATGAACAAAATAGGGAATAATCATTTAATGTGTACAATTTTTTCCTCCAATGTCCACCCATCAACATATTTTATGACACGTGACTCCACACACTCGCTTCACACACGCACACCATATCCCCATTTAACACTTAAACTCATTCCATTCCATCCCTATCTTTCTTATATCCTCACCATTGTGACTCTCGCCTCTCCACTGCAATACTGAAACAAACACTACACCAAAACCCGGATTTTTTCACAGGGTATATCTGTTACTTTTTAATTTGTAACACATATACCCCATTATAGAAACGATGTGATAAAAATTGTTATCATTTTTTGTAACAGGTTTTACTGTGACAAAATAAGATTACTGTCACATTTCAAAATTGTTATAGTAACAAGTAACCTAATTTTAGAATAGCAACACGTGGCTCATTTGTCATAATAATTAAAACAGATTTAATTGTTATTGTAGCTTTGCAACAATTCGGTGATGACACGTGTCTTCCACCGTCTGGTAGGCAACTATTAAGTTTTGCCACGTGTCACTTTTTGTTACAACTACATTAACACATATAAGTGTTGCATACTTTTTGCAACAAATTCCTTATGGATACATGTCATCTTTTTGTCACAATTACTGTAACGTTATTTGTAACAGCATTAATAAAATGACACGTGTTTCTTTCTTCGCAGTTTGGTCACAGTTAAAACTGTGACAATTCTTTCAATTACAATTAAAAAAAATGGATAGTCCAGGTCATTTTCTCATGGACTTTTGTAGGCCTTCCGGAAATTGATCAACAATTTGTGTTTTTTAGATAATTACACGGTGAAACACAGGGGAAGTGTTGATTAAAGCAACACAACAACTGAACCTAAACACATGCCTGTTTAGGTTCAATTTTATATTTTCCGACCAAACACATTGTTAAGCTATTTGAATAAGTAGAATATAAGCCAGTTTCGTCATGTATTTCTCAATTTCCAAATTATCGAATACATAGAACCTACGACAATTTACAATTCATACTTACACATTTACAAAAGAATCATTATACTCATTATAAAAAAAACAAACAAACAAATATGATTGCAAGTAAGAAAACAAACTTCCTTAGGCACCAACCTTTGAGAATTCTCAATTTCCAAATTATGTTTTTACAATTCATACTTACACATTTACAAAAGAATCATTATACTCATTACCCTTCTAAGAATGCAAATGAACTATGCTACTCAAAAATTTCATAAATTCAAAGCTTTCAATAGACTAAGTAGTAAATTATCTAAAGTGATAATGATAAATTAGTTATAACCACGTACAATTATAACTGAATTATGCCATGAATTACCAAACTTCATCACAAAAACTCATACAAGACCATAATCACAAAGGTTCAGTGAAAGACTATAAGAGAGCAAGCTCCAGATTCATGTAAACAAGTACGATGAAATATATACCTCGATGTCAAATTGGAGGTTCTCTAAGTTTATGTATGTCCTGCATTTCCTCCGAGTGATTAGGACCACAGAATTTGTCAGTGACTAAGCAGCCTTGTTGAATTCGATCTACATACACATAAGTGAATTTCCTAACATGTGAACCAGTAGAAAAAACAATAACCTATAAAAAAGAAAGTACATTGTCATCTCCAAACCTCATATTTCTTCACATGGGAAAATCTGTTCCTTCGGAAAAACGTTGCACGACCATCAGCAGCATATATATGTCTCGGTGTAAACCTTCAATAAACAGATATATGATTATAAACTTGAATCTTTGATGCAACAATAGAAAGAAATAATGATCAATTTGTTCCAATATTACATAGACAGTAATGATCATAATCATGGTTTCCAGTTGTACAATGACACTAGTCAAACACCATTAGCCACACCTGATAGTTTAAGGAATGCATTCCTCATAACCTCCATAAAGTGTGAGGGGTCATTACCATTACCTGCAATACAATTAAGAATAATTATAAGAGATTCGCAAAAGGAATTAATACTAAAAGCAACATTTCAAAGGCCAACCTAAGTTGGAAACAGAACGAAACCACAAAGTGGGACAATCATATAAGGTCTACCATAGATATGCAAAACGTTAAAGGCATACCCTAATAAATCCTATCTAGCACACGTGGAACAACACAGAAAATGGTAGGCTTTAGATCCCCAATGTCTTCGATCAAAAATTTGACATCATGAAAATGCAACCAGGTTAAATATATCTAATTTTAAATGAACTATCTTCAATAAGGTTACAACTAGCACATTGACTTATTGAATCAAGGTTGTGACATTGGTATTTTTCTTACCCCATGCCAAAATCTGATTGCAGCACCGTGATGAATGAACAACTCCTCAATCACGCGAACAAATATGTGAGCCAAAGGGAGACATGACGTGTAAACATCCTTGTCGGTCAACTGCACATTATTTCAAATGAGATCATATGCAACATAAGATACTGGAAAGGCAATTATTACTAAAAACAGAATCAACACAAAGATTTGGTGTTTGCATATCAGCATGTGTTCACAATTCAAAATAATTCCATCCTTCACCAATACACGAGCAAATCTTTAAGAACTATCACGATTGTTTAAAGTAGACATCGAATCATAAGATATGATGTTTGTGAATCCTAGACCTTCTCTATCCATCCATACAAATAAAAAAAATGAGCATAAAAAATTAGTGCCATCAAAAGACGAAAAGAGACTGTTGGGTTGTATCCAACAAGATGTCACTGTCCTTTTATCACAATCACGAGAGACAGAGAGAGAGAGGGGCCCATTTTGGGGGTTGCTAAAGCACCCCAGCCACCCCCTAGTTCTGTCACTGAGAACAACCAATCTTACTGTTGTTAAACTTCTTATGAATGCAACAAGTAAGTCTTCACTACCCACTTTCATGATTCCATCCATGTTACCAATAACTAGAAATGAATATGTATTGAAATTAAATGACACTGCAACATTACCTGTTCATTGACAGACCCCAATAGCCGTTTCACACCTGCTATAAGGGTAACAATACCATCGTTGGAAATCATAACTCCCTTAGGATCACCTGTAGTCCCACTAGTATACATTATAGTAGAAATGTCTGTTTTTTTTTGTCACTAGAAGTTCGCATTCCTTTTCTCCCTGTAAGTAAGACAAACATGTAAAAAGTTGTACCCAATAAGTGGAGCACAAGGAAATGTGAATTTCTATACCACTGTAGAAATTCTATCTATATGCACATTCTCATGTTGCCTAGAATGGTAGTTTGAGAAAAGCCAAAAGTAGAACTATGACACACTTCATATGAAACCAACTGGCATATCCAGACAAAATCTGATGCACATTTTAGAAAACTGAATACAGCCGAATTAGAAGAGGGGAAGAGAAAATAGAAAACTGGTCATGGAGTTGTGATATGAGAAGGGATTCAGGGACTGAAAGCCCTATCGCAATAACCAACTACTCATGCTGATTAGAGACAATGTTTACTTAAACACTTTATGTCAGCATTTGGAACTGAATATGTCAGAGCAGTATAAGTGCCTGATTTTGGAGCTTTAAACAACCCAACTAGAGAGTAGAAAGTTTGAAGTCAAATCAGACAGGCATGCTATTAATGCAGTAGCATAGCATGGAATTGTAATGTATAGCATAGACAAAAACATTCTTCGTACTCATCCATCAAAAATAAGTAAAGACGGATTCTATAAAGCCAACTACCCAAAATCTATGATACATAAGATTAAGTATCAGAAAATCTTGTTTTCGACCTTAAAAGTAACTCAGCGTGTTCCCCTTAAGATTACTATATAAAGCATGAGTTGCAAAAAAATTATCGAAATGAGATACGAGAAGTCTTTTTTCCTGTTTACTATAGAGAGGAACTTCAAAGAATAACAAGTACCATGGCCAAACCAAACTTTTCAGCCGCTTCTTTTTCTTCAGGTATAGCCTTACCAAAGCTCTCAATTGCTGCATAAAGAAATTCATCAATACCTTGAACCACAAATACATAAAGCCAAGGAAGATATGGACTGAAGGAAAATAATTTACTTTTGACATATTCACTGGTATTCGGAAACGTTTTCAACACCTGAAAAGAGAAAGAACGGGTAAACAAGAAAACCACATTCCACGAAAGAACATGGAAGAAAAGAAGAATAAATGAAACAGCAAATGACAAGTGACAACCCATCTTATTTGAATCTTTCCTTAGAGTGATACAAATTTTAAATACACGTGATATTTTTATTCTTTGAGGTATATATATATATACACTATCTGTGTGTGTGCCTGAGAGATAGCGTGTTGCTGAGTGTCATGTGCCTCAGAAATCTTTGTTTCCCCCACAAACACAATTGAGATCTCAGAGTGGAAAAAAATAAATTCCACAGCTTCAATAGAAAAATATCAAAATCCAAAAGGGGCCTTTCATTTATTGTGGGATTAAGTAACAACTCTAGGATGCACAGAACACAAAACAAAGAAGCTTAGGATAAATACTACCACTATGACAGAGTACTTGAAGCATCCATTCAACATATTATCCACCATTTCCAGGAATTATTTTCGATGAGTTGAAAGCAGTTTCATCCTTTGAAAAAGAACCATTAATACTATAAGGATGACCCCTATACTCAGCGCACCACAATAGTAAAAATAAAGCGATTTGCTTAAATTTGGTGCTAGTCTCAGTAAGATTAAACCCAATAGCAGAAATAATAATGATACAGATAAATCATACCCAGCACAAATCGTACTTCAAAATTTTAAACATATATAATAAGTTCGCAAAAACGAATTCGAAGGGCAAGAGTTTCCAAATGCTAACCTCAAGTGGGTTAGCCAGACCCTCCAGCACAACCATATCACGGGTGCATTCATTCAAACTGTTAATACAAAACAATAACTTAGTATAATCTTTTTATCTCAATGCATTACACAAATAATAAAGATTCAACTCAAGGAAAATAATACAATAAAAAGTCCAACAACAAGATACCTAATCTGTAAAGGGTGTGTTACAGGAATCCTTGTTTGTTTGTCATAAACTTAGACATTTTTCTTGATTTCACCTCATACAACCACATGCTCAACCGCCTCATCTTCAGTGGCATTCTCAACCTCAACATCCTCTTCTTCTCCGTCAATCAGTATCACAATAACAATTACAACCAATAATTCAAAATTTTATACCAAAAAAGAAACCCTAACAAATTTTTTTTTTTGATTCATCTACTTACCAGATAACGCTCGGCTGGTTAATCCTCCTATCTGTTTCATTCAAGAAATAAGTTTAAAAAACTCGAATTTTACAGAAAATTAGAAACCCCAACCGAAAATTTGGGGGAAATCGATAAAAAAAATATTATGATTTAAAATACTGTCCAGGAATCAGATATCTCAAAATACCTTTACAACAAGATCAAATCTGGGATATCATAACTCAAAAGATGTCCAGCGGTTCAGACTACCAACTAATCTCTCTTCATCCACTATATTTATTGTTCTTCTTCATGACATATTGTTACTACAACAAGTTGTGACTCTGATTTGCAGAGTTGTGATGGGAAAAAAGATAGAACTTATTTATTTTCTGTGGATCTGAGTGATAGACACGGTGAAGGAGAAAAGAGAAAATGAAGAGCCGGATTTAGAAAGAGAGGGAGTAAGAGCCGAATAAGATTAGGTTTTTGTTTCGAAGGATCTTGCGCTGCTAATCTCGAGGAAATCCTTAACGAGATTAAGGGCTCTGGTGACCAGCGTGTGGTTTTCGCATGTGTGTCGTTTAATCATAGAATTCTTGTGGGTAGGGTAGGCCATTGATGGTTTTAAATAGGAAGAGTTGTAGAAAGACCATTTATCGAATCCTTGATTTGTTTTCTCAACAAATATGAGAAGATACAATAAACCTCAGAAGATATATAAATAATAAATTTATCTTGATGGGAGAATCGAACGGAAAATCGAGATACTCTCTGATGACATAACCAACTACCGAATCTACTATCCTCAGTCGAATCGGGATACATCTAGTAGATCTAGTGATTTGATAATATTAATGAGAAGTTGTAACCACAGTTTCTTGAAGTAAACTGAAGAATCATCAAGCAGATCTGGTGAGTGAAGAACGTATAAGAAAGTGAAGAACAATGAGAGACTGAAGAAGGTAGCCGCAGTTAGGGAATATTTCGAATATTAAGAGAGAAATATAAAACTATTGTAAATCTAGATACGTGACAGTATGCATACCAGTTCACATAATGGGAAAGGATATTATAGGTCTGGAGCCGTCTTACACCCATTACACGTACCGGGGTAGCTATATGTCTACATCAACTTTTTGGTACGCATACCCTGTATGAATACCATAAATAGATTTTTGCTCGTGAACTATAAATGGTGCGCATACCAAGTATACATACCGTAAAGGAAATATTCTTCACTCCTTTTGGATTCCTCTTTTCTTTCCTTCTTTGGCGATGCTTTCCTTTTATAGCACTTTTTCTTTCCTTTTAGCTTCGCTCCAAATCTGAAAAGAATCAAAAAAATACCAAAGGCGTAAAAGAGAACAAAAATAATAAAAATAAAACCTAAAACAAATCTAAATACAAGTATGCGTCGACGGCGTCAAAAATTGATGTGATTTTAACAAGTTGTAGAAAGTGGTAGTATAGATTCGTTCAAAGACTTGTAGAGATTGATTTTAGAATTAATATATCGAGAGGTACTGAGACTCAGGATTCCACCAAACACATAACATAAGGTTCAAATATTAATTCTTTTAAAAATTATAGCTCAATAAAGATATGGACTCTTGTTTTTGCCAAGGTAGATTCTCAAAACATTAGTTGTAAATCCTAAGCATGGGACATCAAAACATCTAAGCAAGCATGACCCATCAAACGAGATGACAACTAATTAATCAAATCCATAATTCAATTTTAATCAATGCAAAAGTCATATAAGAATTAAATATAATTACCCATGTATGATATTAGGCTTCCTCCATCATCCTAGTGTTGGGGTTTAGCTCTTCATGGTGCAAATACTCTCAAAATAATAATCCACTGCTCAAAAAGGTGTTTTATTGAAGAATAATAATATTACAGCGGATTTGCAACGATTATAAGTGTTGCAATTCACTGTTAAGGAAACGATAATGAAGAAGTGTCACTGTTACGGTGGCGTATAAGACTGCTATTAAACTGTCTCAGTTACTGTTGATAAACGACTGCTTTGGGGCGTCTGTTCTTCGTGTTCTTCGTTCTTCAGCAGCAGTAGCTAGGGTTTCTCTGCAACTTCTTATTTTCTTCCCTGCAGCCTCCAAATCGACCCAAAACTCTCCCGATGCCCTTTCTATGAACCTCAGCACTCGTATATATACCCCACAGGTCGACCAAATCTCAAGAATATCTCCGGTTATCTTATTTTTCTTTCACCGGAAGTTATGGCCTTTCATACATTCCTTTTTCTTCTCACGAGGTTTCTGCCTCCTCCAAAACTCTCTAAAATCTTCATTAAGACGAAAAAAGGATCAAATACACTCGTTCCTTGCGTCAAATCCTCTCCTAATCATTCACGGATCTTCCGTATATATATCCAACTATTCCGGGAAATATTTCTTTCCATGTATAATTTCAACCGAAGAAACTTTCCTATTATTTCGATTTGAGACACGCTAACTTCCCTCTATAACTTCAGCAGATCAATCCATATCCAACTAGTAAAGAACGTCCGATCAAAACTCCTCCAAACGCTGAGATAAATTCTCCTCCCCTGATTTATCGTGAACCCATGATAATCTTCCTGTCCAAATGCATCACCAACCCTGTTCTGAATTTTCCCGCCAAAACCGTGAAGAAAATAGGATGCCCCCTAACCATAATAGGGGTGCCTTTCGCAGAAGCCTTTGGGATGCCCTGGGGTGCAAATAGCAGGAGGGTACCCCTTAGTAATTGAGGTGCCCCTTATCCAAATGAGGGGTGTCTTTAATAATTTTCTCCCACGAGCGCAAATACCACTTTTCGAGCCAATTTCGCCGCGAAAGCTTATTTCTCCAAAAACACCTACAAAGACATAAAATAACCAAATAAGTACAAAATCGAGTGCTAACATTACAGAGAATTGAGACTAATATAGACACATAAATGCGTCTATCAAAGGACTGTTGGACTTCCCATAGGTATGTGAAGCACAACGACAGGAGAGTCAGCTGAAGCAGGCGATGAAGGTTGCTGAGATACCTTCATCGCCTGAAGAATCATCAACAGGAGCAGACGATGAAAAGAGAAGATGGGTTGGATCTGTTGTTGGAGTAATAACAGATTCTATGTTTTTGGTCATCGCCGACAGGCGCTTAACAGTAGGAGACTACAGGTGTATAGAAAATTCAGGCAGTCCATTAGTAGAAGTAACCTGTAGAGTATTAGTAGAACTGCAAAGAGAAGATGAACTAGAAATTGAGGCAGGAAGAGTAGATAAGGCAGCAGAGAGAATGGGAGAGGACACGGCTGTGGATGTTGGGAAAAGGAGATTACATGTGAAGGATCAGAGGAATATGGTAGTACCGAGGAATTGAGACTTGCAAAAGACAAAGAAAATTCATCAGAAACAACATGATGCGACCAAGAAACTCAACCATACGGAATGTGCAAACACTTGTAAACCTTTCTAGTTGCACAATATCCAAGAAAAATACAAAGGAAAAGACATCAACTCAAGTTTAGTAGTTTGATAATCTCTGAGATGAGGAAAACATAAGCATCTGAAAGTTCGAAGGGACAAACTCTATTGAATAACAGCTCATATGGAGATTTAGTTCCTTTAGAAACTGAGGAAACAAGATTCATAAGAAAAGTGGCAGCAGAAAAAACATTATAAAGAAGTACGTTTGTAAAGATTATAATGGCTTTGATTGTTTTGATCAATGGATGCCCCAAACGAGAGTGCCAAGTTTGTAAAGAAGTACGTTCACCAACAAAGGAAGAAACCGGTGAAATAAGAAGAAGATTATAAATACCCTCCTTATTGACCATTCCTCGAAGTATTACCTCCCTAGTTTGACGATCCTTCACAAGACAAAAAAAAAGTCATAGAATTCAAAGAAGACATTATTATTAAGACATAATTTAGAGACAGATGACAGATTTTTGGAGAGATGTGGAACATGAAGAACATTAGGAAGAAGAAAGTTACGAGTATGAGTAGATTGAATACTATTACCAGTATTAGAAATCGGTAATGATGAACCTCCAGCAGTTCGAATATGATCAGATCCATTGTATCCAATAATGAGTGTGTAGGTTGTTGAGATCATTTTTCATATAATAAGTTGCATCGCTATCAAAAAGCCAATCATAGAGGTAAACAAAATTGTGAGACACAACATAGGAAGCTGGAGCATTAGAAGGGGGTCGTCTTCATTTGGTAGTATTATTCTTGGACTGTGGGCGTTTTTCATAAGAAGGATAGGTCACTGTATTAAACCTCTTGTGGCAATCACGAGCATTATGAAAGGGTTTGATATAATTTGACAAATAATAGCTGGTTTTCCATCTCGTGTCGGCGGAACCACCTAATTACGATTCATAGAAGCAATATTAGTAGGAGGTAAAAAAAGAGCTTCTTGATTTTTTGCAGTGACAGGAAGGTCATAAGAGAGAAGCATGGATTCAAATTCATCAGTTGTAATAATAATAGTTGTGGTGATTAAAGATCTAACAATTGATTTGTATGATGAATCAAGACCCTTAACAACATATTGGCGAAATTCTTTGTCAGAGACTTCAACACCACTAGCAGCAAGAGAATCCACTATATTCTTCACAGATTGAATGTAATCTGCCATAGTTGAGATTCCTTTCTTGACGTATGAAAGCGACTCCTTAAGATGAATAAGATGTGCATCTGTTTTAGATGCAAAAAGAGCTTCACGTATTGTCCATATAGATAAACAAGTATCACATGCTTTAACTTTAGCTAGGATAGGAACAATAAGAGATGACATTATCCAACCAAGAAGTAGTTTGTCTGTGTGCCTCCAAGACAAAAACAATGAGTTAGAGCAACCACAGTGGACGATCAAACCTATAATTATGGTCCAGAGATGAGACACAGCAGGACGGTGTAAAGACTAAAATCGGGACCAAGATCAAATTCCAAATTATATTTAGTCGGGACAAAGACCAAAACTATTTATAGTCGAGCGGACGTATAATGTTCGTTTTTACCGGGCGTGTATATAAAGTATGCTTCACATGAAGCACATGTTTAATCTTCGTCCCACGAACAGACGTGTATATAAAATATGCTTCAATGGAGCGGTGCTGAAATGTACGCCCGTTTAGGCGTTGCTAAAGTTTACGCCCCATGCCAGACGATGATATAATAAACGTTCCAATGAGGCAGAACATTATACATACGTCTCAGTCAGGCGTTGATATAGTCAACGCCCCAACCCGGGCGTGCATATAATCTACTTCATAAAACAATTCGTCATAAATTCGAATCCAAATCTTTGTTAGTTTTACTATCTGACCACAAACTTTCAATCCAAACTTTTCATTTTCAGACAGTTTTTAAATTCGAATCCTAAGCCTCGTCAACATTATCATTATGAAACTTTGTAGTAAAAACGACAACTTACAAAGTTTAGTCACAGCTTTTCTCCTTATTCGTTTGCTATAATTGATGAGAAACAATGTGCAAGAAATTGACATATGTATTATGGAGCTCTACCAACTCAAAATTTAAATTTTAAAATTCTTAGGAAAAAGATATAAAGTGCCTGATTTTTTAAGGTGTCAAATTTGATGGTTTGTGAGTCCATCTTTTTCACGACACTTTAGTTCTTTATTGATTCTTATGCTTAACTTTTTGCTAATCAATTGATGTAACTTCATAATTGAATGAGCGGACTTTATATCAATGCCTCATTCATTCTCCCTTTCGCCCCATCAGGCGTTGATTATACGTATACCCCTTCTCCCGACGTAAATTTTATGAATGCCCCACAACCCACGTAATCTTTATCAACGCCCCACAACTAGCGTAAACTATATCAACGCCTGAATGGGACGCATTTTATACCTACGCTCCACTGCCAAACGAAGAATATACATCCTCTCGACTAAATATACTCCCCAACCTAGTGTCACTCTACAAACTAAACTTAAATTTGGTCGTTCGTTTTAGTCTTTGATCTTTGGTTATCGTCGTACCACTGCAGTTTCTCTTAGGAAGTTCATTAATCAAGGCTGGTGCAGCTGCAAATGAACCATCAACAATTTTTTCCAAATCATAGCCCTGTAAATAGAGTGTGAACTGAGATCTCCAAAGAAAATAGTTGTGACTCGTGAGTTTCTCTGAAACATCACCATGATGACGTTCAAAGGGTATCTGCTCTGAGGGTAAAGAAGAAGTGGAAAAAGAAGAAGACACTAGGAAGTCATGGAGAAAGCAGATGTAGTTGAAGAAGAACTGCATGAAATTGAGAAGCTGTCATAGCCATGAAGAAGAAGATGGAGAGGCGGTAGGTGTGGGAAAAGAAAAGAAGATGGAGAAGCTGTAGTAGCCACGAAGAAGAAGATGGAGAGGCTGTAGGTGGAAAATTTACACACAAACTGTTGGAATATTTTCAACCGCGCTACGAAGGGGAATATTACCAAATATGTTGCGCATGTTGATGATGACCCTAAAACTTATGCTGAGGCTATTAGTTCCAAATATGCTAGTTTTTGGAAAGAGGCTATCAATGATGAAAAAGATTCCCATCTTACTAATGGTACTTGGATATATTGCGATTTACCTCCGTGCGTAAAGCCTATTGGAAGTAAATGGGTATTCAAAAGAAAAGTAAATGCCGATGGTACAAAAGGTAAGTTTAAAGCAAGATTGGTTGCTAAGGGTTATAGGCAAAGACATGGAATTGATTACTTTGATACATATGCTCCTGTTGCTCGCATCTCATCTATTCGTTGTTTAATTGCACTTGCTTCTATTCACAAGTTAATTATTCATCAAATGGATGTCAAAACTGCCTTCCTAAATGGAGATTTGGAAGAAGAGATATATATGGAACAACCTGAAGGTTTCATATTGCCAGGCCAAGAAAAGAAGGTTTGCAAGTTGGTTAAATCTCTTTATGGCTTGAAGCAAGCTCCCATGCAATGGCATGAGAAGTTTGACGAAGTGATTTTGTCATATGGTTTTGTGGTGAATGATGCGGATAAATGTATCTATAGTAAGCATGATAGTTCTGGATGTGTGATTCTCTGTTTATATGTTGATGATATGCTTATTTTGGATCGACATATCTATGGTGGAAGAAACAAAGAAGTTTCTTGGCTCTAACTTTGATATGAAGGATTTAGGAGAGGCTGATGTAATCTTGGGAATTAAGATCCTAAGAAAGGGGAATGAGTTGGCTTTAACCCAATCTCATTATATTGAGAAATTTCTCAAAAGGTATGATCACTTTGATGACGATCCAGCACCTACTCCTTTAGACCATACTATCAAGTTAAAGAAGAACACCGGTCGTACTCATGCACAACTTGAGTATTCCAGTGTTATTGGGAGTCTTATGTATGCTATGCATTGCACAAGACCGGACATAGCCCATGCGGTGGGGGTGTTATGTCGTTTTTCAAGTAATCCACAGTTCGAACAACGGAAAGCGGTTTCCCGAGTTATGGCTTACTTGAAAGGAACAATTGATTTTGGTTTGCATTACCAAGGCTATCCTTTGTATTGGAAGGTTACAGCGATGCTAACTGGAACAATGTAGAATCCAAGTCCAAGTCGACATCTGGATGGATTTTTACTTTAGGGGTCTTCTTGTGTCTTGGAGTTCTAAGAAACAGACTTGTATATCTGATTCAACAATGTTGTCGAAATTGATAGCTTTAACGAATGCATGTAAAGAGGCGAGAATGGCTTAGGGACCTTCTTATGGAAATTCCACTTTGGAAGAAGCCATCTCCAGGAGTTTTGATTAATTGTGATAATCAATCTACAATCTATAATGTCTCTAATAAGACTTATAATGGAAAGTGTAGACATGCGAGTCTCGGACACCAATTGGTTAGGAAACTACTCAAGAGGGAGTGGTTACGGTTAACTTTATTGAATCAAAAGGAATTTGGCAGACCCATTCACAAAGAGTCTACCATATTCAGTTGCTTCAATAAAATGTAATGAAATGGGACTAAGGTTCTGTGAAGGAAGGTTGATCTCCCATAGTGAAACCCAACCTATGTTTTGAAAAAGATAAACAAGGTTCAATGTGGTACCAACAAGTTATGGCTGTAGATTATGGAGCACTAGCATAAAACTTCCCATTTCAAGTTAGTGCTGGTTTTTCGCAAGAAAATAGGATGGATGTAAATCCTTAATGAGTCTATGATTAGTAAAAGGTGTCTCGCGAAACACCTTCGAGACTTACCTATATGAGTATGGAAATGTGGGTCGTTTCCTAAGAGAAGAAGACCGTTCTCTAAAGAAGACTCATGAATAAGGATATAAGCACAAGGCCTTTATAGTGCTTGGCTACGAACACATGTCTTATGGAATCAATATGTGTGGAGACTCGGCTTTGTCATAAGGGATTCTTGGTTCAAGACTAGTTTCACCATAGAATATCGATAAAGCTTTGAGTTTCTTACACTAAGTGAAGGTTCAAACCCAGAAGGTACCTATCATTTATGTATTGGTTTCAACGATGATGCTTAGTCTCAATTGTGCTAGAACTACGTTGGCTTGATCCCACTCGGGTACGTAGGCGATCACTTCGGTGATGCGGCAAGCTCCCGGTTTTAAAAGTTTTTAACTTTGCTGGTTTTGAAAATAAGGGGAGAATGTTGGAATATTTCCGGTTTTAAAAGTTTTTAACTTTGTTTCATGGTTTTGAAAATAAGGGGAGAATGTTGGAATATTTTCAACCGCGCTACGAAGGGGGGTCCTGGGGGTCCAGGGGAGACCGCCCCTGGTGGGGGTCTAGGGGGCAACGCCCCCGGAAGAATTTTTGGATATGCAATTGTTTGGACAGTTGGAAAACGTTTCCAGAAAATTCTAAATTCAACAGACAAGAGCAGTGGCTGTTGATGAAGAGACGCATCTCTTTGTGAAGAGAAACCTGTTGGTGAAAAGACATGTCTTTTCCCAACAGATGCAAAACTCCTATAAGTAGCATCTCCCAAACCCATTTCGAAATCATCAAAAAAACTATCTTCTGTTCTTCTTTCTTACAAAGTATCATCGTCCAAACTTATTTACATGTGTTCTTGATTGGGTCAAGGGGTGCAAACCTTGAATCCAATTTTCGGTTGTAGGGCTTTCATTGTATCCTTGAAAATCCCATCGGCCAAGTAGTATTTCACATACCTGTTGCAATCGCCAATTCGTTGGGAGGGTAGAAATATTTGTCTAAAAGAAATCACCAGAGCCTTGAAAGTTTTGAGTACAACCACAAAAGATTTCTGTCATTCATCTCCATTGCAGCCCGGTAACTTTTTTCCAACACAAACAAGCCTATTATTTTGAAACGGGAAGAATAGATATGACAACCATCTTAACTGGACCTCTGTATAAATTTAAAAATATTTCTCCCGGTTTGTGACGCATATTCTTGTTTTTGAAGTAAAAGGAAAAGTTAAATTTCGGCTTTGGCTTTACAATTGATATTGAATCATAAAGTTATATCTTAGGCTAGCTTAGCTATTGCTGCTCTTCTTCTTGCTATCTTCTCTTGTCCCGTTGTGATTGTCTTCTCTTATTAATAGATGATGGATTAAGCTGTATAGACGAATTTCGGTCTTAGATTGTGGGTATCTGTGTATCATTCATTTATCACATCACAAATTTTAAATTGATTCAAATATTTTGTTGATCAAAGATTATGAAGGTCATCTTTCTTTCCCAAGATAGAAAAAAAATATATCAAAGAGGAAAGAAAAAAAAAAAAGTAAAGAAAAGAAGAGAATGTATGTAGTTACCAGATTAGCAGGAAACTGATGCATGATTCATGTGATGGTGTTAGTTATACTTTATGCTAACAGAAAGCATAAATCAAATGTTCTCTTCTTTCCGTATTCAGCCATCCTTTCACTAGGTTGTTATCGTATAGTTGCCTCAGCTCAACAGCGGAATCGCATCCACTAGTTTTAGCTTCTTTAGGAATGAAGGTTTCCAGAGAAACGATGTTCTCCACCTGAGCATGCAGCTGATAATCCATGGATAGGCAATAAATATTATCATCTTCACCAACAGGACGCTCCAGGTCTTCATTCATCTTAGTTTGGAAAATACTAGGAAAAGAGCGGGAGCACTCCACCACCTTGAGATGTTTCTCTTGCATATTGTACAATATAAGACGTTCTCCATTAAACCAATACAATAATACCTGATCAGAAAAAGTTAATATACGTGTAGGAGGCGTAGCTGCAGAAGTGTCGAAGTACAAACTGATGGGAGTTTTCTTTTTTCTGAAGCCACAACAGAGGGGAGTTTGTAGTAAACCTTCCGGATCCTTAATCTGAACATCGAAAGTTTCCTCCCTGGTCCATTCTTGCTTGTTCTTGTCCTTCAAAATATACATATGAACCTTGTAACAACAACAGCAAACACTTGCCTGAAAATTACAGCGATGGCCGCAGTGATCATCGCTGGATCTTGTTGTTAGTCTCTCGGAACGTGCAATACAAGGGTACCCTTTAAACTCCAGAAGATGATCAACAGCTAAATACTGACGCTCATTCTCATATATCGGTGTTGTTAGAGTACATTCAGTCTGGAGTCGAATGAAGTGAATCTTCTCGTTGTGGAGGTCGAACGAGAGCAACATTTCAATGTTATTACTATCACTAACTTCATTCGTTGTCATCCAAAAAAGATCACCCCCGCAAAAGGTGGCTTGTCCATAGAACTTTCTCGGGATTATAGTCACCATATGACTAGGAAAACGTGAAGACCCCGGTGGTGGTGAGATATCAGAAACACTGGTAAAAATCTTCCTCCATGACATGGTTCCCAATGTAATGACCATGCAAAGAAACTCGTCGTCGGCTTCGGAAACAAAAACCATTACAGCCTTGTATACTTGTGATGATGAATCAAAACCTAAACCATGACACAAGTAGAAGTATTCTCCAGTAGGACGTAGATAAGAGAGGTAAAGTGCTTCACCCCAGATCGGGTTAAAGACAGTTATTGTACCAAGAGTATAATCAGGCCCATTGATTAGCTTCAAACATGCTAAACCATTGCAAAAACCTACCAATTCATATATACTTTCAGTATTTAGCTCACAGAGAACATCAATATCTACCTTTTCTGGTCCTAATAAGCTGAAAAGTAAATGATTTGCATGCCGCCTCTGGATACATTAAGTAGGCTAAACACCAGAGATACTTTTATTTTGAATTGAATATTATGAATCACAGCAAATCTTGAATCATTAAGAATTGTATTGCACCATAACTTACTGACGAAACAGCAAGCTGCTAATAAAGTCCGGAGTGGTAGTTTCGTCAGAATACTTTCAATCACCAATTCCTCAGGAAGATAATTACTTGCTTCTCCATCAATCATATTCTGCTGCTCCAGCTTCTCCTCTCCATGATCAATTTTGAGTTCACATGGTGTTTTTTTCAAAAAGGGGCGAGGCATTACTCGGGTAATGAACGCATTGACAAAATTCAAGAGGCCAGGCATGCTGCTTCACTCCTCTTTCCTCCCTAGGAATTCTCTATGATGTTTTGTTGCTCTGGCATCACACCGATCGGGTATATGTGTATTTATATGAAAGAGGAGGTAGATTGGAACTGTGGTAGGAAACCCCAGTCGTATAGGAATTCAAAACCTTTCCCTGAGTCGGTTAAACTACTTTCAAAATCTAAGATAGGGTGTATAGATATGTCAAAATTCTTAAGAACCCTCTGAAAAACCGGAAAATGGGTCATATGACCATAAGCCATAAAGGTGTAGCAGCAATGGACTTGTAAAATATAGGTCTAGGTGAAAAAGACATGGGAAATATTAGCCATATATACCCTTTGTTTTATATTTTATTCCTTTTCTTATCCCTTTCTCTCTCCTATTTATTTTCTCTCTTTACAATTAAAATTAATCGCGAGAAAATTCATAACTTCCGGAATATAAGTCGGATTTTAATAAAATTTATATTTTTGGAAAGGGCTCGAAAATCTCTACAAAACAAGATCCATTGTTGATATGAAATTCGAAAAAAAAAAAAACTATTTCGAACCGGACCGAGGATACATTATGCACCCAGGTGCAACCAGGCCAAAATTAATTTCCTATAAAAATATGCATTATGCACCCAGGTGCAACTTGGCCAAAATTTCTTCCCGAAAAAAAACTTAGCCTAAATTTATTTTGTATAGGAATATACATTATGCACCTAGGTACAACCTGACCAAAATTTATTTCCTGTAAGAATGTGCATTATGCACCCAAGTGCACCTGGTCAAAACCTATTTTCTATAACAATATGCATTATGCACCCAGGTGCAACCTGGCCAAAATTTATTTTCTAATAGAATATGCATTATGCACCCATGTGCAACCTAGCCAAAACATTTTTCCTATAAAAAACAAAAACAATACATTATGCACTCAGGTGCAACCAGCCAAAACCGATTTCCTCTCAGAATTATACATTATGCACTCAGGTGCATCTTGTGTACTTTACGGATAAATCTATGTTTATCCTAGTAATCACATACAATATATTATACATAACCAAAATTATTAGTTCATAATCTCGAGCAATAAATCCACCACCATTACCATCACATTTACTATTAAAGCATCAAACAAAAACAAGTATTAAAGAAGAAAAATAAGAAGAATAACAAAAAATTCAGAAAAATATACATTATGCACTCGAGTGCATCTAGGCCAAACCTTATTTTTATGTCAGAATACACATTATGCACTCAGGTGCATCTTGTGTATTTCGTGGTTGATGACAAAAGAAGATTTTCATTTTCCATGTTTTTCCGATCATCTAGACTTGTCAATTTGGATTGTCACAAATGTGTGTTGATACATTTCAAATTGTCCCGAAAAGACCAGGGCGAGTCAATCTCCGCGAATCGGGCGACTAACTCGGCGACAATTTTCAAATTTGTTCTTCATTTTTCAAGCACAGAGCCATTAATTTGAGTGGAGATCCGTCAACGACTCTTTGACACTGAAGAATTTGATGGGTTCTAGTTCTTTTTGAGAATCAATCAACAATGTATGAAGATGTTTGTGACAAGTTAAGAAACGAGTAAGGAAACTATGGTAGCGATCTGGAACCAAATGCTTGGATCTAATCATCTTGGTCGTTTCAGAAACCAACTGTTATACTGATTTTGATTGCTCGGTCGAGAGAAAAGAACAATTTAGATTTATCTGGTTTTTAAAAAAACTCGCTTTTGATGAGAATAGAGAGAGGAGCAGGAAAACAGCTCTACTTGGAGAGGAAAATTTTCACAGTTTCAATGGGATCTCAAGGAATGAAGCTAGAGGAAAGGAAGAGAGGGGGATTCAGTGCTTGGATTCAATGTTCGAACGCCATTGCGGGATGGTTTGCTGAAGTTCTGGAAGAAGCAAGAAGTTCTTCGTGTGAGAAGATAAGATGGCCAAGACGAGAAGGAGAATCATCTTATCTTTGCCAGGTGAGAAGTAATGAAGCAGGAACTTACTTAAGGTTTTCAAGGGTTCGAAGGGGTGATGGAGCACAATCATATGCACTCTGTATTCCTTGTGGGGAGGGGTGTTACTACTGGTCAGTTTTATGCAAAGAGATCTTGAAACTTCTGAAGGAGAATAACGTGCATAAGGAAATTAAGCAACCTATACCAAAAAGTTCCAATTTTCAGCCCTTGGTGCTACAAGATCCAGCAAAGAAGAAAACCTTCTTAGGTTACATTAAGGTTGAAGGCATTGTTAACTGGCAGAGGGTTGCTAGGGAGATCTGTGCTCAGATGCAATGGGTTTCATTTGTAGACTTTGAGATTATTGATGAGCACTCTGCAAAGATAAAGGTGGAGAAGGAGTACTGGATCGACTTGTGGAAGCCTAGAAAGTTGTTTTTAGATAACTCAGTAATTCACCTATCACAATTTCTTGATAAACAAGCGGATGTGACGGATACAATAGACAAAACAAAATCGGTGAAGGAGAATGTTATACCAATCCAAGCCATGGAAAAGTTGGGAAAGTGGCTAAAGATCCGTGGGATTCCTCACCAGTTTTGGTCTTATAAACTATTCAGATCCATTGGAGAATCGTTGGGAGGGCTAATGGACATTGATACTAGCACTCTACGGGTAGAAAAAACTAGTTTTTTCAAAATCTCAGTCAAAGGAGATTTTTCTATGATACCGGCGATTCTAATGGTTGAAGATGGAGACCATAGGTGTGCTGTTTCAGTTGAATGGGACTATAATTTTAGTCCTAAATTTAAGCCATCATTGGAGGAGTTTAGTAGACTGGTAACTGAGTTTGATAAGATTATTTCAAATTCAATTTCTACTACTCCCGCTATGTCAGGGGTCAAATCGGTTCGTGTTTCGGACTTGTCCTCTAAGGGGTCGGATCAAAATGTGGGCGTTTCGACACATAAGCCACCCGGTACTGTGACTAATTTGAGTCCCAAAGATGGTTTGACTTCAGGAAGAGATAATCAGGAGGTTGATCGGCCTCTTTCTGATACTCAAGGTTTGATTGTTGGAAGGAATAATCGAACTTTTGAGTTTGAGGTGAATAATTCTGTGTTTGAGAATAATGGAGGTGAGTGTGGTTCACAAAACAGAATTATTCCCTCTACTGTTAATAAGTTTCAAGTGCTAGATATTGGTGGATGTGAAAGAGGGGTACCCACCATCTCTAGATTGGAATTAATTGACAATGCGATGGCTGCTGAAGTGAATGGTTCACATCTTGTGGTTGGATGTGATGATGACGTTCCCAACCAGATGTTTATCCATTCTAACACAGTTAGCCATGATATTGCTTATCCTAGAAGTTCTAGGTCTGGCGGAAGGGAGGCTGGCATTTCTGGAGCTAAGAATATCGGTTTGGATATATGTGACAATCAAGGGTTTAAATCCTCAGTTTTATCTGACGACCTGCAGATTGTAACGCATGAAGGGGTAGTGGAAGATAGTGTTCAGCTTGCGAGGTCTGCGAAGGAGCCTTTACGTATTCAGCTACCTCAATCTGGTGGTTTGTTTAACGTTGTGGAGGACCAAATCGTTATCAGACTAGGAGACATCCAAGGTACGAATATAGACTCAAACGAAGTCATTTTTTCTACTTCTAGGATGGTGGTTGAGCTGTGCTGCAAACTGGGTGGCATCGCTTCCAAGGATGAAAAGAAAGCTAAGGAGGTTATTGATGAAATTCTCCTGAAATATAGGGACAAATTCAAAGCCATTGCCGATGGTAAGCTGGTACAAGAAAGTTGTGATTCTCAAGCCTCAGATAACTCAAAGGAGACGGATGGGGAGATGGAGGAAGTTAATTCCGGGGAAAATTTAATTTCCGATGAGTTCTAAATTAATTAACTGGAACATCAGGGGACTTAATGCTTATGATAAGCAAATTGTCGTGAAGGATTTGATTGCAGCGCACATATGTCTTATTTGTACAATCCAAGAGACTAAAATCCAATCTTTTTCTTCTTGGTTCATCAGACAGTTATGGTTCGATTCTGATTTTGGGTACAAATTTATTCCTTCTCAAGGGAATGCAGGTAACAGTGGTGGATTACTCTCTATTTGGGATAGCTCACAGTTAGAACTGTTAGATAAACGAATGGGGTTAAACACTATTTCTTGTCTTTTCAGATTTCGATGTACTGGTTTTAAGTTTATCATGACCAATGCATACTCTCCGTGTGATTACAACACGATAGATTTATTCTGGAATGATCTAGCAAAGAATCGGAAGTTGGTCTCAGAGGCTTGGTGTTTTGTTGGGGATCTAAACTCAGTAAGAAGTGATGCAGAGAGAAACAGGGAGGGTGGGGATACAAGGAATATGGCTTTTCTTAATGATTTTATTTCTGACCAAGAGTTGGTTGATTTGCCACTGAATGGTGGTGCTTATACATGGAGCAACAAGCACGACGACCCGTTGCTATGTAGACTGGATAGGTTTCTTTTGTGTACAGCTTTTGAGACAAAATTCAGTAATGCAACCCAAACAGCTCTAGTACGAACAATTTCGGATCATAATGCATTGTTGCTGGAGCTGACGTCTAATGTTAAAAGGAATTCTAGTTTTCGAATTGAGAATCACTGGCTAAACCATCCAGACTTTATAAAGCTAGTAGGTACTTGGTGGGAGGCAATGGATTTTAGAGGTACTCCCGGTTTTGTCCTTTTCAGAAAACTGCAGAACTTGAAATTCTTTTTAAAGAACTGGAGCCGATCAACTTTTTGCAATGTTAAGAGAGAGGAGGAGGTTCTGGCAGAAAAAGTAAAGAATTTAAACTTGGCTGAGAGACTCGCAAGACTGTCTGATTCGGTTGGAAGAGAGAGCAGAGTTGTTGACTAGATTGAATGGAGTTAAAGTTACAAGAGCTAGAATGGCGTTCCAAAGGGCCAAGGTGAATGGGTTTAGAGAGGGTGATAAAAACACACGGTATTTTCATAAGATTGCAAACGCAAAAAGAAAACACAACAGCATCACTAAGTTGGAGATAGGGGGGGTGTATGTTTTCGATCAAGATGTTATTAAGAGGGAGATTCATTAGTATTACTCCGACCTATTCACAACTTCTGATTCTGTTACCCCCTCTTTTGATAATATGGAGTTCAAGAAAATAGATGAAACTCATAAACTTTGGTTGGAAAGACCTTTCGAAGAGGAGGAAGTGGTTACTGCTATGAAGAGATGTGGTGAAAATAAAGCACCGGGACCTGATGGGTACAATCTGGAGTTTTACAAGGCGTGTTGGAGAATTTTGAAGGACGATGTTATGGCGGCTATTAATGAGTTTTACTGTAAAGGCAAGCTCGACTGGAGACTGAACATGACCTTTTTAAAACTCATTCCTAAAAAGGAAGACTCAGCTACGGTAAGGGATTTTATACCTTTAAGTCTAATAAGTAGTTTCTATCAGATACTTTCAAAAGTTCTTACGGAAAGGCTTAAAATGGTTATGCCAGGCCTGATATCCAACGCACAAGGTTCTTTTATTCACAACAAGAAGATTTTGGACGGTATCCTCATCGCCAACGAGTGCATTGACAGTATGTTTAGGCAAAGAAAGCCGGGAATTCTCTGCAAGGTGGACATGGAAAAGGCCTTCGATAACGTGAATTGGCCGTCTCTCTTCGCTATTTTGAATAAAAATGGTTTTGGTGAGAGGTGGATTCAATGGATTAGGTGGTGTGTAACAGAAGGTCAATTCTCTATATTGGTTAATGGAGATGCTACAGAAAGAGTTAAGCCAACAAAAGGTATACGGCAAGGCGATCCGTTGTCACCCTTTCTTTTTCTTCTGGTCGTTGAAGTTTTGTCAATTCGATTAATCGGCGTTCAGAAAAACAGAATACAGGGGTTTCCAAGTAGCAGAGGGTGGATCGAGAATTTCTCATCTACGGTTCATGATCGACACCTTAATTTTCTTAAATGCTACTAAGGAGGAGGTAAGAAGATTACTCATTGTTTTGCTAATGTTTCAAGTGCTCACAGGGCTTAATCTAAATTTGGAAAAAAGCTCCATGACTAATATAGGTGCGGACGATCTTATTCAGGACTTGGCGTTATAAATGGGATGCAGGACTGAGTCACTTCCCATTACGTATTTAGGAATGCCAATAGGGGCAGGCATCAGAAACGCTGTGATATGGGATATCGTGATCCAAAGAATAAAAAAGAAGTTGGCGCCTTGGAAGAGAAAATACTTGAATAAAGCAGGGAGGGTAGTGTTGATTAGAAGTTGATTGGAAAGTATCGCGGTTTACTTCATGTCTTTGTATCATATGCCGGTTTCTGTTGAGAAGCGCTTGAATACGATCATGAGAAAGTTTTTATGGGGAGAAGATGATTACAATAGGAAGATGAGCTGGATTTCTTGGAAGAGGGTTTGTAATACAAAGAAGAAAGGTGGTCTTGGCATTCGAAGTTTAAGATTGGTGAACCGTTCGTTATTGGCGAAATGGCATGGTAGGTACTATAAGGATACAACAGCTTGGTGGAGGAATTTGATGTGCGAAAAAACTAAGGCTGCGGAGTCTGGTTTGCTTCCGTTGCAAGTCAATAAGCCAATCGGGAGAAGCATGTGGTATGATATTTTGAAATCTAATAAAGATTTTCTTGATGTTGTTTCGGTGGAGGTGAACAATGGTCATTCCCTAAGATTCTGGGAGGACTGGTGGCTCGAGAAAAAGGCGCTAAAAGAGAAATACCCGAGGTTATTCAGGATTAGCAGACAAAAAAATCAAACGGTGGCAAGTATGAAGGAAGGTGGTTGGAACTTTAGGTTTTCAAGGGACTTAAATCCAGCTGAGAGGATTGATTTGTTGGAGATTAGGCACGACTTAAGAACGGTTTCTTTGAGTCTAGGTGTATAGGATGGTATCAACGGTGACTGCACGGCAAAAGTAATCTATTCAAAGCTTGCTGATTTCGGTCCGGATTGGGAGTGTTTTGCTGTTGCTTCAAGCAATTTAGCTCCACCAAAGGTGAAGTTTATGTTCTGGGCTACGCTAAATTATGCTATTCCAACAAGAAGTGTGCTTCAAGATAGATGAATGGTCATACCTTCAAACCTGTGCGTTTTCTGCAATTCTTCGGTGGAAACGATTGACCACTTATTTTTGCAGTGCAGTTGGGCTAAGTTCTTATGGGATCTATTCATATTTACTTTGCGTATGAACTGGGTAATGCCAAACGATCTTAAAACTTTAATATTAAGCTGGAAAACGGTTTTCAGTTCGAAGAGGAAGAAAATAGTTTGGCATTTGATACCTTTTGCAATTTGCTGGGAGTTTTGGTTGGATAGAAATAGAAGAGTGCATGGAGGTAGAGTTAGACATCAGGAGGATTTGGCGCATGCTGTGAAGATGGACGTTCATCTGTGGAGCACAAGCACAGAGATTTTTAAGGATTTGACTATGAGCCAAGTGATCAATCAATGGGAGAACGTTGTTAACATGTGATTTTTCATCTCTGTTTTCTTGTTCGCTTTAGACCTCTGGTCTTTGTATACTACCTGTAGATACTTTTTTCTTAATCTAAACTTCCTTTCTCAAAAAAAAATGTGTGTTGATCATCTAATTATCTCACTACACGTAGGTACCTAACCCTATTTGCATTTTCAACACGTGGCCAATTTGTATTTTGGACCTAAAACAATTCTTATCTCCCTCATGCGGAACAGTGGAGGTTTGTCTCTCTCGTCTTCTCTCAAACCTTTGTTATTCCTGCAGTAAAATGAAGACAAAATTGAGAGGAAAATCCCACAAATTATTTTTTCCTCCCATTTCAACAGTAACCCAACATTCAATATATCTCCCATCTTTGGTGGGTATTCAACTATTAGTGATTGCAACAATGAGACCGACTACAATCGAAATGAAGAAGTTTTAGTTCTTTTGTACCGGAGTTTGAAGATTTATTATCAGAGAAGATTTTGGGAAAATTCGTTAAAAGTATGATCTTTGATTGTTAAAGATTGGAATGGTTTGGTTTTTTTTTTTTTTGTTTATAATTCGTGAATTTTGCTTATTGATATTGAGTGTTTACTTTTGAATCTAGTAATCGACAATGGTGAGGGTGCCGTTGCGGTGGTCGGGGTGGGTTCAGAAACTGGATCTGATACTTGTTGAGAATTGACATCTTCAGGTAATGTTGAATTTAGGGTTTGAGTATCAATCGGGGTTTCATTAGGATGGGTATTGGTTTGATTAATGAGAGCAGCAAAATCGAATTTTTTTTCTTCTATTGGGTGAAATTGGAGATTTATGGTGAAGATTGGGTTGATGAAGATTGTTGTTCTGAGAAGAAATCGATAGGAGGAGTTGATGAAAATAGGTGGTGCTGGTTGTGGTGGTGTCTATGTTGGTGACTTTTGAGGTGTTGATGTGATGGTGGATTTGTTGCTGCTAGTGTTGGTCATGGAGTCGGCGGTGGAATCGAAGAGTAAGGAAGAGAATATAAAAGATTTATTTTTCTGATAGAAGTAGGGGTATACACGTAACTTAAGGACACATAATATTACGTATGTTTGGGTTGAATGTGCACGGAGGATATTAAAGCCTTAATTTTGAATTTATGGCTATTTCAAAGGTTGTCATATTTTACATGTCTTTTTGACCCAGTAATTCAAATCTAAGTGCTAATTAACCAAAAAACTGCTGAAAAACGAGATAGGGTGTATATAGAGTTTTGTCCCAACTTTCCACCATCAAAAAGAAGGTATATATCAGGCACCCGACACTGCCGACTATTTATCCTAGGAATAATTGCAACCCAAACATTACTTGTGTAGCAACAGTGGAACTGTGTTACAAATTGAAGGTCAAATGATAACTCTCGCAAGGTCAATGCCCTAAAGTGTTCATATTTGAATTCTAATTACCAAAAATGTTCACTTTTTTCTAAATTCCTAAAAATGTTTTATGAAATTATTTTTTCCTATTTTACCCTTGAATTAAAATTGTTATAACCATTAAGTCCTCCACATTATATTTTTTTATTATTATTTGAAAACCTTTTTCGAAATAGTGTCATCTTAATTAATATTTTAATAGATGAAATGTGTTCCTATTGTTTAACATTGTCTACACAATACGAAAAATTCTTTTATATTTAGAATAATATGTACCCAATTGGTTTACATTGTGTTCACAGTAAGGTATAATTTGTAATGTGTACCCAATGTTGTCATTGAGTTCACAATAAGGTAATTTTTAATTTTAATGAATAATAAGAATGTGTACCCAATGTTTTCCATTGTGTTCACAATAAGGTATAATTTGGAATGTATACCCAATACTTCACATTGTGTTCACAATAAGGTATAAGTTGGAATGCATACCCACTGTTTTCCATTGTGTTCACAATAAGGTATAATTTAGAATGTATACCCAAGCTTCACATTATGTTCACAATGTATACCCGACTCGGGACCCCGTGCTAAATTTATAAAATAATAACTTTTTTTAGCTTTTTATAGGTCCCTTCTAATATATAAATTAATAACTCTCCAATTTATATAAATTTAGTTATACATTTATGTTAATTTGGTAAAGAACGATTCACATTGAATTTCATCTAGGATTTTTCTTAACATTAAAAGAGTTCTTGGTGTTGTCGTTTCCTGATGCAATAAAAACATATTCAATATCTTTGGAGCTTTGATAGTTTCTTAACATTAAAATAAGCATATGCAATAAAAACATATTCATCTTGGATTTTTCTTAACATTAAAAGAGTTCTTGGATTTTTCATCTTCGACTTCCACAACATCACTTTCGTCTTTTCCCATAGTTCATTTATTATCTAACGCTTCACTTGGATTATTTGATACGGTGTTATCCATTGAACGAATCTTATAATGACGAAAATAATTAGCAATGGAATAAGGTGTATTGGTTCATTTTGTTGATTATTATTTATTTAGAATTAAAAAATATTTTGGTAAACTAATTAATATATAATTTAATAATTATTAATTTATGCAATTATTTAATATCGTGATAAATTGATAAATTTTGCCGGTCCTAATGCTATTATGTTTTTCTTTGTTGCAATAGATTTTAAATTTTCATTGGAAGTGACATTTCTTTTAAATTTTAG
>JAJJWX010004422.1:600000-913237 GCA_023529315.1 Papaver bracteatum | reverse complement strand
GGTTTTCCGATAAACCTCGACAAATAGTAGAACCCTCTCGGTAGAATATTTTTTAATTTGTTTGTACTTTAGATGAATTCTATTGTGTACTTTGCTTTGTAAAGCCTTCGATATTTTGGTTAAGTATGTGCTCAGAATTTTAAGTATTGTTTAGGTTTTACTCATTTTAAACCTTACTTGGGCATTACTTGCTTTTACGCATTCCTCTACCGGGCTGTGGGCTCACCCGTTTTGTTTTATTTTCCACAGTATGAGAGCGGCTTGAGGCAAGTAAGCTCTTGAAGGCTTGGTGCGTAGAGCTTTTGGGGTATAAAGTGAGTACGCTCACTTTGTTTTCATGTATATACTCATGTGTAATCTGGTTCGATTTGGAAAAGAACACGACACTATCATTTCTTGCTATTTTTGTTCGAAATATGATGTGTTGTGACTTCATAGGAGTGTTTGGAAACTTTTCAAATCATTGTACAGTTGTATATAATATAATCTTTTTGTCACTCTTTTTGAAGTTCTTGGTCTAATGTAAATAAATATCTTTACTATTATCTTGTTTAGTAAAACGTACGTCTTACTCTTGTTTCCACTGTTTTTACCCCAAATGGCAGTTCAGGAGTTTTGGAACTTGCCGATTGACTAAACTCCATAGTCAAACGGAAGTGAAAAAAAAAAAAAAAAAAAAAAAAAAAAAAAAAAACTGTCACAGATATGCTTTAATTGCTGGTAATGAAAACATACATTATGAAAATCATAATTAAATGCTTTCCAGTTTTTTGGACCTGGGATCACGTTGAGTATCAAGGAATATCTTTGAAAAATTAATGATAATAGTTATGTACATGTTCAAATAATGTCGACATCTAGAAGTTTCTCAGCAAACCCTAATTCCAAGCTTCACACAAAACATAAAGAGATATGTGAATATTGGAAACTCGGTTTTTCTCATTGGGATCGGTTGTACCAACCTCACAATGTAATTTGTGATCGGTTATACCATGTTTCCCAAACCAGTTTGTGACCGGTTACACCTTGATTCCCAGAGGTAGCTTGTGATCGGTTACACCTTACTTCCCGAGTTAGCTTGTGATCGGTTACACCTTGGTCCCCAAAGAAACTTGTGACCGATTACAACTAACTTCCAAAATTAACTTGCGACTGGTTACGCCATGCTTCCAGAAGGTAGCTTGTGACCCATTAAATCTAACTTCCTAATGTATCTTGTGACTGGTTACACCATGCTTCACAAAGTAGCTTGTGACCGGTTACACCATGCTTCACAAAGTAGCTTGTGACCGATTACAACATGCTACATCATATAGGCTATGACCGGTTATACCTCAAATCTCAACAAGTTAAAATAGGTTCTACCTTGTTATCTTATATTGGTCATCCAAAAGATACTCCAATAAAGAACCTGACCAATCATGATTTCCTTTTGATTATGAAACAAGTTCATATATGTACTTCCTTTAAACAAATGTTATAAAACATTGTTTCCTAGGGTGAAATCATACATATATATTACACATAATCAAGAGACTATATAAAAAGATTATGTTGATGTTGTATTTACGAAGTTCCAAAAGATAAGCGTTTATACTTCATAATTCAATAGATTCCTTGACACTTTGATCACTATGTTATGACCAAGTCTAACCACTAGAATATTATTATATACAGCTTCGCATGTTATGTTTTCAATATAATCCGACTTGAAAGATAAGTTAGGAATGGAAACAAGATCAAGTCGGTATTACTAACCTCAAGTGGAAGGATGATGTTCTCGTTGTAGTCGTTACTTCTTCACATTATTCAAGTCTTCAGAGTAATACTCGTATGTCTTAACATTCCTAGACTTTCTAGTCTAACCTAAACGAAGTTGACTCTAGTATTTAATCAAGCGACTCTAGATGAGTTTTTATACTAAACTATGGCAACCAAACTTGACATACAAACGCTTGGTGGGTTCAACCGAGGTATGCTCGAACAGAGGGTCGTGTGCCAAATTCCTATTCTAAATGTCATTCATTTTCCCAATTGATTGGTTGTGATGCTGTTGGCTCAACCATGCTCGAGCAACACATGAACTATTTTTTTCCTAAACAATGATATCAAAATTTTTGTTTCCAACATATAATTTTCTTTCCTAATATTTTGTATCTTTTTTTTTCCAATAATTAAACAAACTTTGAAATCATTTCGAAGGAACATATATTTATGTTTTGAATAATTGGTGTTTAACTAATTTAATGTAATGCACATATAATACACCCTTCGTTCTGTTTTAGTTGATGTTCTAGGATTATTTTTTTTTCCAGAATAGATGAGGATTATTTTCTCCAAATTATCACTAATGCACCCCTCCTTTGGAATCACACCATAGCATTAATTCCCATTGTAATAAGCAGATAGATAATTTCTTCAATTCTTAAATTAACTCTACGGAGGATATATACTCTATCATGGATAATTATTTAAATATCTTGGATGATTCTTTTCTAAAAGTTAGGTGTTTTAAACTTTTAAAAAGGTATTAATATGGATGAATTTGGAAAAATATTACTCTTTCTATTATTTCTTAGTCTGCGTAAAAAAACTCTAGAACATCAACTAAAACGGAAGTGATTTAGTTTTCGGACGAGAAATTATGAACACTCAATGGGCCATATGAGTGTGAAAAAATTAGCATTTGTTGGCATGCAATGTGCATGCACTCTACTTGTTTAATCGAGTAAAAATAAATTGATTATGGGAAAATTATCGTTTGGTCCTTTTTTAGGTGGGCCCATGTCTGTTTAGTCCTTTGGTCAAATGTCTTTACTGTTTGGTCCATAATTTATAAAAATACTTAAATGGACAAAAATACCCTTTTCTTTCCCCCGACAATTTTTTTCACGTGCTACAGTAACTACATGTTTTTTCACTTGCTACAGTAACTAAAAATTGAACTCCATACAAAAACATGCAGATGTTTGGAGCTCGATTTTTTTTTTTTGCAATTTTCACCAGACTTCATTCCCAGGAATGAACTCCATACAAAAACATAAAAAAACAGAGTTCATTCCGTGAAATGAACTCCATATAAAAACCTAAAAAAAATCTAAAAAAAACAGAGTTCATTCCGTGAAATGAACTCCACATAAAAACCTAAAAAAACAGAGTTCATTCCGAGAAATGAACTCCACATAAAAACCTAAAAAACAGAGTTCATTCCGAGAAATGAACTCCCTATAAACCCCTAAAAAACAGAGTTCATTCCGTGAAATGAACTCCGTATTAAAACCTAAAAAAACAGAGTTCATTCCGTGAAATGAACTCCGTATAAAAACCTAAAAAAACAGAGTTCATTCCGTGAAATGAACTCCATATAAAAACCTATAAAACCGAGTTCATTCCGTGAAATGAACTTCATATAATAACCTAAAAAAACAGAGTTCATTCCGAGAAATGAACTCCCTACAAAAACCTAAAAAAACATAGTTCATTCCGAGAAATGAACTCCATACAAAAACAGTTCATTCCAGAAAATGAACTCCCTCATCTTCATCTTCTTCATCAGTATCACTCATCTTCATCGTCTATATCATCAACAATAACAAAAAAGACGAAAAAAATCACAAATATTCATTTCAAACCAGTTCATTCCGGAAAATGAACTCCTTCGTCTTCATCTTCTTCATCATCAGCAACGCTCATAACAGCAACAGATCTTAATCTTCATCTTAATCTTCATCTTCATCTTCTTCTTCATCATCATCATCAATAGAGACAAAATCATTCAAAAACAAGATCGTAATCAAACAACAGCAGAAAAATCAAGAATCAAGAACATCATCAAATAGAATGAATTCTGTAAATCAAAAACAACAACAACAACGTATTCATTATATCCATCATCTTCTTCATTAACTCTAGCAACAGATGAATCTTCAACAGCAGCAAGAGATTTCGTCATAATCTCTTCAACAACATCAGCAGATTCCGTCATAATCTCTTTGTAAATCTTGAATTTATCTTCATAATCTCGTAAATTGATCTTCAACATCATTGTAAATCAAATCTTTGTAATCAATCTCCGTAACTTCGATCTACGTAATCAATTAAAGACATAAAAAAAATTAAAAACCCTAGAAAAATTGCAGCGGTGGAGAAGAAAGAGAGAACCGGGAGGAAAGAGAAAGTAGATCTGAGAAATGATTTTTCTCTCTCACCTTTTGACTATATATGGCCCTTATCCAAAAGGGTATTTCTGCCACTACAGGGTGACATTTACATCATCCATGACATCAGCGTAGGACCAAATGATAATTTCTAGGACCAAATGATAATTTATATTACCAAATAGGACCAAACAGACAGTTGACTGGGTCAACTGGACTAGACCCTCTCTAATATATTATTTTTAGGACCAAATGGTATTTCCTACATTGATTATTAGATACTCATGATATGGGAGATCTAATTTCTAGGATAAAATGAAACGTGATAACCAGACAAGTTTTGTTTTAAGGTTAAAGATTCTTAAGAAAACTAATTAATTAATTATTAAACAGTTAATTTTGTTACAATTGACAACAAATTAAAAGATACTTGTGGGGTACGGAAATCTTTTCCCTTCAAGATTTAATTAATTAATTAATTATTAAACAGTTAATTTTGTTAGCCAAACTAGGTTAAACGAACGTAGCTTATATTTCCATTTGAGGTACTTCTGCAATATCTAGATGAATATAGTCCGTCTTTCCTTCGTCTCTAAATAGATGATTTATTTATTTTTAAAAGTTTTATCCCATTAATAGATGACATGTATCACTAAACAAGAAGAAACCCATTCTTTTAATTATTTATTGTCAGTATAAGAAATATGTATAATTTGATAGATATGTTTATATTCGTTAAATAGGTGTTTTAAAATGCTTTTGAATGATATCAAGTTTACGAATATCCGTTGTATAGTTTAAAAGATCAATCATTTATAAATTTTATTAGTTATAATCCACAGGGATATAATATCAAAAAAAAAAATCCTTAAAAAAATTCCCCTCTTTTCATTGTCTTAAGAATTGTGCAAACTTGAACTAAATCATCTATTTTTGGTCGGAGGGAGTATATACCTAGGTAAATGATAACTTAATTAAGGTTATCCGGATGATGATACTTGATTCGCGCAATGTATTTATAAGAAAATTTAACCAGTATGCAGTCGACTTGTGGTCACGGGTAATTCGTAGCTCTGTGGTGACCTAGATATAATCTACCGCATTCATCCAAAATCCAAAGTTTTCTAAGTAAACTAATATATGTCATTGTGACATGATTTTCCTTTTAGAAGCATTATTGTGACATGGTATATGTCATATGACCCAAAGTTTTCATGGTTAAATTCTGGCCGTAGCAGTAAACACAGATAAGAATTCGGTACAAACCAAAGGTTTGGCTGAGTTGTTACTTACTATGAAGAGTTGGATCCAGTTATGGCCCCTGACATAAAATTATTAAATAACCTAAATTCAAATTTTTCTTCATCTTTATGTTTCTTTATTTATTTTCTTTATCGGCAAAAAAAGATTTGCTGATAAAAAAACAAGAGGGTTCAAAAGAACTGAACCACCCTACAAGAGATGTAGAACATAGATCCGCTAATAGGCTACTAGATCATCGAGACTAAGAAGAAAATGAAACTGACAAGGACAATTAACCATAGTCGACTGATAGCTTATGTTTTCAAAATCCTTACTCACCAAAGATCAAGTGAACATGTTGCATTTAGCTTTCATAAAAACAGTGGTTATAGTGTTCTCCTTACCATTGAATACTCGAGAGTTCACAATCTAGTCATTTTTCTTTGTAGAAAACATTATCCCATGTTCCAAAATATAGTTCTATGATTAAACTACAATTTTTCATTGTAATTTAAAATCTATCGGGTAAAAAAAGAAAAAAAGTTGCATTATCAATCTGAATATATGATTCTTGAATTTAGCTATATGACTCTGAAATCAAAAGTTGTCTCTTACGTGAAAATCGATGTGTTATCCCAATTATTCTCTATGACATAAAATTGTCATTTCGACTGACTTTTCCATTGTGACTCCAACCCGATGGCTCAAATTTGTTTATTGATTCAAAGTTCAAATCATGACTCGAAATCAATCATCTTGCTAAGAATATGTCACTTATTAGCTCAAAATTTAATTTATGTCCCAAACTCCTATTAAACTTTATCACCATAAGTTTTTTTTTTTTTTTGATAACTAAGAGCATATATTGATTAAGCAGTTCTAGGCACTGTAAGCATGTTTAACAGAGATGAAAACCATGGAGAATAATCCTGGTACTCTTCTAAAAAGAGTTTGTTCCTCCTGACTCTATTTGCAACACAGTCTACTAAATTATTAAAGTCTCTCTTGACATGAGAGATTATACAAAACTTGAAAGAAGATATTAATATCTTAATATCTTTAATGAGTTGATTATTTTCCCATCTAACTTGAATACTGTATGTTGTAATAGATTGCACCACAACTTCCGCATCTGCAAAAATATGGACTTCATGAATGTTTAAAGCTTTGATCCAGCTAAGAGCCTCCATGATTGCCATGCATTCTGTAGCTTATGGATCTATCACTCTATTTGCATATGATCCCTTAACTCCATCACAAGTACCTGTAGAAGACAAAAAAACCATACCGGTGCCAGAAGTATTAGTCAGATGATCAAATAAGGCATCAAAAAATACCTTTGCAATATTGGAGACAGATGTATCTATATTGTTAACTTGAGGTTGCACTGTCGTGATATTGTTGGCTGTTAAAATTAAATTCTGGAGATGAAACTGAATCCTTGTAACCGTAGAGAAATGATTAATGGTTTTGTTTTGAAAGACATATTCACATCTTTCTTTCCAAATTACCCATCATCCTACCAATAAAGTCATTCTCCAGGTGTTGTTTGCTTCTGCACCATTGTGATGAGTATTACTAAACCATGAGATGATCCATTCTTTAACACTTCCACAATTTGCAGCAACTCCATCCACATTAATATTTAAGCTTCTCAAGACTAATCTTGCATGCCTGCAAACTAGTAACAGATAAAACAAAGTCTCCATAGGATGATTACATATTCCACAATGTTCTTGTATATTATTGTTGAACCTAGCAGTCTTGTCCTTGGTTTGCACTATTCCTTTTAAACACTTCCATATGAACAACTTCACTCTGTGAGGCACCTTCATTTTTCATAAAGCTTTCCAAACCTCCTTAGGAACAATGTTGGTAGCTTCATGATGTTGGAAACTTCTCTCAACCAATTTATTATAAGAGCTCTTAACTGTGAATAAGCCATCTTTGGTTGGTTTCCATCTAATGATGTCTTATTTATTAATATTTACCTGCATCCTTGAGATTTTCTCCACTACATCATCTGAGAAGAGAGATTGTAATAAGCTCATGTTCTAAGTATTTTAAGTATCATATATGAGTTCAGAAACATACTTATAATCCTGATGGTTTGGGCATGAAGGTATAGGCTTATCCTCCAAATTAATGATCCAATTATCAAGCCATATGCGAGTTTTCTTACCATTGTGCACTGGAATACATATGTTATCCTTACTATTCTTAAGACCATCTTTAATGCCCCTCCAAACCCAGCTTGTGTTATGTTTATCTTGTTGGATGTGCAACAACTCTTCATTCTTGGAGTAATTTTCCTTTAGAAATTTGACACACAGTAGCTCAGAATTAGTGCAGATGCACCAAACCATTTTTGTAAGAAGAGCTTGGTTGAGTTTCTCAAGATATCTAAAAGACAAACCTCCTATTTCTTTTGGAATAAACAGATCACTCCAAGCTATAGGATTATTTCCCCTAGTTGATTTGTAACCCCAGAAAAATTTTATTTGAAGAGAATATAATTGTTTGATTAGCTTCTTTGGAATCCTGAAAGTAATCATTTGATATGATGGAACTGCATTGAGTACTGCCTTTACCATGGTACCTCTACCATCTTGACACATAGTTCCTCCTTTCCAGTTAGAAAGTCTTCTTTCAAAATCAAAATTAATATCTTCAAAGGACTTTACCTTAGACCTACCAATAAGCAGTGGAGATCCCAAGTACTTTTCATTACCTTCCATATTCTTTACACCAAGAATGTGACTAAGAGTATCACATATAGAGGGATCCAAATTATTACTAAATAAGATGGAAGATTTGTCAAAGTTAATAACTTGACCAGATTGTGAGCTGAAATCTTCAATAACTTGTAGAAGATTTGTTACACTGGTTAAATTGGCATGTGTAAAGATTAGGCAATCATCTGCAAAGAGTATGTGATTAATAGGAGGAGAACCCCTGGCTACTTTGATTCCTGGTATTTGTTTGGAGATATGAGCTTTAGATAGAGTTCTTGAAAACCATTCCATAGCCAAAATGAGCAAATAAGGAGATAATGGATCTCCTTGCCTTATACCCCTTGTAGGTTTAAATTCTTGGCAAGGACTTCCATTAAGTAAAACTGATAGAGTAGTGGTGCTGATATACTGCTGAATGAGTTGTATCCAGTCCTCACAAAATCCAAAACTCCTCAACACCTTTAAGATAAAACTCCATTCTAATCTGTCAAATGCTTTTGACATATCGACTTTTAAAGCAAGCCAGCCACCTTCATCTTCTTTCTTCTTCACTGAATGTATTAATTCATGAGAAATAATAGTATTATCATTTATTAATCTTCCAGAAACATATGTTGCTTGATAGGGAGACACAATTCTATCCATAAGTGGCTTCATTCTTGAAACTAAGATTTTAGAGACAATTTTGTATGAAGTATTACACAAACTAACGTTTTAGGAATTAGAGAAATATAAGTCTTGTTGAGTGACTGAAGAATGAATTTAGAGGTAAAAAAATTCTTCACAATATCACATACATCATCACCAACAATATTCCATTGGGACTTATATAAACCGGCTTGAAAACCCTCAGGTCCAGGAGTAGACCATCTTTCCATACCTTTTAAAACATATATAATTTATTTATTGGAAGGTATTGCAGTGAGAAGTTTTTTATCATCTTCAATAATGATTGTTGGAATGTGATTGTAGAACATTTCTTCAATAACTGGATTTGTAGAAGTGCTGATTTCTTGGAAGTTATTAGTGAGAAGATTAGATAGTTGATCTCTAGAATGCAACCAAGTGCCATGTTTGTCCTTGAGAGAGTCAGTATTATTTCTAACTCATTTCCTTTTTGTAAGAGTATGGAAATATTTTGTGTTATTATATATCTTTAAGGAAGTTATCTCTGGATTTTTGCTTATTAAATTCAAACTAAATTTGATGCCACCTTTGGAGTTCTGCATTGACTTCAATATCTTTAGAAGTATTATCTGGAGAATGAGGTTGAGACTGAATAATTGTGAGTTGTTGTTGAAGAGCATCAACCTGAGTATTGATGTTACCAAAATGCAATTTGTTCCACTTAGAAAGAGATATTCTTGTAAATTGCATTTTCTTGGTGAGCATGAAAGTTGTAGAACCCTGATCATGCTTACTCCAAGCTTTGGCTATCTCAACAACACATTTATTATTGGGTATATTATTTATATGTCCCTACTTTTGACAATCAATAAATATGTCCTTATACAACAATAATTATGTCCCTACTTTTTTATAACCTTATCCATTTAATATTAGATTACCTTAATACCCTCACCTATATAAAAAAAATATTATTTCAAAATACAACAAATTTCTTCCTCTACCACTTCACCACCAACACTAGCACCACCACCACCAACATTCAACTATCATTCCACCACCACCACCGTTCAACAACCACCACCTACCAACCGCCACCACCATTAATATTCCACCACCACTCCTTCACCACCACCATTACACCACCAACAGTCCTCCACCATCACTAGTCCGTTGCCGTCACCAACACTAGTCCGCCGCCGCCGCCGCTAGTTCAGGCAGGAGAAAATAATATTAATAGTCTATTAAAAAAAACCAAAAAACCCAGAAAAAAATAAAAAAAAATAGTTGATCCATTTCAGTTGGATCAAACAATGGATGTTTATCCATTGTAGTTGGATCAACAGTAGAATTTTATCCATTGCAGTTGGATCAACAATGGTTGTTTATCCATGCTGATGGAAAAATGCTACCACTTCATCAGCTGCAGTTTCAGAGCCACCAACAAAACCATCAATAATAGAAGTTTATCCAAGAAAAAAGGATCAATAGTAGAATTTATCCAATTTTAGTGGATCAACAATGGAAGTTGATCCATGTAAAATTGGATCAATAATGATAGTTGATCCATGTAAAATGGAGTGAACTTGGCGTGAGTCGAACACGCATCAGCTGACATGGAGCCAGTCATGCTACCATTGTACCACAAGTTCAATATTGGAACAAATTTACATAATTTAAACTACAAAAGCATGAGTTCAAAGGATCAACAACAGTAGTTTATCCCATATAGATGGATCAACAACCATAGTTGATCCAAAAAATATGGATAAACAACCATAGTTGATCCAATATCACTGCCTGCTTCAACCCAAAATACCCACCATATTTCATTACTTGTAGCTTCATAAACACCAACAGCTTCAAGACCATTCTTCAAAACCATTCTTTATTGAATCAACAATGGATGTTTATCCATTCAAGTTGGATCAAAAATATGGATCAACAGTGGATGTTTATCCATTGCAGTTGGATCAACAACCGTAGTTGATCCAAAAAATATGGATCAACAACCATAGTTGATCCAATATCACTACCTGTTTCAACCTAGATAACCACCATTTTTCATTCAAAGAACATGCTTCAATCTCTCAGTAACAACAACCCATACCAACACTGCCACCAACAAATCACACATCTCCAAAGACCACCACCAAAACCGAAATCCAACACCAATTTTATCGACGGAGTATAACAAAAATGAAAAATCGAAAGGAGATAAACATGATTATTACCTCTAATTAAGTAAATATCCTTAATCAACAGCACCACCACAGCCACCAAAACAACCAAACCCAAAATCAAGGGAGCTGCAAACACCTTCTTCTCATATTTGAACAACATCATATCTCCCTTGTACCTTCTGTCAATAGTAGCACCACCATCTTCATTCTCCATTTCGAATCAACCCACTGAAAACCCTTGATGTTTCTTCCACTAATCACCAAAATTCATATCAAACCATCACATGCAACTCCCATCTCAGTGCACCACCATTTTCATTCTTAAAACTAATAGCAATGGCACCTTATTCATAGTCTCGGATTCATAACTTCTTCGTAAAGTTCTCGATTCCAAAATCTCTTTCCCGATCTGATTCAAACCCTCTCAAATTTCAGATCTCGAATTTCATTCTCCATCGAACTTACAAATCAATATCAACAACCACCACCAACTCTAACAACAACATGCAAAGATTGATCTCTCTGAAGCTTCAATTGGGAATTCTGAAATTGAAAACCTAAAAATCGAATGGATCTGGTTTCAAAAATCATTGTTTAACATAAAAAAAAAACTCGAACATAAAACTCGTGATAGATCCTTTTGATTGTAGCGGTGAACGTGGCGGGGGTGTTTGTGGTGGCGACGATATAGATGGAGGTGGTTGAATCGATGGATATGGTGGTTGGGTTTGATTGATTTAGTGGAATAGAAGATGGTGAAGGTGGTGAAGCGACGGAATTGAAACAAAGAAGAATGAAATAAAGATGGTTACGATGGAGATGTTGCTGGTGGTGGTGCAGCGATGGATATGCTGCTGGTGGTGGCGACGGAGATGAAAATGTTGAGCTCAATCATTTTCTGCGGATGAGAAATGAAGGAGATAAGAAGAAGCAGAAGTCTATAAGGTATAAAGATTAAAAACTGGGGTATATTTGGAAGTCCCTAAATTATTGATGGGCCCCTGATGGGCTTATACATAAAGAGGGACAAAATTATTATGTGATAAGGATATTTGTATAGACCATCAAAAGTAGGGACAAAAGTTCAATTACCACTTTATTATTGATAACCAAGTTTGAAACTTAAAAGGTTTCCAAAGTTTAGGCTGATTATAATCTGTAATGAGCATTATAGGACAATGATCACTACCCATTTGACTTAGATGAATAATTTTGGAAGAAGGAAAAACTGAATTCCAAGCTGCATTACCCAGAGCCATGTCAATTCTCGATATTATTTTACCAGTTCCCAGATTATTGTTAGTCCAAGTATGTTCATGACAAATGAAGCCCAAATTTTCCAAACCAATATCATGTATCATGGCATTAATGATGCCATCTTTTGAAGAAGAAGAAGAAGCATTAGAAGTTGTAAGATGAATATTAAGATCCCCCATTAAGACCCAGGGGCTAGTAATATTCTTTTAGTTTCTTCTTTGAAATCCCATTGATCTTGTTTTTTTTTTACCTCCTCCATACCCATACATACAAGAGCGTAACCATTCTGGTTGACTTGGATCATCTTGAATAGCTAGATGGAATATGTTGTTTTGACTACATATAAGCTCACAAGAAAAACCATTCTTCCACATAATAGTGAGACCTCCAGATAAACCTATTGAGGATATATATCTAATATTGGGGAATTGATATGGGGTAACTAGAGGTTTTATTTTTGATTCATATAGTTTAGTTTCACATAAGAAGATTATGTCAGGATTTTGTGACCTAATTAAGTCCCTAATGTGATCCCTATTACTGGTACCTTTTAGACCTTGAACATTCCAAGAGATGATTTTCATGATTCTCATCTGTGCAATTAGAATACGATGCAAGGCTATCTTCCTAGAGAATACATAAAAATCTAAATCAAGAGTGCATATAACATTAAATGCCAATGATGATAATGCATGAGAGTGTCTAATAATATGTTTAAAAGTCAATTTGTGGTATCTAGTATTAATTAGTGTAGGGGATAAAAGAAAACTAACATAATTACTAGAAAAACTTGAATTTAACCTGCAATTATAATAATCAGAGACAATGTCGAGAAACGAAAAAAAAAAGGTTTTGAGGTAAGGGTTTTTATAAAAATTAGTTACCTGATTCCCCTTATGTGCCTGCACTGTGGAATTTACTCCAGTTGCGATCATTTGAGTATCTATAGAGGTTTGAAATGGATTCAACATAGTACTTTGAGGAGTTATTTCAATGGCTGGAGAGCTTTGAGTTGCTGTTTCACCTACCCTATGCCTTTTGCCTAATTTGCTTACCTCTTCTATGTTAATGCCTTCAGCTTTGAAAAGAGAGTTAAAGTTAATAACTTCACCATCCTAAGGGGGAACAAAGTTGGTTGACTTGATAAACTTCTTTGGATTCTTCTTAACTGTTGGAGCCTTTGTTGAAGATATTTCAGGATTAAAATTGACAACATTAATGATTTTGCGAATGCTGTTAACCTTGCCCACAAAATAAGGTTTTTCATGAGCCTTCTTCAGAAAAATAGCAGCATCCTTAGAGTGATTTATGATATGGCACTCAGTGCATATTCCTTTGGGTTGACGCTCGAAGAAATATTGCTGCGATTTTGTAACTCCAGCATTTGTAGAACATTTCACACCTCTTCTCTTAGGCATGGACATATCCACATTAACACATACTTTGACAGGGTCACTTCCATAAGGGATTGTATCCTTGGATTCAATTTCAATGACTTCTCCCATAACCTGAGCAATTTTTGTTACAGAAGTAACATTCATGTGTTCTGGAAATACATACTTAAGTTGAAGCCAAAAAATTTAAAAGCCCCAATGCTTCTTAGTATAAACCATTCCTGGGATATAATCTTGCACAACAAGAAGGTGTTTGTTTATGCCCCACGGTCTTTCGTTTATTATCTTGTTGAGAAGCTCCCATTGATTGAATTTAAAGATGAAAATATCTGGTTCAACTTCAATGATCCTTAAGTTTTCCAGGGTTAAGAAAGGCCAGGTGAAAGTAATCCCCTTTTCCAAAGAATCATAACTCATTCTTCCTTCAATAATGACTTTGCCGATAGCACTAGCTTCCCAGTTATCTTCTGTTTCATCTTCTTTGTTATGGTTCTTGATAACTTCGATTTCATTGATATCTCCTAAATCTAGAGTCTTTTTCTTGAGTTTAATAACTAAATCAATAGCTTGACTAGAGATGCCTTTCTCCATCTCAGAAAAGAACTAACTGTATAATCTTAATATAGAAATGAATAGGTGGGTTTTGAGATTATAGTGCTTACAGGTGAGAAAAAAATTTGAGGTTTTAATATGACCACTATTAGGGTTTATGGGTAGATGATGAACGAAATTGGAGCTGAGAACTAGCTGTATATAATCTTTATTCCTAGTAATAAGGAAACAAAATTTCTTAGTGTTTTCCTTATTTTGAGAAAGAGAGTAGCTGGAAATATTGGGAGAATGGAGCAAAATTAGGAAAGCAAATAACTGCGAACCATTGACTAAACCATTTTTGATTTTTTTTGAATTGCTTGATTGGCGGGATGACTTGTTTCTGAGCGTATCTGAGTTGAGACCCGATTTGAGACATCTTCCCCAAAGTACTATAAGCAAAAGCATCGAATCCAATCCTTTCAGGACCTTTAAGAAAAAGCTTGTATGTATACTCAACAAAAGCTATGATCACAATCACAAAAGTAGCAAAAGCCATTAGAGAAAAATCAAATTGCAGACACAAAAAGAGGAATCGTGAACGGGTTAAGTATCCATAAAAATACAAGAAAAGAAAAGATAATAAAAAGAATTAAAACAAGTAAAAAGGCTAAAGGGAAAGATTAAGACTCTTAACCAATCATCTAGGAATGGAAAACAAAGTATGAAGCTAAGATTAATGATGAGACATTAACAAAAAAATTATTGAGTTGACAGACTGAGTTGAATTGATAATCGCCTGATCCTCAGAGCCTTTCTAAATCCATGACTGCTTTATATACATGTCCATCACCGTAAGTTTGTAGTGACCTAAGATATGCATGTTACTTAAATAAGTTTAATTTTTTAGTGATTCAAGATCAGTCTAATATAACCTAAATGTAGTTGCAGGACACTACACCCTGGTTAAGATTCTATAGAAATCTATTGGAAATCAATTAACCTTCAAAGATTTAAACGACACTTTACTATTCAAATCTCAGAAATGTTTACAGAATTGGAAGAAATCAAGATTACAAATATTCTCTTGAAGTTTCTCTCTCCTTAAGACCCTTTCAACTCTCAAAAACACATCATCCTTTTCTGGATCTATCGTGCCCTTTATATAGGGATTTACATAATGGATGACAACTAAGTTTTCCTCCTATTTCGGATCTATTCTGCGATGGGATCGCAATCTCTACCATATTCTCTATCGCAAGAATGATGACCATCGCAGGATCAACATATTCTTCTTTTATTTCTTCCATCGTCAGTTTCTTTTTGGTATTTAGTGACGCTCGTGAAACGTTGTTAAAGTATTAACAGTGACGCTCGCAGAAAGGTCATTAATATCGTAGGAATAACGTCGTAGCAATATTCTGGTCCTACATCTTGCCTCTTCTCATGTATTTTCTGCGAGGAAGAGAAGATCATGAGAACCAATATTCTTTATTACCCTCGCAACTTCTTTCTTTCTTCTTGACATGATTCCGTTAATTTATCCTTTCTTACACGTGTTGTGAATTCCTCTATTTACTGACACGTCTCTGCTTAATGGGCCCACCCCCTTTTGCCTATAAAAGGTAGAACTAAGTTTCAAAACTAATTTTCTTCTTCTGTTTCTTCATCTTCTTCATTTGTCTACTTCGTCTTCCGTCTGCAACTTTTCTTCTCCTTCACATTCTTCTGCTATTATTTTAATGGAGTCATCAAGGTATGTTTCTTGAATTATGACATTTATTTAAGCCAATTTTTACTTTCATTCTCTAATATTTCTTATTTGATTCTTTGTAACTTCCATGCTATGTCTTTTCTTCAGCGGAACTACTCAACCCAGGTTCAAAACCCTAACACTCGCAAAAGACTGGTAGAGAAGAAGAAAAGGAGTTATGCGAATGATAAGGTAGTAAAAAACATATTCTCTTTCCTAATAACAATATTGTTGCCTCTGTTTATTATCTGAGTTATTGTTCGCAGAATGACGAGAACCCTATTAAACCTCCTAAAAGATCTCGCCACTTTAAGACACTTGGGGAAGATCTCATTATACCCACATTAACATCTATGAGGATTACTCCCACACCATCGCAACCAAATCTTTCTACTTTTGTTTGCGAGAATATCGCTACTCATTCTTCTACTTCCTATGATCCTTTGACAAATCAGGCTTCTAAAATTGCTGTGACTGAGACTCCTTATAGTCCTTTACGGCCTTCAACTGTTGTTTTTCCACATAATCCTCCCGACAACTCAACCACCATAAATGATCGCCAACTTGCTCTCATTACTACTTCATCTTCTACACCTCTTCCTTCATCAAGCGAAACTTTTGCGGGTGTTGATGTTGCTTTCAAAATTTTGTCTAACATTTTAGATAATGCTAGAAAGTCTTCCACTGGCCCTCTCCAGCATGAAGCTTGCGAGACTCTACTCAAGTATTTTGGCTCTGATGATAATGCTTCACGAGCGTCTTTGGAAAATGAGATTGAGGATCTGAGGAAAAGTCTTCAAGCTAAAACTGCTGAGTGTGATACTTTGAATCACATGCTTCGCAACTCTTCTCTGGACTGCGAGAACCTTCGCAGAAAAAATGACGAGCTGAAAGGTACATTTTTCTTGCCTCTGCTTTTTTGTTTTTATGTTTTATTTATATATTTTCTGTACTCAAGCTTCCTTCTTAAATTCTTGATTCATATATTAGTTTCAAATCGGACTCGTTTCATAGAAAGACTCAAATTTGAATCTATTGCTGAAGAAGCTCGCGTTGAAAGAGATTCTTGGATGGATCAACATACTAGACTAGACAATCTTTACACTTATTCAATTGATCGCATAATAATCTCACTAATGAGAATAATCAACTATTGCAAAGGCAGAGCTTACTAAGTGGCGAGGTTGATCATCTTTCATATTTATTTTTTAAGGCTAATTTGGTAATGGAATCTTTATCAGATGAGAATAAAACCATGTCCCAAGAAAAACATAGATTCTCAAGCTTGGTGGCGATTTCCTCGCAGCAATTAATTAATCTTCAAAGCACATGTAATAATCAAGAGCAATCTCTTCGTTCTCTCAAGAATGAGCTCAAAGAATTAACTGAATCATCTGCTGCCGAGAAGGATAAACTTATAAAGGGTAGACTAACTCTTAGTTTAAGAGCCAGCGAACTTCAAGACCAATACTCTCAATTAAAGGAATCTCATTCTTCACTATCAAAGGAAAACTCATATCTTTGCAACAAAGAAGAAAGCATGAAATCTCGTCTGAAGGGTATGGTTGGCGATAAATTCGATGATGCCATGAATCAATGGAAGAACTGTTTATTTGCATTAATCCAAAACTTAACCTCACAAAAAGAAGGTAGTCAGTTGACTGCCTCTCTTGTTGATCTTCTCATAAAATTTTGTGTTATATTCTTTGTGAGTTTTTTGTCTAATTGATCTCTTATTATTTTGTTGCTCGCAGAATCCGAAAGAAATCTTCATTCTACCATCACTGATCTGACCGCTAAGTTGGATAAAGTTCGTAAAGAAAACAAGTCTCTTGTTTCCAATTATCTCGATTCCCGCGATAAAGCAGAAAGAAGACTTGATTATCTCGAGTACTTTAAAAACATAGAGATTAGGAATCGCGATAGAAGTTTCCTTCGCAAGGTCCACCTCGGTCTTTGAAGTTCTTGTGAATGATATTCTGCTCTCCAATTCTCTCCCTCCTGTATCTGTTCCTCCTCTAAAGGTTGATGATGATGAAATTCCTCTTCCCATGGATGAAGATTTAGAGTTTACTAACGAGGAAGAGAATATTACTCAAGAAGATGGTGAAGAAGAAGAAGATAAAAGTAGTCCTCCCAAAGAAACAATTGCGGGTGGTGAAGTAAATGTTGATGAAGAGTCAAAAGAAGAAGATACTCATGATAAAAAGGATGCTGATAAAGATAATAACTCTAGCAGAAATAATAAATATGACGAGCAAGAAGAATAAATCTGGCGAAACCATCGTTGAAACTTGAATTTTATCTTTGCTTTCTTTTATTTCTTCTTTCTCGCGAGCGATGTAATCTTCGAGATTTTTAGAATTTTAACTTTCGATTTAGCTTACTTTGAATATTTTCAAGAAAGATAATGTAATCTTACTTCTCTATTCCCCTTCTTGCCCTTCATTATCTTGCTTGAAATGGTGAATTATTTTCTGTATCTTCTTTAAGAAATTGTGTTGTTGCATTTTTCCCGAAAATATGAATATATCTGCGATATAATGAATAGTGCTGCGATATTCTGAAAAATTCTGAAGGAATCTGCACTGTTAAGAATTTTCCTTTGTATATATAATTCTGCGATGAATGTATATCTCCTGCAACTTTAAATAGAGAATAGTTAGTTGGTAGGATTATTCTTTGGTCGTATTTTGCCTTCCTAGTTAAAGGTCTTATTTTGCCAAACCTTTTCTGTCTGCGACAAAATCGCAGGATTTCTTAACATTTGCATGTAAAGACCCTTTGATCTTGTCTTATCCATGTTCTTTCAAAATCTTTGCGATAATATGATAAGTACGAATTCTCTCTCAAGAATTTAGCCTTATGACATTGTCGTCTTGCGATGAAATCGCATGACGTCTTTACGCTTTCATGTAAAAACCCATTGATCTCATCTTAACTTTCGGCTTGTTGACTCTGTATAATTTACGTCACGCGACAATATGACAGGCCTAAATGTTCTTGCGAGCATAAAACCCCATGACATTGCCGTATTAAGACACTTATTAGCTCCCTAATGGAGGGTGCCGCCCCTATCTTCCCCCTGGTTGCCCCTTCAAGGAGGGCACATAGGCCATACAAGACTAGATCCTCCCATCCATATTTACCAACAACCAGCTGTTTTTGCAGCCTCTTGTCCTTTATGCCTATATGGCTTATAGTTACAAGACTGCACCCTAAGTTGGGTTTTCTTCAGGCCAAGTGCATCATAGCCAAGATTTACCAAGAATGGCAAGGGAGTTTCGTACGCCCTTGTCACCCTTGGCTCAACCATGTACCTCGGCGCCTTGGTCATACTTTGCACTTCTTGGAAGAGATTCTCGGTTGTCCAACCAGGGTATAACCATATATAGTTGGAAATCCAAGATCTCTCTCCCGGATAGGTTTTCTTTAACCCCAACATCTCGCATGACTCAGGATCCAGTAGCGGTATAACCTTACCCCTGAATCATGTCAAGAGATACCCCCTCCTATGACGTGCTCGTAGGTCTTACATTTTCCTCTTACGAAATTTTATTCGCGAACTAGGGTGCACGCCATAAAGGTTCGTCCCATTCTTTAATCTCTGCGAAATTTTATTCGCTATTCTTGCGATGATGCTCGCTGCTACTGTTGCGCTTTGTTATCAGAAGGATTTTTCAATTGTAAGAGAGAGAGGAGAATTTATTATCTATGTCATCATATAACATACTAGTATTTCTTACCGCACAGAAGATGTTATTGATAATACCTCTTCAGAAATAATCTATTCCACGTTCTATCAAGTCTTTGACCAACATCTCTTCCTTCAGGATCCATTAGTTTGTATGCCCCTGTTCCAATTATCTCTTTAATGATGTATGGCCAATCCTATTTTCTCGCCAATTTTCCACCACTTTCTCGCTGATAACTAGGCGTTTCTCGCAGTACTAGATCACCAGGTTGGAATTCACGCTTCTTAACACGCTTGCTATACTCGCGAGCTAATCTGCGTTGATAATTCTCCATGTGTTGTAGAGTTTGTTCTCTTTTCTCTTCTAATTCATCCAACTTATGCAGTATCATACCAGCATTTAAATTTCTCTCCCATGCTTCTCTTTTTGTTGTAGGTATAACAACTTCTGTTGGTAATACAACTTCTACCCCATATGTCAAAAAAATGGTGACATTCCAGTTGCTTCTCGTCTAGTTGTGTTGTAAGCCCATATTGAATTATGTACTTGCTCACACCATGCTCTGTGGTATCCTTCTAACTTCTTTTTCAAGATGTCTGCGGTCGTTTTATTATTTTCCTCAGCCTGACCATTTGCTTGTGGGTATAAAGGAGTAGACTTTCCACATTTTATCTTAAATGCATTGAGTAATAATTCTATATTATGTCCCTCAAATTTCTTTCCATTATCAGATACTAATTGTGTTGGTATCCCAAATCTGCAGATTATATTTTCAAAAATGAATGTAAAAATATCTTTATCGCGAATATGTTGTACTGCCTTTACTTCTCCCCATTTTGTGAAATAATCTGTTGCAAAAATCAGATATCTTCTTTGTCCAGAACCAGGTACAAATGGTCCCACAATATCTAACCCCCATTTCCCAAAGGGCCATACACTTGTTGAAGATGATAATGGTACTCCTGGTGCATGTATCTTTTTCCCATATCGCTGGCAATCTTCGCAACGCCTTGCGAGTTGCTTTGCATCTTCATGCATATACGGCCAGTAATAACCCTGCATTTTTGTTCTATATGCTAAAGATCTTCCTCCACTGTGATTACCAGCGTTACTATTATGTAACATCTTTAATACTTTTTGTCCTTCGTCTCTCGTCAAACATCTTAGCGATGGTCCATTAAAAGATCTGCGATATAACACTCCATTTCTTAGCTCATAATTGGTTTCCCTACTTTTCAACTTATGTGCTTCTAATCGATTTCTTGGTATTTCTCCTCTCGCCAAGTATGCATGAAGATCTGCTCGCCAATCTGTGATATTGCTCGTGGGTTCTCCCTCGTCAGCTTCTACCATCATTACATCTGTTTCTTCTTCTTCTTTGTTTATCGATGGAAATGTGAGTATTTGAATTTTTATGCACCTCGCCAATGGATTTGTCATCATACTAGATATGAAAGAGAAAGCATTTGCGAGCCTGTTATCTTTCCTTGATATGTGTCTCCATTTTATTTTTTGGGATTCTCGTAGATAACTCTTCAACGAGTCTTTTGTATTTTCTCAGGGATGGTTCATTTGTTGTGTATTCTCCTTTTATCTGACGAATAACCAATTGTCAATCGCTGGTGATTCTGGCATTTTCCAAATTCATTTCTATCGCAAATTTTAAAGCATGGATCACATCTTCATACTCTGTCTCATTATTAGTGGATGCAAATTCAAGTCTAAATGAAAAAGCTGTTTTTTCTCCTTCTGGCGATATGAAAACAACTCCAATTCCATTTCCTTCTCCATTGGATGATCCATCTACTAATATTTCCCATATGTTGGGTTCTGTTAATAACTCTTTTGGATCTCCACATTCTTCTTCTACATCCATCATCTCTTCTACAGCTTCATCATCTTCTAAAGGAAATTCAGCTAAGAATTCTGCGATGACATGTGATTTTGGCGAGGATAAAATTTCATATTGTATATCAAAGTGTCCTACTTGTGCATTCCATCTCTCAACTCTGCCTGATCTCTTGGAATTTTTCATTACTGATTCAATCGGCATTTTTGTTAACACTTTGACCTTATGTGCTTGAAAATAGATACGAAGTTTGAAAGTTGCATGTACCAATGCTAGAATTAGTTTCTTAATCTTAGAATAATTTCTCTCTGCAGAATTGAATGTTTTGATGATATAGTAGATTGGTTTTTCTACCCCCGCATCTACTCGCAGCAATACTGCACTTAGCGCGTATGTGGTTGTCGCGAGATAGATCAATAATTCTTCTCCTGGTTCAGCTTTTTGTAAAATAGATATGTTCATTAAATATTCTTTAATTCCTTGAAAAGCCCTTTCACACTCATCCGTCCACTTGAATTTTGTTCCCTTCTTCAATATGTCGAAAAAATGTTTGCACTTATCTGAGGATCGCGAAATGAATCTCCCTAGCGAGGATAAGAGTCCATTCAGTTTTTGTACATCTTTTATTGTCGCTGGTGTTGGCATATAATTGCTTGCACCTTTTCCGGATCAACTTGTATTCCTTCTTTTGATACAATATACCCCAAAAAATTTCTTGAGGTTACTCCAAAGGTACACTTATCAGGATTTACTTTGATATTAAATTGTCGCATTTGATCGAAAATCTCTTTCAAATCTTGCACATGATTTTCAACTTCTTTACTTTTGATTAGCATATCATCTACATACACTTCTAATGTTTTGTGAATCCAATTCTTTGATATGTTGCTCCAGCATTTCGCAAACCAAATGGCATCTTTGTGTAACAATACAACCCTCTTGGAGCAAAAAATGCCGTATGTTCTTGATCTTCTTCAGCGAGAGGAATTTGGTTATACCCTTTATATCCATCCAGCGATGATATTCTTGCATTTCCGCATTCTGATTCGACCATTTGTGGAATATCTGGTAATGGAAAACTATCTTTTGGACAAGCCTTGTTTAAATCAGTAAAATCTATACAAATTCTTATTCCTTTGTTCTTCTTCGGGACCACCACCATATTTGCAATCCATTCTGGATATTTTGCTTGCCTTATGATTCCCACATCGAGCATTTTCTGTAATTCTTCCTCTATTTGAGAATGATATGTTGTTGCGATTTTCCTTATTCTTTGCTTGAATGGTCTTACATTTTTGTTGATTTCTAATTTTTGACATGCTATTGATGGATCTATCCCTGGCATTTCATCCATATTCCACGCGAAGATATCTTTATATTCTCGCAAGAGATTTATAGTTCTTTCTTCCTCATCTGCCTCCATTCTAGTCCCAATTTTTAGTATTTTAGGCTCTTCTTTACTCCCAATATTTACTTCTTTTGTTGGTTCTGCAGCAGTGTAACTGGATTCAGGTTCTCCCATTGGTGTTGGTGTTTTCATAATTCTCGTGAATTCATCTCCCTCTCGCGAAATTTCACTGGGCACTCCTTTTCCCTCCTTTGCTCTTATCATGTAAACTTTAAACTCTTCTTCCTTCTTCAATTCTCTCGCCAATTTTCTGCGAGCTTTTCGCAGCTTTGGACGGTTTTCACAATTTTTCACTTCAATTTGGTAACACAATTTCGCAAAATCTGTGTCTCCTCTAATTTCTCCAATTCCATTGGGCATAGGAAATTTAATGCACTGATGCAACGTTGATGCTACAGCCTTGATTGCATGTATCCATGGTCTTCCCAGTATCATATTTTACGGCGATTCCACATCTACCACGCATAATGATACTTGTGTTTCAACTTCTCCTAGTGGGATCCGTATCACTATTTCGCCTTTAGGTTTTGTTAACGATTTTCCGAAGCCATGAATATGATATGTTGAATTTACCATTTCTTCATCCTTGTATCCCATTTTCTTAAAAGTATGATAGAACATTATATCCACATAACTTCATGCATCTACCAAAGTTCTATTCATAGCCCATTCTTCTTCAGATTTTATTGATTCTCCTTTTCTCATTGATATAACGGATATCGTAATTACCAAAGAAGATGTATGACTTAGATTTTCTTCTGGTATTTCTGCTGCTGTGAATGTGATCTCCTGCTTTTCCCAATCTTTTAATGATGATATCTTCTCTACTGCCATAATCTTCCTTCCTTCAAAATCCCGTTTATGTATCTTCCCCTTAATATTTCCATGAAATCTATCAATCATTGCTCTTGTTACCATATCACACTCCAATTTTCTACAATTCTCTTTGATTCTGATCATTCTTCCTTCAATTATCTCATCAATTTAAACAATTCTTACCTTTTTCTTCACATTTTCTTCAATTTTTGCTAATCACTCCCTGTTTCGGGCGCCAAAATGTAGTTGCAGGACACTACACCCTTGTTAAGATTCTATAGAAATCTATTGGAAATCAATTAACCTTCAAAGATTTAAATGACACTTTACTATTCAAATCTCAGAAATGTTTACAGAATTGGAAGAAATCAAGATTACAAATATTCTCTTGAAGTTTCTCTCTCCTTAAGACCCTTTCAACTCTCAAAAACACATCATCCTTTTCTGGATCTATCGTGCCCTTTATATAGGGATTTACATAATGGATGACACCTAAGTTTTCCTCCTATTTCAGATCTATTCTGCGATGGGATCGCAATCGCTACCATATTCTCTATCGCAAGAATGATGACCATCGCAGGATCAACATATTCTTCTTTTATTTCTTCCATCGTCAGTTTCTTTTTGGTATTCTGTGACGCTCGTGAAACGTTGTTAAAGTATTAACAGTGACGCTCGCAGAAACGTCGTTAATATCGTAGGAATAACGTCGTAGCGATATTCTGGTCCTACACTAAAGATCAAATATGTTGCTTTCCAAAAATCCATCATCAAAATTTTGTTAAGTAAAAAGCAAATTTGCAATTTCATTAATATTTGATAGGTGATAAAACTCAAAATCTGTCAATATAATCAAACTCAAAATTTACCATTGTAACTCAAAAATATATCAACGGAGCTCAAAGCCTCAAATTCGCCTCAAGGCCCAAAATTTACCTTGCCGCTGAAATTTAGAACCGTATTTTAGGGACCACCTTTTTTTTTGGGGGACCATTGATTTTTAAGGAACCCTAACCTAAATTGTTAAGGGCTATCCTAAAAATCATGAGATTACTAATTTGCCCCTTACCCCAATTGAAATTAACCATAACCTAATAATTGCAATTAACTTAATCTAATATAAAAACAAAAGCATCTAACCTAGCCGCCACCTCCGATTATCACCACCACCCACCACCATCGCCCACCACCACCTCCTCCGATTATTGAGTGACTAAAGTGATAAAAGAAGAAGAAGAAGATGGAATTTTTTTTTTTTTGAGATGGGTGAATATGGAGAAAAAACATCCTCTGGGTGCCAAAGTATGCTTGTAACTTAGTGAATGTTGCTATAAACGGCCTAAAATATCTTGAAAATCAAAATCGTAACAAAAAAATTTCAACCATGTCAACAAAGTTCGGTTTTATTATATGAAGAACATGTAACCGAACTCTCCGCAAATGCAGTTCGGTTAATAAATCCAAAATCACAGGCAACCGAACTAGAGCTTTAATGAAGTTTTTGTTTGTTTGGCTGGCTGATGAAAAATAAAATGTAACCGAACTACTATGCTTGAGTTTACAGAGTTTTGTTCGGTTCAGTCGACTAGACCACGTTGTAACCGAACTTTAAACAACAGAGTTCGGTAAGTTCGCAGAATTTTGTTTTTTGCGATTAAACCGAACTCAACATTTGGCTATATAGAGAAGAGTTCGATTTTGAAATTATTTTTGCGAGTTAACCGAACTCATTTACCTATGTTCGGTTGGTTCGCAAACTTCAATGCAATCAAGTTCCCAACCGAACTGCAGGTTAAAAGTAACCTAGTGTTAGAAGTTCGGTTGGTTCGCAAACTTCAACATATTTTTCGAATCAACCGAACTGAGCTTGTATATGCATATATGCAATTAGGCAAACGTTCGGTTAAAGTAAAAACTTAACAATTTTTGCGATCCAACCGAACTGCACTTGTAAATGCATAAATGGAATTAGCCCATAGTTCGGTTAAAAGTATTTTTTGCGAATGAACCGAACTCTGAGTTCGGTTTAGAAAAAATTAATTCGTGATAACCGAACTCTTAGTTCGGCTAAGACTTTTTTTTGCGATGAAACCGAACCTGTCTCTAGAGAAAAGAAACCTCCATTAAACCTCTCTGCAACTTCCATTTTCAACTCATTTTGATACTTCTCATTTTTTAAACCAAAAACGAATGACAAGCAATGAGTTTGTGAGAATATCTTTGTTAATGATTTAAATTAAGCTACATATATAGAGGTGGTGGTGGTAGTCGGAGGTGGTGGTGGTAATCAGTGGTTGTTGTTGGTGGTGGTAATCGGCGGCGGTGGTGGTGGTGGTGGGAGGCGGTGGTGGTGGTAATCAGAGGTGGTGGTGGTGGTGGTAATCGGAGGTGGTGGTGGTGGTGGTAATCGGCGGTGGTGGGTTAATATTATTTTTTACTTAATCATTTCACTAATGATTTCACTAATCATAACCAAAACATAAAAGGGTAGTTTAGGTATTAAGAAAAAAATTGATAAGGACATCCTACCTTAAAATAGACAATGGTCCCCCAAATATATCATGGTCCCCAAAATACGGTTCCAAATTTAACCCTTCCAAATTGCCTTTGCAATTTGTTCCTTCCGTACAATCCACCGTGTTATAGTTATGGGAGATTATTCCAACACTTACCTGCTCATAATTTAATTCTGAAAACAACGTTATAGGTTATTTCTTTTTTAATTAGAGGACAATATACTAGCAAAGTTTATGTAGAGCTCTACCAAATGCGGCCGTACGCAGAGTATTGGATGAAATTTAACACTGCTAAGGCTAAGTCTTATGGTGTGCTAATCTAGCAGCTAGATTAGCAGTCCACGTCAGCTAGGATAACTTCCTAAGTCCTATGGAAGTGCTAATCTAGCAGCCAGATTTGCAATCCACATCAGCGCCTAGCGCTGTTTGATTCAACGCAACCAATCTCAGCCGTCAAATCAAAAAATTAATCTCCCAGTGCTGAACCATTCAGCGAAAAGGTGATTTTTGTGGCGCTAAATCACTCAGCGCTACCATCTCGCTGCTAGTTCAAGTGCGAGCAAATGCTATGAGAGAGAACTAATGTTAATAAATAGACAACACTTTTTTTTTGAACTGCAACACTTTTCTGCTAATTTAGCACATACGACTTAGCCTAATAAACTGTTTTATCCCGCGTGCAACAACAACGGCAAAATGTGGATTGAAAGATGCATGCAAACTGGTGTGGATTATACCAAGCAAGAAGCAACTGGTGCAGGAACCTAAAAGGTCGGTCACAAACATGGTTCGACTGTCCCACGTCAAAAAATTATTAAGAAACTTTAATCACATACGAAGTAAAACAAATCAAGAGATACTTGAGGTGTGGGAGATCTAATTTTTACGTTAAAATAAGACGTAATAACCAGACAAGTTCTGTTTAAGGTTAAAGATTCTTAACAAAAATTAGTTTTATATTACTATACAGTTAATTTCGTTATTATATAGTAAAATAAACTCAGAGATACGCACAGACATGAGAAATCTTTTTCTTTAAAAAACTAACAGATAATAAATGAAGGATTAGATTACATGAACCTAGCTAGTTAGCTTGCTATCTCAGGTAATTAAAGCAATATCCAGATAAAACTACTATCAGTTGAGTGAATGAGTACTCGCTTAATTAAGGTTTATATAACATTTTGTTGCAGTGATTAAGAAAGTGGCATACCCAAGATTAACCATTGTTGCCGTTACTGATGTCAGCCATTATGACTCTTGAAACATAAAGAGACAATTATCATATTGAAATGAATCAAAAAGAAACACAGTGATATCGATACACTGTAGCCATAAAAATAATTGGGTGACAGTGATTTAAATCCGGTACTACTCAAAGAACTGAAAAGTTAAAATTTTGGTACCAGCGAGTTTCGAACTCAGGTCTCTGATATCATTACCTAGTGACTTTAAAATGAACATTAAAAATAAATCTAATTCACTTCGACGTTTTCATCGAAATTCCCACCGACAACCGACAGAGACAACAAACGGACCCTATTTCTGCCTGCAGAGAACGCAACATGCTCTCCATTCAATTCTCTTTCGGACTGACGTGATAACCGATTACACCACAGCACCTTCATTTAATCTAATTAATTAATAGATAATTAAACGGATCTCATTGTTAAGCTAAAGTAAATTAGGAGATACTTGGGGGCAGGCGTGGGAAATCAAGCTAGCAAGCTCTAGCTCCGTAAGATAAGAACTGGACTACATTAAATGAACCTAGATGACGGGAAGAAAGCTAAAAATACTAAACTCTTTTTGTTGTTTCCTGTCAGGGAATATAAGCTGCCAATTAGTAATATTAAATCGCTCTATCAAATCAATGTCTGTAATTTATTTAACTGTAGTACTATTCCAGTGAGCTCAGGAAAATAAAAATAATTTAGTGTATAGCGTAAATGTATATGGTACTCGTGGACAGCAGTATGTACTTGTACATACTTAAAAAATTAAATACAAAGTTCACTTTTTCTTTATGATCGGGAACCTTAAAATATAAACTAGGAAGCAAATGAGCATATGCTTCTGATTTGTTTGTGTTTAAATTAGATCTAAATCTGATCAGCAATTAATTAACCCATTTTCCAATTCTAGGTATAGTCAAATGAGCCAATAACAGCCCTTTCAACCCTAAAACGGACAGACAGTGCAGAAAAGTTCAATCTTTTAGTTTTTATATCGATCATTCTAGACCAGCTGCATTTTTGGACAAGCCAAAAACTAAACGCTCACAAATAGTGGGCTCACCCTTTTCGAATTTACAGGATGTTAGTTTTTCGGGGCCGCCCTTCTCGAGTTTGTAGAGAAGCTAGTTTTTGGGGCCTATGTGTGAGCGAGCAGCTTTTTGCTTATCCAAAACCGCGGTATATATAGATTGGGAAAATTAGCCTAGCATAATTAGGGGCGACACAAAAGACAAAATAAATTAAAAATATTTATATGCCCTTTTATAATTGGGAGGCTAATCCATAATCGGTAGTTTGGGGCAACTCTATATTCGGTAGTTATATGAACTATTTTGACTACCGATTATGGTAAGATTTCGACAAAGATTATACTGTATGATAGGAAATCATGATAACTTCATTTACTACCGATTATAGACTCAACCAAAATTCAGAAAAAAGAGAAATTTTGCAAAATATGATTTTGGGACTACTCTATACTCGGTAGCTATATGTGTTGGATATTTTCAAGATTGTTTGCCGCTGTCCGGGGGAGGATAGCCCCTCCCTGCTGTGTTCGACCTGATAGGTCAGGTCGTGGGGGTTAGGGGCAACGCCCCCTAGCAGAGTGCGAGACATCGTCTCGTGGAAATTTTTTCTATAATGAATTTGAAAACCTATTCGGTTTTCCAGAAATTTTCACAAAACGTGTATGTTCCCATAGGGTTTCTTCATTATCGGAAGTCATGATAACTCTGATTTTGGGGCTACTCTATATTCAGTAGTTATACGAATTATATTGACTACCGATTATGGTAGGATATTTTCAAAGAGAGCCACTGTATAATCGGAAGTCATGATAACTCTTCCTTTCTTACCGATTATAGGCTCAACCAATATTCCAAAAAAAAAAAGAGAATTTTTGCAAAATCTGATTTTGGGGCTACTCTATATTCGGTAGTTATACGAAGCATATTGACTACCGATTATGGTAGGATATTTGCAAAGAGAGCCACTGTATAATCGGAAGTCATGATAACTCTTCCTTTCTTACCGATTATAGCCAGGCTCAACCAAAATTCCAAAAAAGAGAATTTTTGCAAAATCGGATTTTGGGGCTACTCTATATTCGGTAGTTATACGAAGTATATTGAATACCGATTATGGTAGGATATTTGCAAAGAAAGCCACTGTATAATCGGAAGTCATGATAACTCTTCCTTTCTTACCGATTATAGGCTCAACCAAAATTCCAAAAAAAAAAAAGGATTTTTGCAAAATCTGATTTTGGGGCTACTCTATATTCGGAAGTTAAATAACCTAAATTCCCTACCGATTATGGTAGCATTTTTTCCAAAGGTTTCTTCGATAATCGGAGTCAATATAACTTTATTTACTACCGATTATAGGATAATCAAAATTCAAAAGATTTAGGATTTTATTTTGGGGATACTGTATAATCGGAAGTCATACAAACTAAATTTACTCTCGATTGTTGATTACCTACCGATTGTATAGTTATCTACCGATTGTAAAGGGTAGTTTGGCCATTAAAAAAAATGCCCCGGAAATAACCTTCCGATTGTGAAATAACCTACCGATTATTTGCTATTTTGTCGTTTTGTGTCTCCCCTAATTCGGTTTTGGTCGCCCCTAAATGTGGAAGGAAAATTAGGCGCAGGCCCAAAGAAAATAATATTCATTGTCTGACCCACAATTAATTTTTAGTTCCGTGACACCCATAATTATATGAAATTATTAAAAATGTCTACATGACGGATTATGTATCCGCATGACGGGTTATGCATCAGGGGTATAATTGGCAACGCAACTTGGATATAACATACCTAAAAATCCGCGCCTTGGAAATTTACAAATTTTATATCGTTGGAAATCTTTTTAAGAGAGCTACGCAACGAGTACAAACAACAATATCAAATTTTTGTTTTTCACGAAAAAATCGGAGGTGATCATCATTTTAGGCAAAACTTTCGAAAACTTGATACATAACCATTATGCAGCAACCAAAATTGATGCATAACACATTCTGCAGACGCATGACGAATTATGCAACCATTTTCTCGACTGCATAACAAGTTATGCATCTATAACAAGTTATGTAGCCATTGTTTTGGTTGATTTTAGTGCGTACATAAAAAATTGATTGCATAATGTATTATGCATCCATATTTACGGATGCATGTCAGGTTATGCATCTATTTTCTCGATGCATAAAATATTGTGCAACAATTTTCTCGATGCATAATACATTATGCAACCATAGTTTCGGATGCATAACAGATTATTCATCCATTTTCACGACTGCATAACATGTTATGCAGATATTATAGTAGGTGCATGACAAGTTATGCAGTCTTTGTTTTTGTTGGTTTCAATAGTAATAATTTTTTTTGTTGCATAACGTGCTATGCAACCGTTTTCTGTACTGCATAACAAGTTATGCAACAACTTTTCTAGATGCATAACAAGTTACTCATCCATTTTCATAACTACATAAAATATTATTCAACCACCTTGATGGTTGTAGGTAGTGCAACTCACTCTCTCAAATACAAGCTAAATAAATTCAGGTTGTGCGTGTATGATTCTATAACTTGGAAAAATTCATCTTTACATGCAAGGAGACAATTGAATCCTACTTATCTGGGTAGAATAAACTTAGCTTGACTATTATGAAGTCTATGGAAAAGGCTCTGCAAATGAAGACAAACGTCATGGCAGAGTTGTTTGAAGACGGCATACAACAAATGAGGATAAATTATTATCCTCCTTACCTGCATAATTCAATCATCCGTTCCATTCTACACATATATCTACTCAGCACATTCAATCCCAGCTGCAACTTCAGTTTCTTAGTGACTTGTTTATTTGCAACTGCAGCTGCAAAACTCATCCTGCAACTCCAATTATTCACAGCTAAACAACCATACTGTCAGTACCAAATCCGCAGCACACTCGAACTTCATAACTATCCCCAACAATAACAGATTAGTCTTCCTTCTTTCTCCACCTGATTTCCCGCAGTACCCATGACAACGATATCAGCTACTTAACTTCCTGGAAGCAATTGTATCCACCACCGGAAAAACATCTATCTCAATCTTATCCATACCAACACCACAGTGCAATTCATGGCTTTCAACAACAAATTCTCATCATTGCACCATCTTGAACCTCATTCTATGCCATTTACATCCCATAGCATTACCATTCATTCACATAAAACCCATTCTAGCAACAACACAATTATCATGCATCATATCTTCCTTCTTAGGCCTTCAGAACCAGCTGCAATACCAACCAGTTCACAGCTCAAGCCACTGTTAAAATTCATCTAATCAACACCATCAATCTTTACATAGTCACTCCCATGCTCAGTTCCATCCTCACCCGCAATGTACGCCTCATGACGATATTCTATGTAATTGCACAATCATTACTCCTAAAGATACATCTATATCCTTGACCTAGCCATCTCCAGTTACAAAATAATCACCAGCTCCATCTACTAAATGACCTGCAACACCACTAGCTTCACCTTTCCTTCTCTATTGAAGAAGCAACAGCTACACTGTCATACTCATTTACAACACCAACACCAGCACTAATATCTACCAGATTCATTACTGCCATGAATGGAATCAACTTCATCACCAGTACCTTCTGTAATTGAATCAAAACCCTATCCAAATCTCAACAGCAGCTTCTCGGATTTGTTGTAGCCTTCAATCCACCACCAAAACCATTACAAGCTCATCTCACTTTCTTCCTTCATCTTCAAGAACACCAACACACCTCACTGAGACAGTAGCAAGCTGAATTCCATAGCAACATCTCCAAACCTTTGTAACCAATTCAATCTCAGACTCAAACCTATCTGATGTGATTATAAATAGTGGTAAGAAGTGATTCGATTCTCGAACTCGTGAAGGATTTTTTTAGACTTAAATTCAAAACTAAAATAGAAAACTCACTAAAAATTATAGCAAACACTGACAAAGTTGATATCAATATTAGTTGTTAATACATGATGTTAAAAAAAATACTCGCTTCAAAAAAATACATGCTTCAAAAAAAAAAATCAAGTGAAAATACAACTAGTTAACAAAAACCATTATTTCAATTTGGATTCAATGCAAATAATCATAAAAAGAATTACAGAAATTAATTAAATAGATATTACCAAAATTTTGTTGGAAAATAGCTTCCTCCGTCGCCTCAGCAATGGGGTTTAGCTCCTCATATCAAAAACATGCTCAAAATAATAACGCATGGCTGAATTATTGAAAAAAAATCGATTTTGTAACAGATATAATTGTTACAGAACCCGTTGTTACAGAGCCGACTATTACAATGAGGTACTAACAGTAATCGTTGTTGGAAAAATTGTTACAGTTTGAAAGAAAAGGTGACGGTTTCTGTTCTTCTTCTTCCTCATGACCGCAACTATGCTGCTTCTCTCTGTGATTATTTTCTGTCCTATTTTATGATCATAAGCTTCCCCAAAGTCTCGATCCCTTTCTCTGAATCCCAGGGTCTCTTTTTACACCCAACAGATCCAATATTCTCGGTCAAAAATCTTCCCAAGAATCAATTATCTTCTCTGCCAAGTCTCGGAATATCCTTCCTTCTTTATCTCTTCTTACGCGTCTAATAGAGTCCATCCAACCTCCCAGAACTCGATAATACCAAATATACAGTGCCCCTTCTTTTACCCCACGTAACTTCCAATTTTAATCACCAAAAATCCCGAGACTTACTATTAACCATAAATAACGGAAAAACTCCTTGGTTATCGAACTTCAACCAATTATCAACTCTGTTTTGATAAACCAAGCCCAAACATATCCTATCTAATGAGAAAATCCACGAGAATCTCGTCTCATTTTTGCCAGAAAATCACGCATGAGAGAATAATTCTTCACGTAAAACTTCTTCTCCCCTATTTTATTGAGAACCAGTTATCCAGCCAATTCCAATCGAATAAATCCACCATACCATCCCTTTCTAGCTTATTCAAGTCCATCCCATTAATAACTAGCGACTGAATCTCTTTTACAGTGTCCCAAAATCAAATCCCAAAACTGAACTTCGCTGCAACAAGTTTCCCTCCAAAATTTCAGAATTCAAATGTAGAAGATGGTGCCCCTTATCTTGATGTCGGGTGCCTTTCACACCTGGGTGTCCTGGGGTGTAAATAACAAGTGGGCGCCCCTTAGTAATTGAGGTACCCCTTATCCAAATAAGGGGTGTCTTTAGTGGTTTTCTCCCACGAGCGCAAAAACTACTTTCCGAGCCAATTTCGTCTCAAAAGCTTATTTCTCCAAAAACACCTACAAAGACATAAAAAGCCATAGTAAATAAGAAATCGAGCATTAAAAATACATACAATTGAGATCCAAAAAGACACATAAATACGTCTATCAAATACCCCCAAACTTATTATTTGCTAGTCCTCGAGCAAATCAAATCTAGAAAATAAAATCCTAACTCACTGTCGCAGGCATCGTCGATTGTATTTAGCGTATGCAACAAGCCTTTAAACCCCTAGGTGGCCCTAGTGGCCGAGTTATAGTCTCGGGAGGGCTTACTAGAGATATACCCACAAAACCTTTACTCCAGACCTTAGCTATCTACGCGGAACCTTGGAGGGCACTAAAGAATCTCCTTGGTTGGCATACTTATTGACTACAAGAGGAAGTACCCTGATGCGAAATTCCAATTGATGTACACGAGTTTGCACTCAAGCATACTAAAATTCATATATAAGTGACAGAGCTCTACTCAGATAGTCTCACTATGGACATCAATATAACGGAGTCAAAACTAATCAAGAAGATGGATATAGAGAAAAACATAGATGGATAAATCAATAAGATGGATATAGAGAAAAACATAGATGGTTTTGATGTTTACTAAGTGAACGGTGTTTCCCATATCTGTCTGAAGGCCTCCGCCAAAATGAACCTATATTAATGGACTGAGATACTAGTATGACTAATATCAACACGACTGGCATATACAAGGGAACCAGTAGTTGATAATCCTAACTCTAGGTCAACACAACTGGCATATACAAGGGTACCAGTGTCCGACTTTATTGAATTTATTCCGGTTGGTCTATTGGTCTGGTCTCAATTTCCTTTTTTTTTTTTGGTATCTCAATCACTCTATTTCACCCTAGCAGTGGTAACAACTTGATTCGTGAGCCCCACCTAATCACTTAGGGAAACATACTTTAAAAACAAAATAAAATAAAATAAAAACAGAAGTGAAAAGGACTCAACGAGATATGGTGAAACTATCATGTTATTTCTAACACCTGAGCTCTGTGATTTGATGAATAGACTCTTTAGATGTTTCCATCTAATTAGATTGGTTCCTCAACTCCTACAACCAAAATTCTTCCATCCATTTAGATTGGTTAGTGCCATCCTTAATAAGCATAAATTTCTAGGCTCTGGAGTTTACTAATGCAACTAGCAAGTTTTTCCCATACCCCCAAACTTAAATCTAACATTGTCCTCAATGTTCTAAAAATAAAATTAAAAGCATGAATAATGAGAAACTGTTACCATTTGAAGCAAAAGAGATAAGGAAAGATATTACCATGTAGCATGAATATTGGGTTACCTCCCAAGAAGTGCTAAGTTTAAAGTCTTCAGCCGGCCGTAAGAAATAATTAATCGCCTCATAGAATCATATATCAATAGCCGGAACAACTGTGGATCGTCAAAACCAAATAGATCTGACACAAGTAAAAGTAAATAACAATTGACCAAAATAATGAACAAGCCAAGCACAATCTTATCCAATATTTTGTTTAAGATCACTATATCTAGTTGTGGTTCGGGTTCAGGATCTATAAATGGGTTTAGGTAAACCTCTTTGGGCTGAATTTCCTCAGTGAAAAGCTTTGATTCAGGCTGTAGAGTCTGGAAAAACTTAACTAAGAACTTTGAAGCACATAATAATAACCTGAATAATTGGGGATCCTCAAAGTCAATCATAGTTTACTCACGCAGTTGACCATAATGAAAGCAATGGTCATTCTTAAGAAAATCTGTCTTTTCTATTCTCCTAAAGTATTTAGGTTTAGTCTCATAACTTAATAACAGACACATTTGAAAATCACATGTTCCCACATTTGGAAGAAAAGTTTGTGGTGGGAAAACAAAATCAATCTGGGTAAACCACATCAACTAGAGGATGGGTTTCTAATAAATAAGGTTTAGGGAAATGTGTGTGAAGATAATCTTGTAAAATGGTTGAGGCACATATGTCAAGTCCCAAGTGAGGGAATTTTCTAAGAGTTAAAGCACATGGAGAATGATAATCACCCCCAAACTTAGAGTTTTCAGTGTCTCTAGAAAAACTAGTCATAACTTCCCTAATTTCAAGGTCATCTGATTCCTGAAAAAGGTCAATTGATTCTTCTAAGTCAGGTACATCCTCACTCATCTCTATGAGTTTATTTTCTTTTTCTAAGTTTACTGTTTCTAAATCGCTAGACTCAAAATATACTCGTTCCTCTAAACCATCATTGGCATCATAATCAAAAGGGAATACTACATCGTCTAAAACGTTGGTATCTCTAGTCAAATCCTCGTCCTTTTGAATAGGTGAATAATTATTAAAATTATTTGGATTTGAACTTGAAACATTATCATTATTAAGCTCAATTGGAGTAACAAATTCCTGATCACTATGCCTACTTATTTGAAATTCTTCATCAACACTATCCTCATCATAATCATCATTATAATAATATGAAAATGGTTGAACCTCATCTAAACAAGTAGTGTTACCAATTTTATCCTCGTCATCTTGATTATGCAAATAACTATCCTCATTTTCAAGGGTATTATTGGAAACACTGTATTGGAAATTAAGATTATTTCGAGCAATTCTTTCGTTCGTCTCAGCTATCATCTTGAGGGTTTCCTCTATATAAAGTTTTCTTTCGTCATATGTTAACAATGGAAAATCAATGAATCTATCTTACGGATCTAGAAAAACTTAGATTCGTAGAAACGTTAAATCTTTGATCTAGTTTGAGCGAGCCTTATATCAGAAGAGAAGGTTCTCAAAAATAAACAAACTAGGTGCAATCAAAGATTCAACAACCGTTAGTCAATCAAATCAGTAATCCAAAACTAAAATAATAATTCAATCATCTAGTTTCCAACCAACGGTACTCGTAGAGCTTCTTGATCATACAGAAGTCTTTAAACGAGCGGTCGTAAGAGATTTCACCTAATCAGGGTACTTTCCTCTCCGAATAGACGGCTCCACCAGTAACAACACAAAAGATTAGTTCTGCTGGCTCTTAGGATAGTTATTAAGTTATTCATCTTAGCTATCTTACGTGTCGAATCCTCTAATTTCCTGAGAGACTCTTCTAAAGGAGAAATATAAGAATTTTGATCGTATGACTGGTGCGTGTGTGGATAGTAATTGGGCTCATCATGGTATGATCCATAACCTTCAAAAGGCTAATGTTCCAAACCACTATTCACACTATGGTCAAAGTAGTAACGTCCACTTTGAAATTCAGTCGGATATTCGTTGTATTGGCTATTGTAATACTAGTTCGGCATTCTATTACAGGGGTGTGAGTTGTCACACAAAATAAAACCCACTTCCAAGGGATTCGTGGGTGGATAGAGTCTTACCTCTCGTACCAGATGGGCGATGAACCGTTGAAGTTGACTCAGGCACCGACTCCAATGTCAGTGTACGAACCCGAGGGACCGAGAGAGTATCGTAACTGTCGTCCTTCCCTGCAAATAGTTTATATTTAATCTCAACCCTTCCTTAGGGTTTTAAAAATAATGATGTCCAAAAGAATGTCCCAAAAATAAAGTCCAAAAAGTGTCCAAAAATAAAAATAAAAATTACAAAAATAAAATAAAACCCTATTTACAGTTTCTAAAAATAAAAACTATATACAAAATCTTCTTCACTCCTTCTGGATCCCTCTTTTCTTTCCTTCTTTGGCTTCACTTTCTTTTTATAGCACTTTTTCTTTACTTGTAGCATTGCTCCAAATCTAAAAAGAATCGAAAAATACCAAAGGCGTAAAAGAGAACAAAAAAATAATAAAAATAAAAATAAATCTAAATACAAGTTCGCGTCGATGGCGCCAAAAATTAATGTGATTATAGATAGTGGTAAGAAGTGATTCGATTCTCGAACTTGTGAAGGATTTTTTTAGACTTAAATTCAAAACTAAAATTGAAAACTCACTAATAATTATAGCAAACACTGACAAAGTTGATATCAATATTAAAAGACATTGACGCTAGGATTCCACTATTTTCCAATTTTTATGTGATTCAATATTAATAATTATCATGCAATTCATACATTCAATTGATTCTTAAATATTTCCAAAAGTAGATTTTCAAAATACTAGTTGTTAATCTTAAGCATGAAACATCAATATCCCTAAGCTAAGCATGCACCATCAAGTGAAAATACAACGAGTTAACAAAAACCATTATTTTAATTTTGATTCAATGCAAATAATCATAAAAAGAATTACAGAAATTAATTAAATAGATATTACCACATTTTTGTTGGAAAAATAGCTTCCTTCGTCGCCTCAGCAATGGGGTTTAGCTCCTTATATCAAAAACACGCTCAAAATAATAACGCATGGCTGAATAGGTGTTTTATTGAAGAAAAATCGAGTTTGTAATAGATATAATTGTTACAGAACCCGTTGTTACAGAGCCGACTGTTATAGAGAGGTACTAATAGTAATCGTTGTTGGAAAAATTGTTACAGTTTGAAAGAAAAGGTGACGGTTTCTATTCTTCTTCTTCCTCACGACAGCAACTATGCTGCTTCTCTCTGTGATTATTTTTTGTCCTATTTTATGCTCCTAAGCTTCCCCAAAGTCTCGACCCCTTTCTATGAATCCCAGGAACTCTTTTTATACCCAACAACTCCAATATTCTCGGTCAAAAATCTTCCCAAGAATCAATTATCTTCTCTGCCAAGTCTCGAAATATCCTTCCTTCTTTATCTCTTCTTCCACGTCTAATAGAGTCCATCCAACCTCCCAGAATTCGATAATACCAAATATACAATGCCCCTTCTTTTACCCCACGTAACTTCCAATTTTAATCACCAAAAATCCCGAGACTTCCTATTTACCATAAATAATGGAAAAACTCTTTGTTTATCGAACTTCAACCAATTATCAACTCCGTTTTGATAAAACAAGCCCAAATAGATCCTATCTAACAAGAAAATCCACGAGGATCTCGTCCCATTTTCGCCTGAAAATCATGCAGGAGAGAATGATTCTTCACGTAAAACTTCTTCTCACCTGTTTTATTGAGAAACAGTTATCCAGCCAATTCCAATCGAATAAATCCACCATACCATCCCTTTCTAGCTTATTCAAGTCCATCCCATTAATAACTAGCGATTGAATCTCTTTTACAGTGGCCCAAAATCAAATCCCAAAACTGAACTTCGCTGCAACAAGTTTCCCTCCAAAATTTCAGAATTCAAATGTAGAAGATGGTGACCCTTATCCCGATGTCGGGTTCCTTTCATACATGGGTGTCACGGGGTGTAAATAACAAGTGTGTGCCCCTTAGTAATTGAGGTGCCCCTATCCAAATAAGGGGTGTCTTTAGTGGTTTTCTCCCACGAGCGCAAAAACCACTTTTCGAGCCAATTTCGTCTCAAAAGCTTATTTCTCCAAAAACACCTACAAAGACATAAAAATCCATAATAAATACGAAATCGAGCACTAACAATACATACAATTGAGATCCAAATAGACACATAAATGCGTCTATCACTATCTCTCTGAGTTCACACATCAAACGTCTAAAATCAACAAAACCCATTTCAGCTTATTTGTTGCTCTCGTGGCCTTAATTTGCAACATGGGGATCGAAAACTCGAATAATTTGTTCTAATTGATGTAATTGCAGAAGAACCTCAATAAATCGGGAATTCACTGATTTAAAAGCTCAAAAAAAAATGAACAAGCTATCGCCAACATGATCACTTTCCTGTCAAGCACAAAAAAAAAACAACCTCGCTCGTCATAGTTGATTTCCAACATAATTGATATCCAACGACGACCCATGTCTTCTAGCACCTTTAGCAACCCACCGGCAGTCACCTTCATCCTGATCTTTCTCCATCAATTTTTAGATATGCTATTTAGTTCGCCATAAGAGAAAACATTTTTTCTAATTTTATTTTTCTATTTCTTCTTCTGATTAGTTTTTTATTCCTTCCTTGCTTTGGATCTCGAGAGAAACAAAGAGATATACGGAGAAAAGGAGATTAAACTATTAAAAAACGGAAACAAAATTCTAAATTTTTTGGGTTTAGAAATAATTTTGAACGAAGAAATGGGTCCGCGCCTGAACTTTTTTGTCGATGGGTTTCACAGTGTCCAAAATCTGGAAAATGGTGGTGGCTGTAGTTTTCACATATAGATTTTTGTTTTTACATTGAAAAGAAAGGTTATATATTGAAATATAAAAAACATATATAGTATACTGGTCTAAAAGTCCCACCAAATCACACTCTTAATAATTTGGAAGATGATGGGCTGCTCATTTTTCCCTACAAATGTGTCTGGAACCCAAAGGTATCACAAAAGGTAGTGTTTTTCATTTGGACATTGTGTTATAATGCTGCTCCCACTATATGTATAAAATAATATATAATATAAGAAAGTCTATAATAATCAATGGATATTTGTTATGTAATAGAGCTGCAAAATTAAATCAACATGTCTTCTTGCAATGTGATACAAACAAGAGAAATCTGGAATTATTTCTTATCTTTTTACAATCTGAATAGGGTATTTTAAGATTTTGTAAGATGCACAATTTGGGAGTGGAAGAGAAAAAAGAAGACTAACAGCAGTATAAGAGGAAATATTTTGGATATCATTCCATTTGCAATTTGGTGGGAAATCTAGTTAGAGAGGAATGCCAAAGTTTTTAATGGTAAAAGTAACTCTATAAAGAGAATCAAAATACAATGCTAAGGCTCTGATTTTTAATTGCCGGGTAGGAACCAATATATTTAGGGGTTTCTCTTTGAACATAATGTTGAACAATTGGGAGGCCGTTATGCATTAGCTCTAATTTTTAGTAGCTATGCTTGTTCAGTCGGTGCTGTTTTTCTTTTCTTTTCTTTTCTTCTTCTTATTATTTGCATGTATAACTTTTTCTTCAGTTTTATTACTGCTTTAGAGATAGACTGACTTTTAATAAATTTTGTCATTCTTGAGTCAAGAAAAATATAATCACACTCTTACGGAGGTTACGTATTCATAATGTTCTCCATGCAGGAAGGCTATAAAGTATATTGTCCCTAAAGAAGAAGATGGTTGTGGATATGTTTTTAGGCTAGGTGGTGATTGGTATTTTTACAAAAAAAGATGTTTTGTTAAATATGATGAATTATTTCATTTGCTGAAGCATACATAATCAATTTATGAAAGGCGCAAGAAATGAACTTATATTATTCCGGAGCCCAACCATACTTCAAGGGAGTATCATTCATGGTTTTGTCCTCACATATTGGGTACTAATTGAACTTACATTGTTTCAGAGTCGAACTATACTTTAAGAATATATCATTCAGGGCTTTGTACTCACAGTTTGGATATTATCATAGCTGTAACACACACATTATTTGGAGGACGTACTGAATGCACTGACTGCAAAAGAGTAATAAAAAAAGAGTAAGATCTATATATGCTCTAATTGTAGAGTAATAAATAAATTTAGAGATAGCTACATGTTCCAGATCAATGATCAGCTTGCACTTGACTTAAGTAATCATTTTCGTAGTTGGTCGAGCTGATTTCACATCCTTAGAGGGAGCACCATGTATAACTGAAGGAGTCTCTAATTGTAGTAGCAGGAAATCCCACACTACATCCCTCATAAGAATTCATACAATCAAATCATTTTTAGATCAACAATCATAAATTTTATTGGATAATCCCACCACTTTTACAAGATAAAAAAGGAAATGAAGCTAAAGAATTCACAACCGCTCTGGACTTTCTCTCTCCTAATGACTTGCTCAACACTCGAAAAATATCTCTCCTTCCTTGAGCCTGTTCAACTCTTTATATAGGGAATTACATAGTGGATGACAGCTAATCTGTCCTTTATTTTAGGATCTAACTTGAGATATTCTCGCAAGATTTCTATTGTTGATCTTCTCAAACACTCTAATCATTGCAGAGTCATCACACTTTTCTCATTTTTCTGCCATCGTCATCTGTTACGTCACTCTTCAAATCGTTCTGCGATGCTCACAAAGTGTTGTTGATCAAGCTTCGCAAATGTGTCCTTCTTGCGATATTCTGATCCTATATCTTGCCTCTACTCATGTCTTCTTTGCGAAGGAGAGAATGTCATGAGAAGTTTTTCTTCAAAATATCGCAGCTATTCATCATTTCTTTCAATTTATTTCTTTATCGACAAGGCTCCGTGAATTGAGCATAACCGTCAACATGTGTTGAATATTCCTTTAATTACTGGCACGTTTACCATTAACCGGTCATCTTTATTTGCCTATTTAAAGAAGAATCTGGAGAAATACAATTTTATTCTTTTACTTCGTCTTTATCTTCCTCATCTTCATATTCTATGAAAATCTTCATCGTCTGCAACTTTTTTTTACCAAATTCATCTTCCTGCTACTGTTCTCTTCTATTTCCACGGAGTCACCAAGGTTAGTTCTTCTTCTTTTTCTTCTTTTGATTTTGCTGAAACTGATTTTGTTTTGTTGAGATCATCTTGTTTGTTCTCTATGTAATTCCCATACTATTTCTGTTTCAGCAAAAACACCTCCAACACTAAATTTATAGTTCAAAACCCTAATGCTCCCAGAAGTTCGCAACTCAAAGTTCCTGCGAGAAAAATAAAATCTGCGAATCACAAGGTAGTAAGAAACACCATTATTTTTAATAACAATATTGTTGCCTTTGTTTCTTATCTAAGTTGTGATTCGCAGGGTGACTGAGATGCCACTAAACCTCTTAAAAGATCCCGCCAACCTAAAACTGTTGAAACTTTTGTTTCCTTCCCTAGACTTGGTCTTTCAACTTCTTCTTCAACACTTTCACAAAATGAACCTCTACTTCTTGTTTGCGAAACCATCGCAACAGATTTTAATATTTCAACCAATCCTGTTATGGATGAAATTCCCTCTGCCGAGTTCGTTGCGAATGAAACTTTTTCTTCTCATGTGACCAATACCTCTCAAATTAATTATATTATAACCTCAGTCATTGATCTTCCTCGGACTTCTCCCTCAAATGACATCTCTTTAACATAGAATGATGATCATCAGTTTTCTATTATAACTGCCACTCCATCTGAGTCTCTCCCTTTTTCTAAAGAAACTACGGACGGAATGGATATTTCCTTCAAAGCTTTATCTGATATTTTGGATGATGTCAAGAAATCATCTGTGGACCCTGTCAAGTCTAGTGTCTGTGAAATTTTGGGTAAATATTTTGGTTCTGATAGGATAATCTCGCAAACATCCTTGGAGAATGAAATTGAAATTTTGAAGAAAAGTCTTCAAGCCAAAACCCTGGAATGTGACACTCTTTGTCTTGAAAATCAGAAGTTTCAAAATGTTTCTTTAGACTGCGAGCTTCTTCGCAAGAAGAATGATGAATTAAAAGGTATAAACTTCTTATCTCCAACTTTACCTTACCTTTTCATAAATTTGTTCTTTCCATATTGTTTATTCTTAAAGTACTTTTTTGCTTGTTAAGCTTTAAACCAGAAACGAATAATGGAAAGATTTCAGTTTGAATCTTCCGCTGAAGAAATTTGCGTTGATAGAGATATTTGGATGGATCAGTATAACCAATTAGATAATCTTCATACATATTCGGTTGATCAAATAGATAATCTTACTAAAGAGAATACTCAACTAGTTCAAGAGCAAAGCTCATTAAGTAGAGAAATATCTCGCCTCTCTTATTTTTTGACTAAAGCTAACTTAGAGATGGAAACTTTATCAGATGAAAATAAAACTTTATCTCAGGAGAAGCGATCTATATCAAATATGGTGGCGATCTCATCGCAGAAACTAATTGTTCTCCAAAAAGTGTGTGATAGTCAAGAACAATCTCTTCACTCGCTGAAAAATGAACTTAAAGAAGTAACTGAATCATCTATCGCTGAGAAAAAATCACTTATGCAGGGTAGGATAATTTTAAGTGTAAAAGCAAATGAACTCCAAGAACGGTGCTCCAAATTAGAAGAATTTGATTCTTCTCTTGTGAAGGAAAACACTTTTCTCATCTCTAAAGAAAAGAATTTAAAATCCCGACTGATGGGTTTAGTTGGAGATAAATTTGATGATGCCATGAATCATTGGGAAAATACTTTCTTGGCACTAATTCAAAATCTAATTTCGCAAAAGGAAGGTAGTCATTTTGACTGCCTCAGACATCTTTCTTTTGTTAAACTTCTTTGCAATATTTCCCTTGCGAGGTGTTCGCCTGAATAATTTTTGTTCTTATTTTTCGCATAATCTGAAAGTCTGCTTCATTCTTCCATTTCTTCTTTGGATTCTAAACTTTCCAAGCTTCGCAAAGAAAATGGATTACTTACTGCTCACCTTGCCCGTTCTCGCGATCAGACAGAAAAAAAAATTGATTATCTTGAATATTTCAAAAACATGGAGATTAGAAATCGTGACAGAGCTTTCCTTCGCCAAGATCATCTTAGTGCTGAAGTTCTTTTGAATGAGATTTTGCTATCCAAATCTCTTTCTCCAGTATCACTCAAACCACTGGAAGTAAATGAAGATGAAACTCCTCGGGCTTCCGATAGTGACCTTGATTATGGAAGTGGTGAAGATAATGTTTCCCAAGAAGATTTAGAAGAAGAAGAACAAATCCCTAATAAAGAAGGAGATGATGGTGATGAAACAACTACTGGTGATAAGCCAAATAAGGAAGAACCCAGAATCGACCAGAATGAGGAGAACATTGGCAAAGATGATAACGTTGGTGGAGATGATAAGGCTGGCGAATAAGATATTGAAGCTTGAGTTCTAGTTTTATTTTCTTGAATTACTCTTTCTTTTCTTGCGAACAATGTACTTTGGACTACTTTCGAATTCAGTTATACTTTTGGTATTTTAGGTACTTGCGAGAAAGAGAATGTCATCTTGTTTATTAATTCACATACTTACCTCTCATTATCTTTCTTGTGATGAATGATTTGCATAAAGAATAGTTAGTATTTATAAATTTGTTGTGGTCTTATTTTGCCTTCCTAGTCAAAGGTCTTATTTTGCCATCTTTTCTCTTTGCGACAAAATCGCAGGACATTTCTACACTTTCATATAGAAACCCATTGACCTTGCCTTAACTTTTTGTTCTTTGTATTTTTGTTGCGACAATATGACAAGCCTAAATTTTCTTGCAAAATTAAATCCCCATGACATTGCCGTCTTGCGATGAAATCGCAGGACTCTTTACACTTGCATGCAATGACCCATTGATCTCATCTTATCTTCTCTTTTGTATTATTGCCTCTTTAGGAATGTTGCACAAATATGACAAGTCTTAATACTCCCATGAGTAAAAAGTCTCATGACATTTGCGTCTGAAGACACTTATCAACTCCCTAATGGAGGGTGCCGCCATTATCTTCCCCATGGTTTCCCTTTCAAGGAGACGTACTTCTGCCATGCAAGATTAGCTCCTCCCATCCAGTCTTAACAAACAACCAGTTATGTTCGCAGCCTCTTATCCCTTTTGCCTATATGGCTTATGGTTACGAGACTGCACCCTAAGTGGGGTTTTCTTCGGTCCGAGTGCATCATAGCCAAGACTTTCCAAGAATGGCCAGGGTAGTTTCATACGCCCCTGGAACTCTTGTCTTAACCGTGTACCTCGCTGCCTTGGTCATACTCTGCACCCCTTAGGAGATCTCTTATTACCTTAGTCGCCCAACTCAAGTCATATGCTCAAGTTGAGAATCCAAGGTGTCTCTCCTGGATGGGATTTCATTGACCCCAAATCTCCATGACTCAGGTTCCAACAGCGGTGTAACCTTATCGCCGAGCCATGCAACAGATACCCCCTTCTATGACGTACTTTAGGTCTTACATTTGCCTCTTACAAAATTTTCTTCGCGAACTAGGGTGTACGCCATAAAGGTTCGTCCCATTCTGGATCTTAAATGATCATTTTTTGCGAAATTTTCACATATTCTTATTTTATTTTGATCTTGAATAATCTCGAAGTGATTTTTCATTTTTTTGTTTTTTTTTTGTTTTTACTTACTTTGTTGCATCATACATCATTTCATCAACTAGGGATTCTCAAAGTTCCTCACGGGTAATATCTCTTTAAATATAGTCTATTCCATGGTCTACCAAGTCTTTGACCAACATCTTTACCCTCTGGATCCATCAATTTATATGCCCATGTTCCAATTATCTCTTTTATAATGTAAGGCCCATCCCATTTTCTCGCTAATTTTCCACCACCTTCTCGTTGATAATTTGGCATCTCGCGAAGAACCAAATCACCTGGATGAAATTCATGTGGTTTGACACGCTTATTGTATTCTCATGTTAATCTCCGTTTATAATTCTCCATATGTTGTAAATATTTTTCTCTTCTCTTCTAATTCATCTAGTTTGCTTAGGATCATTCCAGCACTAAGATTCTTCTCCTAGGCTTCTCTTTTTGTCGTGGGTATAGCAACTTCTGTTGGTAACATTGCCTTAACCCCATATGTTAGACAGAAAGGTGACATTCCACTTGATTCTCGCCTAGTTGTGTTGTAAGCCCATACTGCATTATATACTTGTTCGCACCATGCTCTATTATGTCCCTTCAACTTCTTTTTTAATGTATCTGCGATTGTCTTATTTGTTGCCTCTGCTTGCCCATTAGCCTGTGGGTATAAAGGAGTAGATTTCCCGCATTTTATCTTAAATGCATTAAGAAACATTTCTATATTCTTCCCTTCAAATTGCTTCCCATTATCAGATACCAACTGTGCTGGAATTCCAAATTTGCAAATGATATTTTCAAATATGAATGTAAATATGTCTTTGTCGCGAATGTGTTGCACTGCTTTTACTTCTGCCCATTTTGTGAAATAATCTGTTGCGACTATTAAGTATCTTTTTTGTCCAGAGCCTGGTACAAATGGTCCCACAATATCTAACCCCCATTTTCCAAAAGGCCATACACTGGTTGAGGATGATAAGGGTGCTCCAGGTGCATGTATTCTCCTTCCATGTCGCTGGCAATCTTCGCAACGCCTTGATACTTGTTTTGAATCTTCATGCATATATGGCCAATAATAACCTTGTGTTTTTGCTCTATATGCCAAATATCTTCCTCCGTTGTGGTTGCCAGCATTTCCACTATGCATCATTTTTAACACTTTATCTCCTTCTTATCGTGTCAAACATCTAAGTGATGGTCCATTAAGTGATTTTCTATACAATATCCCATCTCTTAATTCATAATTTGTTGCGCGACTCTTTAATTTGTGTGCCTCCAATATATTTCTTGGTATTTCCCCTCTTGCCAAATATGCATGAAGTTCTGTTCTCCAATATGCGATATTGTCTTTTGGCCCTTCTTCACCACCTTCTACTGTCATTACATCTACCTCTTCTTCCTCTTCTTTATTGATTGATGGCGATAAAAGTGTATGTATCTTTATGCATCTCACAGTTGTATCTGTCATCATGCTTGAAATGAAAGCATAAGCATCTGCGAGCCTATTATCCTTCCTTGATATATGCCTCCATTTTATTTTTGGGATTTTCGCTGACAATTCTTCAACAAGTTTCTTGTATTTCTTCAAGGATGGTTCATGTAGCGACCCCTAAGCTAGAAGTTGACTAATCCAAGAGGTTTAACTAAATAAGAGGCACTAAAATCTAAAACATGCACTTAAGCATTCAATTAAGAAATCTGCTACAAAACTTAACCCAAAAACTAACCACACTCAGAAATATATATACAAGATCTTCTCTCAATTGATACATATATAATAGTCATTTGGTTTTTAAATAAAATATACAACATAATAAATATAACATAAGTTAATCAACTAGCGAAGTCAACTTCTCGGAGCTTTAGTCGCAACCACGATCTCATCACGAAACTGAAGTGAGAATAATTAACATTTAACCTTCTAAGTAATCATAGGCAAGATTTGGAAAACAATACATGTTTTTCCGAAAATATTAAACAGTGACTAAGTCACTGAAATATTCATACATGTATATGGACAAACTCCTTCTTCAAACAATGTATAATATGGATCTAAATCCCAACCTGGCAATTCTCACCTAATAGCTATGGATGCCACCAAGACCATGATGACCAATACTCTAAACAATAATATTTGAATTAAAGTAGGTATAAATGTGAAGGAGCGTATCCTATATACCACAAGTGGAAATTCTCATTTCCCATAACAATTCATGTTGACGACGAAAAAATACAAGTCCTTTCCACATCGTGGAAATATTTACAGAAATAACAGGATTATCATAATGCATTTTAAATAAAATATGGAATGCAAAAACAGACAATGCATGAGTTTGTTACGCATAAAATTTTATAAAAGCGACAATAATGATTACAAAGAGTCAAATGCATTCCCACACCTTTTGATGACAAGCCACGCCTACCTCGCGATCCACGATCCACTGGTTCGTCCTATGAATTGATCGTTGTTAATAGCTAACTGTTAATCATACAAACACTCTAAGAATCTAGCCAAAATGGCTCATACAAGAATCATATAGTTCTATCTAATGGTTCTAGGCCCATTTACAATTCTATACATTTTCATTATCTATCTTTAACATATCTAAAGTTTACTAATCCAATTAGGTTGATTCTATAGTCCATTAGATATGTCTTATGAATATCTACAACTTTGTAGAAGAAACCAAAGTCTAACTCAGACCAAAGAGGTCCAATTCAACTATATAAGATAAGATAACTACTCATAATCCCAAGTTCTCTAAACATGCCCAATAAACTAAGGTCCAATCCATCTTAGTAAACTAACGATCACTAACAGTCCACTGGGTCAACTTACGGTCAACATCTAAAGGTCAAGTCAACAGTCATGGTCAAAATCCAGGGTTAATGGTCAGCGAGTTAACTCAATCAACTGAGTCGAACAGAAATCATTGAGTCAACAGATCCGACTCAGTCAGATTGACTGAATCATACACAAGGTTAAGTTAACTAAACTGACTGGGGTGATTAGCAGACCTGAAACTCAAGAACACAAGTCTATACAATCACTAAACATTCCATTCATTCTAAACAAACTTCATTAAAACAGAATTATATAAATTCAGTACAACTGTAAATAAGCTTTACCTGCAAGAGCAGTTCTAAACAACACTTTATCTACATAGCAACATCAACTTCAAGTCTATAACTGTTCTCACAATCTTCTTTGTAAGATTTCCAACACCACTAGCTATAATAAACTGCACTACTAAACCTAAATCCCATAGCTCAATTACAATATCAAAACCAACAACTCACATAACATAGTTCAATCCCACCCACAACTTCAGTTATATTTCTACCAGCAAACTACATCTCTCACCCCATAACCACAAATCCCAGGACCTGCACCACTCAACTGCGACTCATCACCATCACCTTCCCATGTTCATTTCATTTATCATCAGTTTCATTCTCAACTGCAGCTATCTTTAGTTGTACCTCATATCATCTTCTATCTCATCTTAAATTACACATCACTTTATCCCCCACTGCATCAATACAATAAAACATACTACCACCAAAATATCAATTAACACTCTTAAAAATATCTAATCTCAGTTCCCCTGCAACAACACTACCACTGTAAATTTCCACTCTCATCATTTTCATACATACCCATTCAATCCCTGCAACTCAATTCTCAGCACTACCACTCCAATAGTTTCACTTGCTTTAACAGCAGCACGACCATCTTCCTAAGCTTCCCCCAACACAACAACAACACCACCACCCTCATGAATTGCCATTTCATATTCATCACAGGTACTACTAATCAATTACATGCATAACCAGAACCTCCAATAGCTCAATTAACTTATCCAATCTCAATTCTTATTCATAAATCCAATAAATCCAATAATTAAAACGGTTCAAATCAAAATACTAGAATTAAGATTGTTTATAGACTTACCCAATCATCAACACCCTATGAACAACTACACCCCCAAATCAAGTCTTCTAAAAACCTAATTTCTGTTTTGGGGAAGAACACATGAACCCTAAATCTTCAATTCTTCTTTGTGAATCGAAATACACATATTAAATCTTTTTATTTGCATTCAACACACAAAACTCATCTTCAATTGATCTTCTAGAGTATCAATTTCATATTCGAATTCACTTCTGCGACTCTACTAAAACCCTAACTCTTGGTCCATCATTGATTCACCTTCAAAACTACAATTAATCGTCAACCCATTCAATCTTCATCAATCAGGAACTCAATACGCTAATTAATTCCACGAAATCTCCATCAACTTTATCCTTCAGAAAACCCTAACTTCAGAACCCTAATTACTTTCAACAAAACATATCTTCTCAATTTATCACCAAAACAATTTCAGAAGCTCCAATTAAACAAACCCATTTAGAACTCTATCTAAATATTATCAATCTTTGACCAATTTGAATTCCATCACAACATGCAGAAAACCTAATTCAAACTTTGAGAAACCCTAACTGCTCTACTTCAAAACCAACAATCATACTATCTTCTACATCATCTATTAGCATCGACAGATGATTTCATAAACCAATTCTTACTCAAATACACAGAGAAACTCGAGATGAAGAAGAACATAATAAACAGAGAAAAGAAGATGAATGAAGAAGAAAGAGAAAGAAGATAAGAGAATGAATTCTCTTCGACACGTTGGGTGGTGATAAGGCTAACAAAAATTATTAATGCGCCCACGCTTTGGATAAGGGCAGCCAGGTCGGTCTAAGGATAATATCTTATTCGTCTGGTATCCGAATGACACGTTCGAGTAATCCATCTTGCATAACTTTTTGAGATCTAACCGATGGTACTAGTTTCGTATCTAGAACGTTGTTAGATTAATTTCTAATAATTAACGTTCGTTTTAAACTAATCGGGTTATTATCGACTAAAATGTATCTTGACTGGTCTAATATCGTTGACGAGCTTGAGGATCGTTACATTCTCCCCACCTTATAACATTTTTGTCCTCGAAAATCGAACCATCCTTCTGGACTTCAAAACTCCCCACCTTAAAGAATACTTCCAACTCTTGTCTAAGCACAAACAACATAAAACAAATCACAACCTATATGGCTTTCTACAACTAAGATCTAAAATTTGTAGCTCTAGGTTCAACTACACTGATTTAGATTCTATCAAATAGGGAAGTCTAAGTTTCTTACATGAAAATTTTCTACACTAATTTCAAAGTCAATAACTTACTGGTTCTAAGTACTTTTAGAAGATATTCCATAATAAAGTTTCTCATTAAAATTTGGGATCTATTAGTTCACTAATAGAAGCAAGTCTCCCTTCAATGTCTAGTGATACAAGAATGCAGTTGCCCTGTCTAGGTTCGCGACGCCTGACAATGCCTACTACCTAACAAGTATCACCTGAACATATCAGAATTACCAACCTCACTATTCCCCAGTGCTGGATTAACTATGTATTAATTCTAATTAATCCTTAACTTTTATCTTAACTTGTGTAACTCTGATAAATTACTTCATAAAATATATATAAATAATTTACATCATTTTAAGTAATTTATTCATCAAAATTTGATTAATTAAATACTAACTTATTATGACTAATCAATCTCTAAATTCATTGTAACTAATTTAGCTTAAAATTTCTACTTCATAAATTATATAAATAGGTTACATCATTTTTAGCAATTTAATCATCATCATTTATTTGATTTGATTTGTTTATTTTGTCTATATGGTAATCCAATTTTGATTTTACTTTAATTTATAATATCTGATATTTTTAACTTTGCTGTAATATCATATATGATTTTTAAATACATTTATTATTTAAGAATAACTAAATGTTATAATCATTATCCAAATGTTACTATTATTATGTTCAAAGCATCTATTTGTTTATTTTATCATGTGACTTGATATATAAATAATTAACTGCTAATAATTTTTCACAGTTGTTTGGTATTAATATTTTATTATTATTATTATAACCTTTATGTCTTATTTCTTAAAACGATAAAAGTTAATCGTGATTAATCGTAATTCCAAGTTTAAATTTTATTGTTAATACTAGATTTGATTTGGTCAAACTTTATTTTCTTGAGTTTATATTATTGCTAAATAATCCTTAAGTTGTACTATTAATAAAAATTACATTTTGCTATTATTACCCAATAATTATTATCCAAATGATGTTTACAATGACTCTAAATTTTATAGTAATAGTATTATTTGCTTATTTTATCAAAAGTTATTATCTTAACTATATTATCATTTTTATTATTGTTTTATCAAATCTTCCCATTTGATTATTAGTCTAACTAAGATACAATTAAAATAATTGTTTAGTAATGATACTTAGTTTTATTAAGCCCTAATCTTGTAAATATAATTTTACTTTCACGAAAAGATTGATATAACAGATTTTTATTTATTCAGATTGAATGCGTATACTACGTCTTGTTAAATATTGGCGTTGGTAATTTAATATGAGTTTAAATCATATTATGTCTTAATAGTCTTTAAGATTTTGGGTATTAATAATAAGTATTTTATTCATAGGCAAATTATTTTCCTTAAAGTCTAATTTTGTACTACGCATTCAAGTACTATAAATATCGCTTCATGTGTATAATTTAGTAATTTAGTTAATCATTTATTGGACTAAATATAATCTAGGTGCAAGATCGTTAACAAGTTTTAATCTTTATTTTATACCTTATATGACCTCATGTTCTTAATCCTACAGAAGAAGTCTTATTTATCTATTTGGTTTAAACGCAAAACACAAAATTCAAATTTGTTATTAGTTAACTTTGTAGGACTTAATTATAAATGAGCACTAATAATTTTCCATGGCTATTTAATCATAATCATTATTTTATCGCTATATATTTGTTAATGAGATTTTAATTTAAGTTATGTTCAATAAAATATTAATTTAAATTCTAACAATTTAATTTCGTCATACAAATTTTCCATTTCAAAAGATGATTAAATCTATTTACGAAGAAGGGTCCTAACAATATACAAATTTATTTTCTTTTAATTCTAGTATTACACTAAGCCTCTGATTACTATTATTATTACTTCATGTCTATTTGTTTCATTTTAAATATTTACTGGATCATTTGTTAGACTAAAGATAATTTCGGTACATGGTTCATTATTAACAAGTTAATTCTTTTTATTTTATATATTGTATCCTCACCTTCTTAAGTCTAACACCTAGTAAGCATTACATTAGTTATCTAGTTTAGAAGTAAACTTATATCTCTAATTTGTAATTAGTTTAATTTACAAGACATAACCGTAAACAAGTGTTATTAAATTTTCCATAACTATTTACTCATAATTATTATTTTTATCGTTATATCCTTACTGAAATATTAGTTAAGTTTAATATGGTACTAATTGGTAAATGCTAACATTACTTTATTAAAATTATTATTACTTTTATTATCATCTATAATTACTATTATAATATTTTTATTATAATATTGATGATTGAACTATTATTCTAACAATTCTTACAAACATTATTAAGTTCCAAAAATATTATTAACATTTGTAATTATAATTATTGATTCTACGTATCAATCAAGATATACAATAAATTTATATGTGATTTTCAAAATTTATTAATAACGTTAATCTTACTATTTTTTTTATTTTTATTTTTTTGAATTGTGCATGTGTTCACAATTTTAAATCATTTATTCTCTAATCCCCACTAGATTAATTATTGGTGTACCCTACAATTTTTACTTCAATACCTAAACAAACAACCAAACAACAAATCAATCAATCAAAAAATTATTTTAATTATTAATAGCTTTTAGTGATTAAGATTTATCTCACAAACCCAACCCAGTTCTAAACTATTCTAGTTCTCTAACTGGCACTGGCTATTCCTATTGTTTCCCATATAAGATCTAATAGTAAGCTCTGATACCAACTTTTGTAGCGACCCCTAAGCTAGCAGCTGACTAATCCAAGAGGTTTAACTAAATAAGAGGCACTAAAATCAAAAACATGCACTTAAGCATTCAATTAAGAAATCTGCTACAAAACTTAACCCAAAAACTAACCCCGCTCAGAAATATATATACAAGATCTTCTCTCAATTGATACATATATAATAGTCATTTGGTTTTTAAATAAAATATACAACATAATAAATATAACAGAAGTTAATCAACTAGCGAAGTCAACTTCTTGGAGCTTTAGTCACGTGACCCTGATCTGTCACAGAAACTGAAGTGGGAATAATTAACATTTAACCTTCTAAGTAATCATAGGCAAGATTTGGAAAACAATACATGTTTTTCCGAAAACATTAAACAGTGACTAAGTCACTGAAATATTCATACATGTATATGGACAAACTCCTTCTTCAAACGATGTATAATATGGATCTAAATCCCTACCCGGCAATTCTCACCTAATAGCTATGGATGCCACCAAGACCATGATGACCAATACTCTAAACAATAAAAGTTGAATTAAAGTAGGTATAAATGTGAAGGAGCGTATCCTATATACCACAAGTGGAAATTCTCATTTCCCATAACAATTCATGTTGACGACGAAACAATACAAGTCCTTTCCACATCGTGGAAAGATTCACAGAAATAACATGATTATCATAATGCATTTTAAATAAAATATGGAATGCTAAAACAGACAATGAATGAGTTTGTTACGCATAAACTTTTATAAAAGCGACAATAATGATTACAAAGAGTCAAATGCATTCCCACACCTTTTGATGACAAGCCACGCCTACCTCGCGATCCACGATCCACTGGTTCGTCCTTTGAATTGATCGTTGTTAATAGCTAACTGTTAATCATACAAACACTCTAAGAATCTAGCCAAAATGGCTCATACAAGAATCATATAGTTCTATCTAACGGTTCTAGGCCCATTTACAATTCTATACATTTTCATTATCTATCTTTAACACATCTAAAGTTTACTAATCCAATTAGGTTGATTCTATAGTCCATTAGATATGTCTTATGAATATCTACAACTTTGTAGAAGAAACCAAAGTCTAACTCAGACCAAAGAGGTCCAATTCAACTATATAAGATAAGATAACTACTCATAAGCCCAAGTTCTCTAAACATGCCAAATAAACTAAGGTCCAATCCATCTTAGTAAACTAACGATCACTAACAGTCCACTGGGTCAACTGACGGTGAACATCTAAAGGTCAAGTCAACATTCATGGTCAAAGTCCAGGGTTATTAATGGTCAACGAGTTAACTCAGTCAACTGAGTCGAACAGAAATCGGTGAGTCAACAGATCCGACTCAGTCAGATTGACTGAATCAGACACAAGGTTAAGTCAGCTAAACTGACTGGGGTGATTAGCAGACCTGAAACTTAAGAACACAAGTCTATACAATCACTAAACATTCCATTCATTCTAAACAAACTTCATTAAAACAGAATTATATAAATTCAGTACAACTGCAAATAAGCTTTACCTGCAAGAGCAGTTCTAAGCAACACTTTATCTACATAGCAACATCAACTTCAAGTCTATAACTGTTCTCACAATCTTCTTTGTAAGATTTCCAACACCACTAGCTATAATAAACTGCACTACTAAACCTAAATCCCATAGCTCAATTACAATACCAAAACCAACAACCCACATAACATAGTTCAACCCCACCCGCAACTTCAGTTATATTTCTACCAACAAACTACATCTCTCACCCCATAACCACAAATCCCAGGACCTGCACCACTCAACTGCGACTCATCACCATCACCTTCCCATGTTCAGTTCATTTATCATCAGTTTCATTCTCAACTGCATCTATCTTTAGCTGTACCTCATATCATCTTCTATCTCATCTTAAATTACACATCACTTTAGCCTCCACTGCATCAATACAATAAAACATACTACCACCAAAATATCAATTAACACTCTTCAAAATATCTAATCTCAGTTCCCCTGAAACAACACTACCACTGTAAATTTCCACTATCATCATTTTCATACATACCCATTCAATCCCTGCAACTCAATTCTCAGCACTACCACTCCAATAGTTTCACTTTCTTTAACAACATCACCACCATCTTCCTAAGCTTCCCCCAATACAACAACAACACCACCACCCTCATGAATTGCCATTTCATATTCATCACAGGTACTACTAATCAATTACATGCACAACCAGAACCTCCAATAGCTCAATTAACTTATCCAATCTCAATTCTTATTCATAAATCCAATAAATCCAATAATTAAAACGGTTCAAATCAAAATACTAGAATTAAGATTGTTTATAGACTTACCCAATCATCAACACCCTCTAAACAGCTATACCCCCAAATCAAGTCTTCTAAAAACCTAATTTCTGTTTTGGGGAAGAACACATGAACCCTAAATCTTCAATTCTTCTCTGTGAATCGAAATACACATATTAAATCTTTTTATTTGCATTCAACACACAGAACTCATCTTCAATTGATCTTCTAGAGTATCAATTTCATATTCGAATTCACTTCTGCGACTCTACTGAAACCCTAAATCTTGGTTCATCACTGATTCACCTTCAAAACTACAATTAATCGTCAACCCATTCAATCTTCATCAATCAGGAACTCAATACACTAATTAATTCCACGAAATCTCTATCAACTTTATCCTTCAGAACCCTAATTACTTTCAACAAAACATATCTTCTCAATTTATCACCACAACAACTTCAGAAGCTCCAATTAAACAAACCCATTTAGAACTCTAAAATATTATCAATCACAATTTGAATTCCATCACAACATGCAGAAAACCTAATTCAAACTTTGAGAAACCCTAACTGCTCTACTTCAAAACCAACAATCATACCATCTTCTACATCATCTAATAGCATCGACAGATGATTTCATAAACCAATTCTTACTCAAATACACAGAGAAACTCGAGATGAAGAAGAAACAGAGAAAAGAAGAGGAAAGAAGAAGATAAGAGAATAAATTCTCTTCGACACGTTGGGTGGTGATAAGGCTAACAAAAATTATTAAGGCGCCCACGCTTTGGATAAGGGCAGCCAGGTCGGTCTAAGGATAATATCTTCTTCGTATGGTATCCGAATGACACGTTCGAGTAATCCATCTTGCATAACTTTTTGAGATCTAACCGATGGTACTAGTTTCGTATCTAGAACGTTGTTAGATTAATTTCTAATAATTAACGTTCGTTTTAAACTAATCGGGTTATTATCGACTAAAACGTATCTTGACTGGTCTAATATCGTTGACGAGCTTGAGGATCATTACAGTTCATTTGTTGTGTATTCTCCTTTTATTTGGCGAATGACTAGCTGCGAATCACTGGTAATTCTAGCATTTTCTAATTTCATTTCTATTGCGAATTTCAGGGCATGTACAACAGCTTCATATTCTGTTTCATTATTAGTGGATGCGAACTCCAACCTAAATGAAAAATCCATCTTTGTTCCCTATGGTGAAATCAAGATAATTCTAACTCAATTACCTTCCCCATTTGAGGATCCATCCACAAATATCTCCCATCTATTTGGTTTTGTTAACAAGTCTTTTGGATCTCCTTGTTCTTCTTCTATATCCATCATCTCCTCAACAACTTCATCATCTTTTAAAGGAAATTCTACTAAAAAGTCTGCGACAACCTGCGACTTTGGTGAAGATAACACTTCATACTTAATTTCGAAATGTCCTACTTGCGCATTCCATCTCTCTACTCTGCTTGATCTTTTTGAGTTCTTCATTACTGATTCAATTGGTACCTTTGTTAACACTTTAACTTTATGTGCCTGAAAATATATTCGGAGCTTAAAGGTCGCATAAACCAATACTAGAATTAGTTTTTCAATCTTAGAATAATTTCTTTCTGCGACATTGAACGTCTTGCTGATGTAGTAAATTGGTTTTTCAACTCCTGCATCTACTCGCATTAACACATCACTTAATACATGCGAAGTTGTCGCAAGATAGATTAGCAGCTCTTCTCCCGGTTCTGCCTTTTGTAAAATAGATGTATTCGCCAGGTATTCTTTTATTCCTTGAAAAGCTTTCTCACATTCATATGTCCACCTGAATTTTGTTCCCTTTTTTAGTATGCTGAAAAAATGTTTACATTTATCATATGATCGCGAGATGAATCTTCCCAGCGAAGCTAAGAGTCCATTTAACTTTTGCACATCTTTTACTGTTGCTGGTGTTGGCATATCGCGAACTGATTGCACTTTTTCTGGATCAACTTGTATTCCTTCCTTGGATACAATGTATCCTAAAAATTTCCTAACGCAACTCCAAAAATGCATTTTTCTGGATTCACCTTGATGTTTAAGTGCCGCATCTGTTCAAAAATCTCCTTCAGATCTTGTACATGGTTTTTAGCTTCTTTACTTTTTATCAACATGTCATCTACGTACACCTCTAATGTTTTGTGTATCCACTTTGCGAATACCTTCTCTACCTTCCTTTGATATGTTGCTCATGCGTTTCGCAAACCAAATGGCATTTTTGTATAACAATATAATCCTCTTGGAGTGAAAAAAGTAATATGTTCTTGATCTTCTTCGGCGAGAGGAATCTGGTTTTATCCTTTATACCCATCTAGGGAAGATATTCTATCATTTCCTGCTGCTGATTCGACCATTTGAGGTATATCTGGTAATGGGAAGATGTCTTTAGGACAAGCTTTGTTTAGATCAGTAAAGTCTATGCAAATTCTTATCCCATTATTTTTCTTTGGAACCACAACCATGTTTTCTATCCACTCCGGGTATTTTTCTTTTCTTATAATTCCTGCATCAAGCATTTTCTGCAGTTCCTCTTCTATTTTGGGATGGTAAGTTGTTGCGATTTTTCTTATCCTTTGTTTAAATGGTCTTGCGTCTTTGTTGATCTCCAATTTATGACATGCAACTGATGGATCTATTCCAGGCATTTCATCCATGTTCCATGCGAAAATATCTTTATATTCTCGCAAGATATTGACGGTTCTTTCTTCCTCGTCTGTATCCATCTTAGTTCCAATTTTCAACATTTTAGGTTTTTCTTCAGTTCCAATATTTACTTCTTTTGGTTGTTCTGCTGCATTGTAACTTGCTTCAGGTTCTCCCATTGGTGTTGGTTCTTTTATAACTTTCGCTGGTTTATTTCCTTCCTGCGAAATTTCGCTGGGTATTCCCTTTCCTTCTTCTGCTCTTATCATATAGATTTTAAACTCCTCTTCTTTCTTTGCCTCTTTCACCATCTTCCTGCGAGATTTTCGCTTCTTTACTCATCCTTCATAATTTTTTACTTCAATTTTGATAACATTGTTTCGCACCTTCAATATCTCCCCTAATTTCACCAATCCCGCTTGGCATAGGAAACTTGATGCACCTTCAATATCTCCCAACATCATGTTATATGGTGACTCCATATCCACCCCACATAGCGTTATTTGTGTTTCAATTTCTCCCAGCGAAATTCTCACTGTTATTTCCCTTTTTGGTTTAGTGGTGGACTTGCCGAAACCATGAATATGATTTGTTGGATGAGACATTTCTTCATCTTTGTATCCCATTCCTTTGTATGCATGATAAAATATTACATCTACTGAGCTTCCCATATATACCAAAGTTCTATTCACCGCCCATTCTTCCATTGATTTTGCTGATTTCTCCTCTTCTTTTCGTATTACCGTTATTGTGATTACCAAAGGAGATGTGTGGTTCAAATTTTCTTTTGGTATCTCTGCCGCTGTGAACGTAAATTTTTTCTTTTCCCAATCCTTCAACGGAGATATTCTTTCTACCGTCATAATCTTCTTTCCTTCAAAATCTCGTTTATGTATCCTTCCTCTAATGTTTTCATGGAATTCATTAACCATTGTTTTTGTGATTACGTTACACTCCAATCTTATTTTATTCTCATTGATCTTAATCATCTTTTCTCCAACTGATTTGTTGTTTTCTTTTATCATTTTCTTGATTTAAACAGTTTTCACAATAATCTCCACAATCTTCAATCAAATATTCTTGATTTGATAATCTTCAATCCCTGTTTCTGGCGCCAATATGTAGTAGCAGGAAATCCCACACTACACCCCTCACAAGAATTCATATAATCAAATCATTTTTAGATCAACAATCATAAATTTTATTGGATAATCCCACCACTTTTACAAGATAAAAAAGGAAATGAAGCTAAAGAATTCACAACCATTCTGGACTTTGTCTCTCCTAATGACTTGCTCAACACTCGAAAAAGATCTCTCATTCCTTGAGCCTGTTCAACTCTTTATATAGGAAATTTCATAGTGGATGATAGCTAATCTGTCCTTTATTTTAGGATCTGACTTGCGATATTCTCGCAAGAGTTCTATTGTTGATCTTCGCAAACACTCTAATCATTGCAGAGTCATCAAACTTTTCTCGTTTTATTCTGACATCGTCATCTGTTACGTCACTCTTCAAATCATTTTGCGATGCTCGCAAAGTGTTGTTGATCAAGCTTCGCAAATGTGTCCTTCTTGCGATATTCTGATCTTACACTAACATAATGTTCTTGATAAGATATAACACCATATTCGAGAATTTCCCATGTTTAACTGTTAACTGTGGTTTTCTACAAGAATGCAATAAATCCCTGGGATATTATGAACATCCAATGTCTCCTTCATTTCCTCTACATAATGCGCCTCAATACAACAACCAGGAATATGCTGATCAAAACCTTTTTGATGAGTTTCCCGGTTAATATCATATCTTAATACCGAATAATTGTCGGAGTTGAAGGAAAGAACACATACGAAGTACGTTGTTCATAGAAGTATCCTGACCAGTAGTAACGATGTTACTTTGACCATTTGACCTGACCGTCGAACAATGTTAATAGTATCAACACAAGTGTTTGAGTGGATTATATGCTTAAGTATCGAACCCCAGGGACTAAAGTTCACCTTTTTTCTCACCGTTCATCAAATAAATGAGATTCACAGAGGTAAATTTCTTCCCACTCAAAAGGCATATTATTGCATATTCAAGTTTTTTACTTGGATACAAAAGCTCGGTTTGAGGAGCATACCCAGAAGATTCATAACAAGACTTAAAAAAGATTAGAGTTTGAAATTATATTCACATACTAACACCTATGGCTAAAATTTACTAAACCCAACAAATCTTACTAACCATTCTAACTCGATTCAGCTCAGTTTTAGAGGTCAACCATCACAAAATAGAGATAAGTCGGTTTCCTCTAATCCAAAACCATTGATTGCCATTAGAGTTTCGGTTTGGCTAGGTTTGGCGATTAGATACGTTTTTTCTAGTTCACATAGTTATTCTCCACCATAAGTAATTTGTTTTATCGAAGACTGATGACACTCTAACAAAGATTGAACTCTTGTCCATATATTTTAGATCACCACAAACATAAACTTATTAGGTATACTCAAAGATTTCCTTCTCTGATACCAATTATAAATGTGAGGGTACCAGTTACACCACCAACTTTTTTGTTTAGGAATATGTATAAACAAACTTGTTACAATCAGTAAATATAGTATCATGTACCTGATTTGTAGACAAGTTACTTGGACATAATAATCAACCTAGCATGTACCTGAACTTTACACGAATCGTATTCTAACAAAAACAAATTTTGTAATTTATATTTAAAGAAGCGAATTCACAAAAGCAAGTCTTGTAGGTTTTATATAGTTTGAGTTGAAGAACTGTCTAGGTTGTTTAACGTATTACTTGTGATATTTCTATTACAAAGATTAAAAATATAATATTGAAAAAAAATAACACAAGTGCCAAAAATTCAGTCGAGAAAAATAGTTATGTGCATAAAAATCCCGGGGCCTAGTCCAATTTTGAACATTGTCTTATGTTAAGCCACTACAAATGCTAGCATACTATGTAGTGCTTATGGAAAATATCTGTTGACTCTAGTAATTTGGTTAGCAAACAATCATTACCAATTCTATCAATTTCACCACTCAAGTATCCCTACTATTCCTCCCCCCCTCATTGGTGGACATAAATGTAATAGAGAAGTAAATTCACTAGGAAAGCTAAGTTTTAATACAAACCATATATATTTCTGAATTTCCAATCCACTTTGGTACTTGTACTTAAAAATAATTATTCTTGTCGCTTTTCATTCCTTTTCTTATTGTATCGGAGCCTGATGCTGCTTCCATATGTAAAATCCCGATGTTGTGTTGGTGCAGAGATTTTTAACACTTTTATCACAACAACGTTATCCCGGATGCTAGTCTGCGTGAGAAATTCATGTTTTACCTCATAGATTATTTTGTTAGTAACAAATTTAAGAAGTTTTTAGTTTTACTAACTTGAACCTTAAAGCTCTCTAGTAAAACTAACAAAATCTTTCTCATTGCAGGCGAGTGTTTACTTGGAACATACATTCAAGTATTTTTATTGGGAAAGTTGCAGAGTATAGAATTTAGCAAACATTCTGAAGGATTTTATTTGATTTTATGGGTGACTCTTTCAGGAGGAGAAGGATACATACATATATTGAATACATTCTAAGTTTCTTGGGATTATGTTTTGGTATTGCAATAATTACACTATCACCAGGTGTTATTAATTCATCTAGCAATAACTTGATACATGTAATAGTCAATTCTAATACAAAATGATCATTAACTCCATCCCAATCTTTGTACCTTCAAAATAGCCAATGCTAAGAAGGTAACTAAGAAAAGTGTTTAGCCACAATAATATATCGAATTACGTAGGTATTTAAGTTGTAATTTTTCTTCATAATCTCTCAAGTATTTGATTGTTGGAGATTAAAGAATATGAAGATAAAATTGTTTGTACCGGTGTAAAATATATGGAAGGCTCGTAAATCAATCCCGCGAAGGAAGATTCCATAATTCTTGTTGCCCAAGTTGCTTGCACATCAAGTTTATATCAGAATTAGGGTTACATAAACACTATAAATACATGTATCCTAAACCCTAAGAGGACATGAAATCCTAGGTTAGCTAACCATACAAAATTATTGTAAACCTCATATCGGTACAATATCTCCCTACGGGATTCCTCCGTGGATGTAGGCAACACTTGCCGAACCACGTTAATTCTTTGTCTCCTTTATTTATCGTTTTTTATCCCTAATTTTTAATAATCATCATCATATCATCATGTTTAGTGCCTAAAAGTAATTTTGGGTACAAACATTGGCGCCGACTAAGGGGATTCGTGTGAAAAGATCATGTTTTTCCACTAAGAAGGTGCAACAAAAACCTCAAAATTCGTGCACGAATTTCCATGCAAAAATCAGCAAAAAAGAAAAAAAAAATTAGGATTGAAGAAACCGTTAAGAAAGTTGAAGAAACTGTTGCGAAAGATCTGAAGAAAGAGTGGAGAAAAGGTTACAGAAACCTTTGCTAAAGGTTTCTTTCATCCAGCTCCATATAACCAACCAGATCCATCAGATCACCGAAATCTAGACCATAGGATCAGTCTAGCCATGGATCTAGCTTCAGGTTCACCAAATCGGTTCAGTATCCCTTAGCCAACCAAAAAGCGACACGTGTGAAAGGTCTAACCTGGTTCGTAGTAAACCGATTTAGTTTTTCTCCAATATGGTTCATACCGTTCGGGTCCAACCAGTCACTTGCCACCTCAGCAATGTATGTACAGTCAGCAGCGCCTCGTCAGCAAAAGGTGTCTCATCAATAACTTGGTCAAGTCAGCGCAATTTCCACATCAACGCATCGCCATGTCATTACCCTAGCCCACTGTGTTCTATGACATATTTTCACGTCATCACCTTAGTCCATTCATCGAAAGAATGCCATGTGCATCGAACATGATCGTCTTGATTCGAGGTTTGTGGATAGCGACATGATCGAGTTTGATATGAGGATTGCTAATTTTTAGCATCACATCTAGAGTAAAACAAGCAAAACACGTGTGCTTCATTTAAATCTTATTTCGTGAATAACTTCTTCGTTTTAAGTCTGAATTTAGTGATTTTTGGCTCGTTGAGATCATATTTCATTTCCCTACAACATGGGAGCAAAAGTTATAGTGTTCGTGAAACTTTGATGTGCACATAGAGAGAGATGAATCTGATAAACATGGAGATAAAGATGAAATTTGTGTTGAACATGATAGAGTTAATGGGAAGGAAAGTGATATTCGAGATTAGTGGATAACGACATGATTGAGTTTTATCAAATAATTGATATGGTTTACGTGGATTGGAGCGACATGATCGAAAAGTTTGATATGAAATTGGATTGCTTAGACCCTTTAATTTTTGGGATTATCAATAATCAAAATTGCCTTGCATCAATTAAATTTTATTTTTATTTTTAATTAAACATCGAAAGCACCTAAAGACTCACCTTAACACCCGTGAACCCATGTAACCCGCAATGGGCCAGCCCCGTTAATCACATCGTCTTTACACGATTTATCGCAAGCATATAATCTCACCTTGCATGCGAGTATGAAAGAATTTCACCTTGGCAAGAAGAAAGTCTTGTCTCGACCTCGAGCCGAATGCCCGATATTGGTCCAACGACTCTTACTCAACACAAGCAATAGATAACCTACCCGAGCAGCAAGCACTACAACCTTGTTATGTTGCGAGCAAAAGGCCTTGCCCCATCCGCAAGTACGCACAATACATTCTCATCAAGACTTGACTAGCTCTCGAGCATGACAAGTCCAATACTTGGAAAAAAGTCTCGCCTAGCACGTGAGAAAATTTTATTGAAGGTAATCACAGTTGGAGGCGTCTTTGCAATATCTCTACTCAAACTTGGGGGCGAGTTCGTCATCAATGGTTGATGCAGAAAGATACACAAACTTTTAACCTCCTCTTAACCCCCAATAATTGGAGGTTAAGAGGGGGCGATGTTTGTACTGTGTGTAAAATACACGGAAGGCCCGTAAATCAAGCCCACGAAGGAAGATTTCATAAGTTAAGAAGTCTTGTTGCCCAAGTTGCTTGCACATCAAGTTTATATCAGAATTAGGGTTACATAAACACTATAAATACATGCATGGTAGGCTTGGTTGCAGAATTCATAATTTCCAGGAATTTGTAATCCCACATGATTACAAATTCTGGGATTTATGTAAATCCCTCGTATGTTTGGTAACTCAGTTGAGATTCCTAGGATTCATAAAAAAAAATTGTGTTAAATTCCATGTATTGTTTAACATTGTCCTAAGAAGCTCAAAATTGTATATATATATATGGGATTTGGACTAAATAAAAGTGGATCCATAAATCCCCTGATAAGTTTCCCAGCAAAGTTTAGGGGGGAGGGGTCGGACTCCATATGGAGAATTTGCCGGAAAAGTGAATCCCGTCATAAACGTAATTTCAGGGATTTGGGCAACCAAATATAGTGAGGGAAACACAATTCCACCAAATCCCCTAGACCTATGAATCACATCTTTAAAATTCTACATCCAAACCCACCAGTATTGTAAACCCTAAAAGGATATTGAATCCTAGGTTAGCTAACCATACAAAATTCATGTAAACCTCATATCAATACAATATCTCCATATGGGATTCCTCCACGGATGTTGGCAACACTTGCCGAACCACGTTAATTCTTTGTCTCCTTTATTTATCGTTTTCTATCCCTAATTTTCAATAATCATCATCAAATCATCGTGCTTAGTGCCTAAAAATATTTTTGGGTACAAACAGAAATATTTGGTTGTGTTTCTTTTACTTTTTTTTTGTGATTCACCACCTTTTAAGAGAATTACCTTGTTGGCGCCAAAAATAGAGGAAGAATATGAAAACCTGGTATTTGGAAAAAGTATGTGTAATGACCAGACCCTCCACCGATACTTTCCCCACTTAGCCACTGCGGTTATCCGGAAGTATGGGGTTTTCAATGGGCATCGCTGCGATAATCCAGCAGTAACTTCCCGGATGGTCACCCATCCCTAAATTTCTCTCGCCCCGAGCCCGCTTAACTATAGAGTTTTCTACCAATTCTGGAGCCAATTGTGCTGAAAAGGCCTCAATGTTAGGAAAGGACAAATTATTACTTATATTCCATTCTGCCAACCACTACCAAATATTGGGGTATTACAATACCACCATCTTAAATTGGATCCGTCCTCGGCTCCAGAATATATTTGCAAGCCCAAATCTCCGATGTTCCATTCCCCTTATGAGAAGCACTTGGACCAACCTCGGACAGCGACGCGTCATCGGCTCTTATACCATTTGTAATGACCCAACCCTCTACCGATACTGTCCCCACTTAGCCACTATGGTTATCCGGTAGTATGGGGTTTTCAACGGGAATCGCTGCGGTAATTCGACAGTAACTTCCCGGATGGTCATCCATCCCTAAATTTCTCCCGCCCGAACACACTTAACTGCAGAGTTTTCTGCCAACTTTGGAGCCAATTGTGCTGAAAAGGCCTCAATGTTAGGAAAGGACGAATCATTACTTATATTCTATTCGGCCAACCACTGCCAAATATCGGGGTATTACAGTATGTATGTAAAATATTCTGAAAAAGATACGCGTATATTTTGAAATCCAACTAGATAACTGGGGTTAAGTTTCCAGTTTACTGATGTCATATCTAGTACACCTTACAGTTTTGGAGCTGCGAATTCAATTTTGAACTCGTGTTGCGAGTTTAAATTTCTTTCTTAACAGATAGCCTATTGATTTTCTTTAAAACGATATACAATCAAGGTAATGGAAATTGGTTTGCTTATGAAGGATCTTCAAGGTAAACAAGATATCAAGCAAACCTCGAAAATGAGGATAGCTTACTCTCTTCAAAAGTTTATATAGATGCCTAATTAATTCTACCTCATAAAATCAATGAAATAAATATGATACTTGTGGTTACGAAGTCTGAGACGAAGAGAATTTTGAAATTTCTATCAATCTTACAATTCTTGAATGGTCGTATAGCATAAAATATAGAACTTTAGATTACATAAGAATCAAGATAATCAAAATAAGATTCTGGATATCACGAACTATCAAAATTGAGTTCGTAGCACCAGAAATGTAAGGTGTACTAGATATGACATCAACAAACGGTAAACTTAACCCCAGTTATCTAGCCGGATTTTTAAACATACGCGTATCTTTTCCAGGATATTTCATATATTTTCCAAGATATTTCGTATACTGTAATATTTTTGGTCTAGGATCCATTCTTACCGTAATGATTTTGGTGTCGCATTTTGTTCTCATATCTGTTCATTTTTTACCTAGGCGCCCATCAAAGACCATGTAATATCTAGTAGTTCTTAGGAGACGCAGTATGCATATTAACTTGGCTATCATAGAATTTATTAAAGGTTGTTCAATAAGTGTGATTGGTATTTCATTAGGTTTATGGGATCACTTGTGCTAGCCAGAATTCCATATATATATGTAGTGCTTATGGAAAATATTTGTTGACTCTAGTAATTTGGTTAGCAAACACTCATTACCAAATCTATCAACTGCACCACTCAAGTATCACTTCTACTCCTTCCCCCTTCATCGGTGGACATGACTTCAATTAATAAGTAAATTCACTAGGAAAGATAAGTTTCAAAACAAACCATATATATTTCTGAATTTGGAATCCTCTTTTGTACTTGTACATAAAAATAATTATTCTTATCGCTTTTCATTCCTTTTCTTATTATATAGGTGCCTGATGCTGCTTCCATATATAAAAGCTTGATGTTGTGTTGGTACATAGCTTTTTAGCACTTTTGTCGCAACAACGTTATCCCGGATGTTAGTCTGCATGCTAAATTCATGTTTCACCTCACATATTATTTGGTTAGTAACAAGTTTAAGAAGTTTTTAGTTTTACTAACTTGAACCTTACATCTTTCTAGTAGAACTAACAAAATCTTACTCATTGCAGGTGAGTGTTTACTTGAAATGGACATTCAAGTCTTTCTATTGGACAAGTTGCAAAGTATAAAATTTAGCAAACATTTTGGAGGATTTTATTTGATTTTACGGGTGACTCTTTCAGTTGGAGAAGGATACAAACATACAGTGAATAAATTTTAAGTTTCCTGGGATTATGTTTTGGTATTGCAATAATTACACTATCACCAGGGTGTTATTAATCATCTAGCAATAACTTGATACATGGCATAGTCAAGTCTAATACAAAATGATCATTAACTCCATCCCACTCTCTGTACCTTCAAAATAGCCAATACTAAGAAGGTAACTAAGAAAAGTGTTTAGCCATAATAATGTATTGATTACATAGGTATTTAGGTTGTAATTTTACTTAATCATCTCCATAGTCATTGATCGTTGGAGATTAAAGAATACGAAGATAAAATATATATTATTATTTTTTTGGTGATTCACCACCTCTTAAGGGAATGACCTTATTGGTGCCAAAAATAAAGGAAGAATATGAAAACCCGGTATTTGGAAAAGGTATGTGTAATGACCCGACCCTCCACTGATACTGTCCCCACTTTGCCACCGCGGTTATCCGGAAGTATGGGGGTTTTCAATGGGCATCGCTGCGGTAATCAAGCAGTAACTTCCCGGATGGTCACCCATCCCTAAATTTCTCTCGCCTCGAGCCCGCTTAACTGTAGATTTTTCTGCCAATTCTGGAGCCAATTGTGCTGAAAATGCCTCGGTGTTAGGAAATGGCAAATCATTACTTATATTTCATTCTTCCAACCACTGCCAAATATCGGGGTATTACAATACCACCATCTTAAATTGGATCCGTCCTCGGCTCAAGAATATATTTGCAAGCCCAGATCTCCGATGTTCCATGCCCCTCATGAGAAGCACCTGGACCAACCTCGGACAGCGACGCGTCATCGGCTCTTATACCATTTGTAATGACCCAACCCTCCACCGATACTATCCCCACTTAGTCACTGTGTTTATCCGGCATTGTGGGGTTTTTAATGGGCATCGCTGCGGTAATTCGACAGTAACTTCCCGGATGGTCATCCATCCCTAAATTTTCTCCCGCCCGAACACGCTTAACTGCAGATTTTTCTGCCAACTCTGGAGTCAATTGTGCTGAAAAGGCCTCAATGTTAGGAAAGGACAAATCATTACTTATATTTCATTCGGCCAACCACTGCCAAATATCGGGGTATTACAGTATGTATGTGAAATATTCTGAAAAAGATACGCGTATATTTAGAAATCCAACTAGATAACTGGGGTTAAGTTTCCAGTTTATTGATGGCATATCTAGTACACCTTACAGTTCTGGAGCTGCAAATTCAATTTTGAACTCGTGTTGCGAGTTTAAATTTGTTTCTTAACAGATAGCCTATTGATTTTCTTTAAAACGATATACAATCAATTTAATGGAAATTGGTTTGCTTATGAAGGATCTTCAAGGTAAACAAGATATCAAGCAAACCTTGGAAATTAGGATTGCTTACTCTCTTCAAAAGTTTATATAGATGCCTAATCAATTCTACCTCACAAAATCAATGAAATAAATATGAAACTTGTGGTTATGAAGTCTGATACGAAGAGTACTTTGAAATTTCTATCAATTTTATAATTCTTGAATGGTCATATAATAGAAGATACATAACTTTAGAATACATAAGAATCACGATAATCAAAATAAAATTCTGGGTATCACGAACTATCAGGTAAAAGATAATTTGACCAGTTCCACGAATCCTTTAGTGAGGACTTTAAAAGTGGTATATGAATATATTTGTATGAAGAAACCTAGGTCCTTAGAAGATGAATCTATCCGTAACTAGGATATGAAGGTGCCATGATTGAGATTCTTGTTTGCAGAGAGTACTATATTATAATGATGAACAACGCTTGGTAGCTTACCATCAAAGCTAAGTTCGTGAACTAGTTTTCTTGTTTACAAATTACTGTAATATTAAGAAACTTCTCAATATAGAGTGATAATGCAAGCATGTGAGAACTTTGGCTTGAATTACAAAAATGAATGTGCAACCGTATATTTGTCGAAATAAGCTTTATGAACCAAGTGGTTATCCCAAGAACAATGGTTAAGTTTTTTGTGCACTATCAAGAATTCGTAGAGTTCAATAATTCTCAAAGACTAAAATAATTCGTGAATTGTCCAAAATAGTTTATGAAAAATTTGACGTCTCGGAGTTCAGGAAACCTTTCGTATCCATAAGTTCGCAAACTAAACAAACCAGTTCGTGTACTCAAGTTGCTACAAGTGTCTAGGAACCTCTTAGAAAATAATTCATCAACCATTTTGCACACTGAACATATCAGTTCGTGTAATTGAGGATTCAAAAGTATCTAGGAACATCTCAAAATCAACTAGATTTTTCCTGAACCAAACAACCAATACCTTTTTTATTTCTACAAACATGAATCTGATTTACTTGTTTTATGATCTACAATCTATAGAGGTAAAGAAGTTTTCATGATCAATTTGATTTTTTTTTTTTTTTTATAAACATGAATCTAATTTACTTGATTTATGATATGTGTATGTTCATAAATCATAAAACACGAATTTATGATTAAAAAAAATGTCACTACTAATTTCATATGTAGTTGTAGAAAATCTAACAACCACACCCCATGAGATCTAACACCTAATATGAAAAACTACCAATAGGTGAGAAGTGAAGTGTATCAAAGTAAACATGAAAATAAGGTTTTTACGTAGTTCGATCATTAACGAGATCTACATCCGCGGGGTTTTCACTATGATGATTCTTTTACATACAAATTCCATTAAATGGAATTGGAGTTCTTGATGTGCTCTAAGTTGTAGGAAGAAGAAGAATTCCTACAAACATATCTCAGTTTTCCTTTTAAAAGGAAAATGGTATACATCAAGTTACAATAGTGCTCTTAAAGCTGACTGGTTAAGATAAGAACAAGTAAAGAGGGGTCACATGTCCGGATATTTTAGGACTACATCACCACATCAATTATTTCTATCCCTTCATCTGGATTATTTGAAACAGAAATTAATGTTATATACCGATAACTTTTATGCTAAACACCAGTATTGTATAAAAGGTAGTCGAAACCACTTGGCATTCAAGTTTTAGGTACTCAAAATTAGCTAGGAATTTAATCCCAGTTGTACCAAACACGTCTAAGAGAAAAACTAAAATAATATGTTTCCTTTTCCTATAGAAACCTACAACATTTTTATTATCGGGAATAAAATGTGCATTTTAGTAAACAAACATTATCAAGAGGTATTTTCCATTCTTTTTCCTCACATTTGCTATTGACTAGAATGATGTACCAAGAGATTTTTATCTCTCTTCTCTCTCAAATAGTGTTTTCTCTCCCAAATAGTATTTTGTGAGTCAGTTTACTATGGCAGTTTTAGGGTTCTAGTTGCGGAGTTTGGTAGTGGTAATCAGGTGCAAGGTGCGATTTTCGTTCAGGGTTTCTCGATAGGGGTTTTGTTTGTCTAAGTGATTGGTTTGGGATTCAAGGTGTCTGGGTGTTTGATGAGTTTTAGATTTCTTTCGGATTTCTTTGGATAAGGTATGGGTAAACATCTCTCTCAATTTTAATCTTATTGGTTTGGTAGAGTGGTTGGTTGTGTAATCAACAGGTTGAAGTGAAGTATCATTCTACAAATCATTTGGGATTGTCTTTCATTTATGCTTGTCCTTGTTTTGTTGGTGTGTTTAATTGGTTTTCAACTCTAGTTTCCTTTTTCTTCTGGTTCGGTTTGTCTTCAACTGTGTTTCTGTGATCCTGGTTTCCTTTTTCTCTTGTTTCTGATTTTCTCTCCGATTTTGTATTACACCATGCCGATTGATTCTATAATAGATTTTGAGGCCATTACTAAATTTCACCTACTACTGATTTTACTCCAGTGGTTATGTCTCAATATAGTGGGTGTTTTAGTGGTTTGGGCTACCTCTCTTTACAAGTATAAATATAGGTTCGATCTAATTGACAATCACACATCTTATTTCCATCTTATGGCTTCTAGATCTATTACTTTAGAAAACCAAAATCTTAATCCTGAGTGTCCTGATGATAATGTTGAAATCTTGGCTGTTAATATGAAGAATAACCTAAATCTGGAAAGAGCTATAGAACCTATAGTTTACTTGGATAAGCATATGGTGTTAGAAAAATAAAAAGAAGATTATGGTTTGAGTATGCTGGATAGAATCTGCTGTCCTATAACAATCTCTACAAGTAGAGTGAGGAAATTAGTAAGAGATAATTAGCCAATGTTTAGAGAGGTGGTAATTAAGAAATTTGGAGCAAGGTTAAATGTTCATCTGTATAAGTTTGGATCGGCAATTGATATCTTGAGAATCAAAGATGATGGTCCTTGGGTGTTGGATGGGTATCTGGTAGTGTTGATTGAAATTCCGAAGTTGGGTTTCAAATTTGGTGCGGCTATCAATATGGATTATGCGTTATTTATTGTCTTCATGTGTAAAATCCCAACACAATATTTAACTAACTCTGCTTACAGAGTGATGGCTTCAGCTGTGGGGGAATTGTGTGGGTTTGCTGAGCCGATGGGTCTTTCTTCGGAGTATAAAACATTGAAAATGCTTATCAAGATTAATATAACAGGAGCTTTACCGAGGAGAGTTTTGGTGAGAGCACAGGAAGAGGAAGCCTGGGTTTTTCAATTACAATGTGATGCCGTGGAGAATATGTGATTTCTGTAGAGTTCTGGATCATAAAGAAGATTCATGTATTGAAGGTCAAGTTATTATAGTTGAAGATTCACCTTCTGTGAGTGAAGTGGGAGCTGGGGTTTATATGGATGAGGATCTTAGAGGTCCAAGTGGTCATGTTGACATGAGTCAGCAAGGTGTTAGCAAGGCAACAATCTCAGCTTTGGTTCTTGAGGAAAATAAGGATGTTGTTGAAGGTGTAGAGGTGGAGTGTAGGGATGATATGCAACATATTATAATGGAAGGGGGGACTAATCTGGTGGCTGATCAAATAGTAACAGATATTAACAGAAAAAGAGAGGATGATAAAATGACGGAGGAAAGAAATAGAATCAAAGGGAAGGGAAACGTGGGTGAGTATTCTGGGGGTTATATGGTATCTCCTATTTCAAAAGAGGGGATCTCAAACATGAACTTTGCTTATAAGGCAAGGTGGTAAAACTGTGGACCTAGAAGAGGCCATTAAGAGATTAGAGGAAGCGAAAGATTATAAACTAAAGACGGATAATCTTCTTGGTTTTACGGTAAATGTTGGAACTCCGGAAAGGAAGAAGAGAAAGTACAAGAGAAAGGTGGCTGGGGTGGATGACAATAGTAAGAAATCGAAGATGACACAGAAATCACAGACCTCGGGTAAGATTTTATTAGGAATTAGTGTGTGTAAAAATGAATTTTTCTCTTTTACAAGTTTGAAATTTGATTTCTTAGACTGCTTTCTGAATATGTGTTTTCCTACTCCTCTTTGGTTTGGTTTTGGGGTAGGTGATACAAACATAATCTTGGCTAATACTCAAATGGTTAGTGATCCTGCTAAGCTTCATGATGATCCCTTTGACATGTTTAATGATTACATCATTGATTCGACTGTTGGTAACTGCTCGAACCAAGCTACATGAACTGGTCAGGAGATGATCCCTGCTTATAATCAAAATCAGGTACACAATCATTTTAAATTTGCTCTTGGTATGGTTGTATGCAATAACAATATTTGGAGGGTTATACATGATTTAGATATATGTGGGATGTATGAAGGAAATTGGTATGAGAAGCATGAAGTTGTGAAGTATGAGTTTGTTTATTTGATTGACATTCAAATGTTAAATATGCATAACTATGTATGGTACAAGGAATGTATTCAGTTTGGAAGTTTAAAAGTAATGTCTTGGAATTGCCAGGGATGTGGGAAAAATTACACAAGGGACCATTTCAAATCTTTAGTTAAGTCCATTCAACCAGATTTGATATTTTTAAGTGAAATAAAACAACTAAAACCAAAAGTGGAAAGTTTATTCAGATCTGTTAATTTTGAGAATATGTATATTATGAATCCGGTAGGTAAATCGGGAGGAGTTTCTTTGGCTTGGTTCAACACGGTTAAACTAGATATTGTTCAGGAATCAAACTTCTACATCAATGCTTGTATAACTGATAAGGTCACTAGAAAGGAGTGGTTACTTAGCTGTCTGTATGGTCACCCGAAAGAAAAGAAAATTACTTGGAATTTTTTTAACTGACATGTCCATAATAAAAATATTCCGTGGTTGGTGTTAGGAGACATAAATATTACCTTACATAAGGAGGAGTCGAAAGGAGCTTGTAGAATAAATAGACTAGAGATAGAAAATTATGTCAAAGCTGTGAATAAGGCAGGTTTAGTTGATGTGGGATTCTTTGGTTACCCTTTTATTTGGTCGAATCAGAGAAATGATAGTGACTTAATTGAGAAAAGATTTGATAGGGGTCTAGCCAATACAGATTGGTTAGATTTGTTTCCGGACACAAAAATAGTTCATCTATCTACCATGGCTTCAGACCATTGTCCGATTATTCTTAGCACTAAACATGTTATAAATGATGGAGCAAAGCCTTTCAAATGTTTTGGCACTTGGCTAGAAAATGAATCTTTTATTGATGTCATAAATAATTCTTGTCTAACTCATCATGATGGTTCTCCGGCTTTTAAAGTAGTTAAAAAACTTTCAGATGCTAAGAAAAACATAAGACTTTGGAATAAAACTAGGTTTGGTAACATTTATGTGAATCTTAGACAAGCTAAAAATAATTTTGATTATGCTAGTAAGATTAAGGATTTTCCTAATAAATTTGTTATTATTAAAAATCTTAGTATTGAAGTTGAAAGTGGTATGCTTTGAATGAATCTTTCTTGAAAATTAAGAGTGGTCACAAAATGTTGAAATTGGGTGATAGAAATACTAGTTACTTTCATGGTCTTGTTAGAACTAGGACTTGCCGCAATACTATTGGGGTATTAAAGGATGATAAAAATGTTTGGGTGGAAGGAAGAGTGAAAATAAATGAGGTTCTTCATAAACACTTTTCTACTATGGCTTCTACGTCTAGTCCTGTGGTTGATGATGATTTAATTTGTAATATACCTTGCTTATTCTCTGTTGAGGACAACATAGCTCTAATGAATTCTCTGAGTCATGATGAAATAAGTCTTGTTGTGTTTAACATGGCGCCTAATTCTTCACCGGGACCGGATGGTTTCCCGGCTTGTTTCTTCCAAAAAAACTGGGAACTTGTGTCTTCTGATATTGTTAATATGGTACAACTGTTTTTTCTTCTTCTGGTTTTCTTCTAAAAGAATTGAATAATAGCTTTATATCTCTTATTCCTAAAAACAAGTCTCCTGATGAAGCCTCTCATTTTAGACAAATAAGTCTGTGTAACACAACATATAAAATTATTTCGAAAATTCTAGCTAATCGTATGAAAACTTTACTTGACAAACTTATCTCCCCTTTACAGTCTACGTATGTTCCAAATAGACAGATTTCTGATAATATAGTGATTGCGCATGAGATTATTCATACCATGAGAAAAAAAAGGAAAAAAAGGATACTTGGGGATTAAAATTGATATGTCAAAGGCGTTTGATAGGGTAGAATGGAATTTTTTACTGGTTGTGCTTCTTAAAATGGGTTTTAGTGTTCATTGGTGTAATCTAATTAAACAGTGTATTGCAACTACGAGTTCTGCTGTGTTGTTAAATGGTTCTCCAGGGAATATTTTCTATCCTACAAGAGGAATTCGGCAAGGAGATCCACTATCTCCTTACCTGTCGAGGTTTTTGATGCTAGCTCAGCAAAAGGGTTTAATTCATGGTATTAAAGTTACCAAGAATGCTCCTCCAATCAATCATTTGTTGTTTGCAGATGATTGTTTGGTCTTTGCTAATGCTGATTTAGTGGAAAGTAAAAACATTATGAATATCTTCAATAAATTCTGTGAAGGGTCTGGGCAACTCATAAATTTCCAAAAATCTGGAATTTTTTCAGTAGTAAGGTTCCAAACAAGTTCCAGAGAATGATGATAAATTTTTTGAAAGTAAGGAAAATAAAGTTAGATGATAGATATTTGGGGTGCTCCTTTATTCACTAACACTTCTAAAATTGTTTTCTTTGAACCAAACCAATAGTGGAAAAAATAGCCAACATATTGAAAGGGTGGAAAGGCATTAATCTGTCGGGTGCTAGCAGGGGTGAACTGGCAAAAACTGCGATTGAAACTATTCCTAACTATCAAATGAACTGTTTTCGTATTCCTAAATATACGCTTAAAAAAATCAGGGCTCTACAACGTGATTTCTTTTGGGGTAAAAAAAATGGAATTCTAGGGGAGTGTATTTAAAGGGTTGGGAACCTGTTTCTATCCCCAAACTAGAAGGGGGTTTAGGGTTTAGAAACATAAAAATCATGAATGAAGCTATGATAACTAGATTAGGATGGCTTCTGGTGTCATGCCCTGAGTCTTTATGGGCTACTATATTTAAACTTAAGTATCTATCTAATGGTGATATTTTGGACAAAAATTTTAAAATTAAAATTACGGCTTCTTGGTTATGGAAAGGAGTAGCCAAAAGCTTTTTACATCTGAGAAATTATAGCTATTGGGAGGTAAACAATGGCGAGGATATTGATATCATTAGCCATAAGTGGATCCCAGGTGATGCTGAAACTATACAAACTATAAGCTCTTTTGAGGCTCAGGGTTTGGAAAAGGTTTGTGATCTTTTCAATGAAGAAAGAACTGACTAGGACTACAACAAACTAAATTTGTTCTTTGATGAGGAAACGATACGGAAAATCTTAAAGATTAAGATTAATTTAAACAAAAAAGACAGACTCAGGTGGAGTCTTACTGCAGATGGAGAATTTTCTATAAAATCTCTGTACAACCAGTTAAGTAAGGAGGAAAACAACTCTTCTAGAAATACTAGGGTGAGCAGTGATACTTGGAAAACAATGTGGAAAATGAAACTAATGCCTAGAATTAAGGTTTTTCTGTGGAAGTGTTTGCATGATATCCTCCCTGTGGGGGATAGAATATCTAAAATCTTACCTGAAATTGATAACATGTGTGTTCTATGTAATGATGTTGTGGAGAATTTAGATCATTTATTTATGAAATGTAATTTCGTTAAAAATGTGTGGAATCAGTTTCACTATAACATTAAGAAAATGAAAATTAGGAGTAATAACTTGCATAGTTGGTTTAAAACTTGGTTTCAAAACAAAAAAAACTGGGATCATGATGATGTTAGCTGGGAGAATATTTGTGCTATTGTTATGTGGTTTGTATGGAAAACCAGGTGTGAAATGGTGTTCAAGGGTACTAAACCGAGCTGCAAGTTTACGTCTTATCAAATCTTAACTCATATAATATCAGTGAAGAAGTTGGATTATAATAAAAAGATAGGGGTGGAGAAAGGAAAGAAGGTTAAATCTTACTTGCCAGTTTTCAATAACAAAAATGACACTAATGACTACATTACAATGTTTGCTACAGATTCTGCTGGCAATTTCAGGGGAGCAAGGTGCATTACTACAACAACAGGAGTAGGAAGAAAATATATTAAGAGGACCTGGATAACTGTGATGAGTTGGTTGTCTGATTTAAAATGTAAAAATATTGCAGTGTATTGGCAGGTCAAAGAGTTCTCTGGAGACTCTGTGGAACAATAAAGAAAAGTGGATTTAGATCATTACTTGTTAGATAAGGATTTCAGTAGATGTTATGAAGAATTTACCTACTTTGAAGTTAATATATGCACTACTATAGAAGTAAATGTTGTTCTTATGGGTATGTTTAGTATGAGGTTGCTTTTTGGAGAAGACTGGACCTGGTCTGATAAGGAGGAGAGAAATATGCAGAACTGGATAGTAACTATAGACAAATTGAAGATGACTAGAGATGCTTCAAGTTCTACATTAGGTTTCTCTCTGGATGAAGAAAAAGGTACAGAAATGGAAGACATAAATATGGATAATGGTTCAGGCAGGGAGAGTATGGGAAGATATGATGAGGAAGTTCTCTTTAAGACCAACACGCCTGGTGAAGGTGGTACATAGTATCTTAATCTATCTGGGAGAGGTATGAAGGAAGCTGAAACCAAAAATGCTGCAAAGGATGGCGCAAAAAGGGGACTTTTCATGAATTCAGTTAATGAGAAAGGTAGCTCAAGCACAGAAGTGGAAAACTGGAATTTAATGAATACCAACAATGTTAAGAATATGTATGGTCCTCAAGATTATAGCCAATTTAGGCATGACTCTATGTTGTCTAACTTTTACATAAATAAAAATTAGTTTGTTAAAAATTAGTTTGTTCTTTGCCAAAAAAAAAAAAAAAAAAAAAAAAAACATTACTAAGAATCAAGACTTAATATGAAAAACATGTACGATTTGCCTACTTGGTACCTGTCTCTTAAGGCATCCATACTTGCGAATAATGGAAATCTTAAAGTTATAGGTACATGGGCATATTCCCTAAGCTATATTAGTTGTGTAGGATAGCCATTTGTGAACCATAACAAAATATATTGTTGAATAATAATGCATAGCTTTGACAATTAATCACTTTTTTACAGGCAAATCGTACGGATGTTTTTCAAAGAGAACAATAAACCATGAACGCCTTTTTTAGGATTTCTAGGGTCGAAGAATTTGTTTCCTCTTGACAAAGGGACAGTTCATTAGGCGGTTCTTCCCCACGGCATATCAGTAGGGACGTACATCCAAGACTTAGATGAGGTAGAGAAATTGGCACATCAAAACACAAACAGAAAACACACCCCAAACCGAATAGGATGAGGAGCGATTTCAACTACTTTGGACATCAGTTGCAAAATCAACCAACAATTCATAACAACATACTCCGAATTTTATAAAAACCGAGACAACGCACTACAACTTTACATATAAACCAATGAAATAAACCCGTAACTTTACATATCCAACTTAACCAACTGGCATTATCCCAGTTGGCCAGGGGTCGAGCTCTCAACCTATTGGTTGCAAAAAAAATAAAATAACATATCCAACTCAAAATTTGTAGGTGTTTGGTGAACTCAAACTACAGTGGGAGTTTGTATACCATTTGCACGACCCACGAAACTAGGCCAAGTTCATTGCAGAAATAGGAAGATCTAAGATAGCTTTGAATATACTCACATTATTTGAGCATTTTGTGTGAAGATTCACACCAATATCAAGTAGGACTTTGCATAATCTTTTTCTTTCGGGAAAGAATAAAATAATATCATGTAGGACTTCACTATAGCTTGAGCTGCAATTTTTGTTCCTTCAATTTCAAGAGTACGGGGCATTAAACCACAACTTCAACGTTAAGTTGTTAAAAATAAATAAATGATTTTGTACACTCGACTCGAGTACGTGACACTAGTCATTGAAATTACACGATCACACCATGCGAGTCTGTCCAACCTTATCGTGCTGTGAAACCAAAGATATTATCACAAAAACAAAATGCTATTGACAGTTTGACACCACACCAACCGCACTTAGTAAACCATGGGCTTGCATTAAGAAAAAGGTGGGACTCAAAGCACCAAATTACGTCACGTCTCTTCGTTTTAAAACCAACAAGCATAGTCCTAGAAAAATCCAGCATGCGAAATGTCAGTTCAAGCAATATCCGACCCGGCTGATCTGCGTAAGTTAGTCATAAAGTGACCGAAAATTACACCAACGCGCGCGTACCTGAGCCCTAAATTTCACCACAAGGTCAAAATCGTCATTTGGGAAGAAAACCTCCTTCTATAAATACTAGCATCGTCCCCTTCTTTATCACAGAAATTATAAGTCATTTTGCTTCTCAAATTTCAAAAATCCAAATCCCAGTCTACAATCTTTAAATCACAAAAAAAACCCATCAACCCACACTTCCAAAACCCTTTAATTCACAGTAGAATCAGGGAACAGGGTCCATTAATTTGCAGTTGAATAGAAATAAAGATGTGTTTTCTGTTTATATGCAGTGGAGAAGAGAAGATTTTAGGAAGACAACAAGCACCGGGATTATGTCCATACTGTGGTGGGAAAGTAGAATCTATGGATGTTGAAGTCCAATGGAGGTTTTGTTGTTTACCCCTCTGTTTTAAAACTAAGAGAAGGTTTTTCTGTACTAATTGTTCTAAACGATTAGAAGTATACCCATCTAATTAAAATCGGAGAAGATCTCTGCTAAATATTTCAAGATTTTTCCTCTCTTGTTTTAGTTTTTTCCTTCTTTTGTTTTTCTGAAGAGGTTTAGATTTGTTGTTGTAGCTTGATTGATAATCTGAGGGAATCATTGTTAATACAAGTGCCATTAATTTGTTTCTCAAATGGGTTTTTCTTCTTCATCATCTATTTCCTTTGATTGAAATTAGTACATTAATTTGGTCACTTCACATTCACAAAATGAGTGTCATAATGATCTCTGTTTCTCTCGGAATCATGTGTGCGTCTCTGTCCGAGCCGAGGGTCTGATTTTTTTTTAGATGGATAGTAAAATATGGTTCGAGTGTGACGTGTGAAGTAGAGATCAGACCATGCGAGGTGAGCTGTAATCACTATTATTAGCTGTGAGGCTCATCTTTAAGGGCAAGTGAAAACGGAAATAAGCTTTTGCATTAATTTTCTGTATTTTTTGATGATGCAGACCGCAGCGGATGTAAAACGCCAGTGAACTCAAAGAGTTCAAAACATAGATCTAAAATTGATATTACCGAACATTGAATTTACCGTCGGACTTTTACCGTCAGTTCTATTTTCTAACGTACGAAAGTTGTTTGAACGTCAGACTGCTGATCTGAAAATCACTTTTGATTGGGAATCTTTCGATCAGTGGTTCGGAAATTTGGGGTAATGCTTTTTTTCTTTTCTTTTTAAATCTAGGCTAGTACGGACTACGGAACTCCATGGCATTTGAAAAGATTCGACTGATGATAAAATTTACCTTGAGACTCGCAGTAAACTTTGATCCCAATCTCCATTTCTGGATAGTGTGGCCGAACAGTGGTGAGCTACACCTGGCCACTACTATGGCACGTAGTGAATGTTGAATGGGACGTGGTACAGTTTACTGCTGTATCGTAATTCCACGCGGCGATTAATCATATTTCCAAAAGTGGTGAAAATTTTATGACCCTCCTTTATCTTTTCTAGCTAAAATGTGTAAATACGGACTACAAATTATGCAGCTCAACGGCTCAAAATCAACCATTAGAAAAGAACTCGAATTCGTCGAAGGGATTCTATAAAACTTTTTTTTCATTGTGTTTTTGGACACTTATATTCTCTGATGCTAGAGACTCGAACTATCATTATCATTACATTGATAATTGACTCTAGAGCATAATTAGCAATGATCCATTCTACTTAATTATCAACGAAATAAGCATCATACTATCATTACTCACTAGTACAACCAGTACCCATCTTTCTCGTGAATTTGTCCCCTTCTTGTTTTGGAACTGTGCTAGATTTGGAAAATTATTTTCTCAAACAATTACAAGTACAGCTGTGCTTTAAAACAGAGTAAGGGGAAAGAAAGAATTACTATCATGGCTGTTAATGGGGTATCAATGTCATATTGCCTGTGGGTATACTAATCCAAAGATTTTTTTTTTTTTTTTTTTTTTTTGTACCCCTAAGCAAAATAACATCTCCGTTGGCAGCTTTGGGAGCCCAAGTTTTAGATGTTGTGTTTAAAGTCTTATTTGTTTATTACTGCCCCATACCAGAGCAAATTCTACGGGATAGATTGTGAAAACACTATTTCCTTTTTCATGATTGTCCCAATATGAGAAGTACTCTTGTAGGGTAAGATTTTAGTCCACAACAACGTCTGTATATTACTATGTATAAAACATTATTCCGAACAACGATATTTCCTTTTTCCCTCGAGGAAATTGCTAAATTTGTCATCAGTCCAAGTGGAAAATACACATAACAAGGTCAATCTGCCTCGATAACCTACTCATAGAGCCAAAGAATTCAACAGGATTCAAAAACTAAAGCAAAGCAGCCGATTAAAAAAAAAAACTAAAGCAAAGCAAAAAAGAAAAGAAAAATTACAAAACAATTTCAGTCAAGTAACTGTAAATCTACAGTTTGCTCTATCTGGGCTAACAATTCTACTCAGGAAGATGGGCCTAGTAAAATATTCACATTTGTGTCCACTTCTAAGTCCAGCTCCTGTTTTGGCAAGGTTATCAGCTGCAAAGTTGATTTCTCTGAGACCATGCCTCAACCGAATGTGTATGTCACTTCTGCAGATAGCCTCCCATCTTGTCCATAATATCCAAGGCAGCTTCCTCTTGTTAAAAGCCTGAATGGTAGATACTGAGTCTTACTGAATGACAACTTTTCTCCAATGATTCTGAACAGCCCAATGCTCTTATAACAGCAATCATTCAGCAATAAAATTGGAAGCTATACCAATTCCTCCACACTCTGCAATAACAAATGCACCATCACAGCATAGTAAAATGGTAAACTCTTCAGGCACAGAAAATTTCAATTGCTTGACAATATTTCACTCTTCTGCAAGAGGTGTCGAAATATCTTTAAATAGTAAAATATTTCACTCTTATGAGCCCCGATATACAAAAATTAAAATTATAAAGAAATTTGACACCATATGGTTTAGTTAGTATCAGCCGTATGGAATAGTCGAGGATTAAATCCAGCAGCTCTTTTTTGACAGGGTTTTCTTAAGTTGCTCAGTGTTCCACCACCAGCAAGTATTACCTCTGCCCAACTAGACATAATAGGCCTCCCAGTGAACATTTCTGCCATAAGACATGCGGCCCTCCTAAGATCATTACCAAGACCATAATCTGGGGAACCTAATAGGATCTCAGGTGCCCTATGTCACAGCTCAGCTTTTCCATGACACTGATGGAGATCTGCAAGCAGTAAAATGCAGTGTAGGACTAAGTTTCATTAAATAGTGCAAGTGTAAATCAAAATTAATGTAGCTATAAAAGATTTCAAAAGTGCTAAAAACCAGTGGAGTTCCAAAATTATAGAAGAAAAATTATCTCATCCTCATGACCTGGAAGATCCTGCTTTAACTTTCACTTCTGGATATCCCAAACTTTAAAAGGAAAGGTTAACTCTGATCAGTAAGGAAAAAGAAGATTATCTCAGCTAGATGTAATGTACTTCCAAATTGGGAGATGGAAGCAAATTCTTTAAAGAGGAGTTGTTTTTGCGAACATCAACCGTCTTTTCAATCCAACCTATCACATTTATATCCCCTACAATCTTTAAGCAAAGAAAGATGCTTTTGCATAGCTCTATGGCTATAAATGACGCATTAGAACTCCTGCAGTTCAAAGTGCAAGTTTGCAAGAAACATAAAAAGTTGTGTAATCAAATGCGGGAGCTCGTGTGCTAAAAGGGACTACTGCTTATACATAACTGCATTACGTCTCTACTTCCTTTGTGACCTCTACCTCAAGAAATGTAGTACGCGATGGCAGGCAGGGAAGATAGTTTATATTGAACACCGCCATTATTATTCTCTGGTGCAGTAAAAGGAGATGAAAACTGGGTTGATGATGTTAATCTGAGTTGTGAAATCAGATAATGCAGAGATGTCGAAAAGTAAGGAAAAGCAGGCCAGAGAAGAAAGTAATTGACCATTTCTTCTCAGTTGCAATGCAGTTGCTGGTTCTGGTACAAGATTTTTATAGAAAACCTGCATAGATTTCTATTTCAATTCTCTATTGATTGTGCTTAGAAGAGCCATTGGTCATAACAAATTGGTATCAGAGCGTCGGGTAAAAGCGATCAACGATGGCGGCAAAGTATGAGATTGAGAAATTTGATGGAAGGAATGATTTCAATTTATGGAGGCTAAAGATGAGGGCTGTTTTGGTGCAACAAGGTTTGGTGAAAACTTTGAAGGGGAAAACGGCTCTAGCGAAAACATTGAAGGAAGAAGAAAAGAAGAACTCATGGAGAAAGCACATGGATTAATTCTATTGTGTTTGAGCAACGAGGTCTTGAGAGAAGTGGCAACGGAAACGACACCGGACGGGCTATGGAACAAGTTGGAGAAAAGGTATATGACTAAATCCGTAACTAATCGTTTATATCTTAAGAAGAAATTACATACTCTTAAAATGCATGAAGGAACGTCTATTATAAATCATATTGATGATTATAATAAAATTCTCTTGGATTGGCAAATATTGATGTCAAAATTGAAGATGAAGACCAAGCTTTGGGTTTGCTTTGTTCCTTACCACCATCTTATGAAAATTTTGTTGATACAAGTAATGTATGGAAAAAATACAATTTCTATGGAAGACGTTAAAGCGACCTTGAACTCTAAGGAGTTAAAGAAGACGGGTATCGACAGTAAAGATAATTCGGGAGATGGGTTGTTCGTTAGAGGAAGAGGAAATCAAAAGGCGGATTTGATAGGAGTAGATCAAAGTCAAGGTCTAAATCAAAATCCGGTAAATTCTATTGCTTTCATTGTAAGGAAAAGGGGCATTTCAAGAAGGATTGTCCAAAATTGAAGAATGCTCTAGGAAGAATACCAACCAAGGCACCGCAGCAAATGTTGAAGAAGAAAGTGATGATGGAGCGGTTCTCACGGTTCATCTTTAGAAAGCTCGGAGAATGGGTGGATTCTTGATTCGGGGTGTACCTTTCACATGTGTCCTCATAAAGAGTGGTTTACTACTTATCAAGCTAGAGAAGGTGGTAAAGTTCTTATGGAAACAATGTCACTTGTAAAGTGGTGGGTGTAGGTACAATTCAAATTAAGATGTATGACGGTATGGTGAGGACTTTAACTAAAGTTAGACATGTTCCGGACCTGAGAAGAAATCTTATTTCTTTGGCACGCTTGATTCAAATGGCTGCAAGTATCAAGGTGAAGGTGGAGTTATTCGTGTCTCAAGAGGAAGTCTTACAATTATGAAGGGCGAGAGAATTAATGGTCTTTATACGCTGCAAGGTACTACTAGTGACGGGTGATGCGGGCGGTATGTTCTTCAAGTTCGATGATGATACTACCAAGTTGTGGCATATGCGGCTAGGGCATATGAGCGAGAGGGGGGTTGGCTGTTTTGAGCAAGCGGGATTGCTTTGTGGTCATAAAGCAGGAAAGCTTGATTTGTGAACATTGTGTCTTTGGAAAGCAGGTAGAGTCAAGTTTAGTACATCTATTCATAACACCAAAGGTATTCGGATTATATTCATTCTGATCTTTGGGTCCTTCTAAGATCGATTCACATGGTGGTGGTAGATATATGCTTTGACGTTCATTGATGATTTCTCAAGGAAAGTATGGGTATTCATACTTAAACACAAAGATGAAACTTTTGTCAAGTTCAAGCAATGGAAGACTATGGTTGAGAAGCAAACCTAAGACAAATCAAGTGCTTGAGGACAAACAATGGTTTGGAATTTTGTGGGGGTGAGTTCAACGAGTTATGCAAGGAGCAAGGGATTGTGAGACACCGCACAGTCAGAAAAACACCACAAAAAATGGTGTTGCGAAAGGATGAACAGAAACCATAATGGAGAAGGCACGGTGCATGCTCTCCAATGCCGGTTACCAAAGCGATTTGGGCGAATGACAAACACATCGGCTTATTTAGTGAACAGATCTCCATCGACTTCCATTGAGTGCAAGACTCCAAATGAAGTTTGGACAGGTTCGCATGCTAACTATGAAGACTTGAAGATATTCGGATGTCCATGACCTATGCTCATGTGAATGAGGGGAAGCTAGAGCCTAGAGCAAAAGAAGTGTATATTTCTTGGGTATGCAAAGGCGTGAAAGGCTACAGGTTATGGTGTCCAAGCAGAAAGATCAAACAAGTTTCTTATCACAGAGATGTGAAATTTGATGAGCAATCGATGTTGAAGCCAAAGAATGAAGAACTAGATGGAGAAGCTGAAGAGGGTGTTAGTGATAAGGTGGAGCTTGGTGACAAGGTGGAACTTGAGGTGCAAGTTCAAGGAAGCAATAAGATCAATTGTTTTTCGATGATGATGATGATCAAGATATTGTGCAAGAACACGCCCAAGAAGAAGAAGCACAAGGTCATCGAGTATAATCTTGCAAGAGACAGAGAGAGGAGGGAAGTTAGAGCACCTCAAAGATACGGCCATGCTGATTTGGTTGCATATGCATTTGCGGTAGGTGAGAGCATAGATAGGGATGATCCAACAACCTATGAAGAAGCAATCGGTGGTGAAGAATCGCAGAATGGGGAGCATCCGCAATTGAAGAAATTGAGTCTCTTGACAAGAATGGGACTTGGGAGATAGTAGCAAGACCAAAAGGTCAAGATTGTTGGAAGCAAATGGGTCTTCAAGAAGAAACAAGGCACTTCGGATGGTGAAGGAACAAGGTACAAGGCAAGGCTTGTGGCAAAGGGGTTTACGCAAAGAGAAGGCATTGACTGTGTAGAGTATTCTCTCTCATTGTTAAACATAGTTCTATTATAACATTGCTTGCTATAGTTGCTTTGAAAGATCTAGAATTAGAACAACTAGATGTTAAGACGACTTTCCTTCACGGTGATTTGGAAGAGCGTATTTATATGCAACAACCAAAGGGGTTTGAAGTTCTGGTAAAGAAGACCATGTATGTTTGTTGAAGAAATCTTTGTATGGTTTGAAGCAATCTCAAAGCGTTGGTATAAACGTTTTGACACGTTTATGGTGGCAAATGGCTATGACAGGAGTAAGTATGATAGTTGTGTATATCAAAGGAAACTCCAAGATGGTTCATTTGTGTATTTACTCTTGTATGTTGATGATATGTTGATTGCTTGCAAAGACATGTCAGAGATACGTAAGCTGAAACAAATAAATTGAGTAGTGAGTTTGAGATGAAGGATTTGGGTGCAGCAAAGAAGATATTGGGCATGGAGATTCATAGAAACCGTCAAGGCAAGTTGCATTTGTCCCGAGAAGGCTTACATCGAGAAGGTGTTGGAGCGGTTTGGTATGAAAGATGCAAAACCAAAAAGTACTCCTTTGGCGACTCATTTTAAACTTTAAGAAAGCAATCACCTCAAATGAGATGAGGCGAGTATATGTCTCGAGTTCCATATGCTGTGCCACATTGGTAGCATCATGTATGCTATGGTTTGTACAAAGGCCGGATATCGCTCACAGTCAGAGTGTGGTAAGTAGATACATGGGGAAGTCCGGGAAGGCTCATTGGCAAGTTTGAAAAGTGGATTCTGAAGTATCTAAGGGGAAGTACAGATGTTGGTTTAGTGTTTGATAAACACTATGGTGATTCGACAAATGTTGTGGGTTATGTTGATTCTCATTATGCGAGGTGATCTTGATAGAAGAAGGTCATTGTGAGGTTATACTTTTACATTGTGTGGAAGTACTATCGGTTGGAGGTCGGTTTTTGAAGCACGGTTGTATTGTCTACAACCGAGGCGAGTACATGGCGGCAGCGGACGCGATGAAGGAAGGTATATGGTTGATGGGTTTGGTTGGTGATTTAGGTTTCAAGCAAGAGAATGCAACTTTGTTCTCAGGATAGTCAAAGTGCCATTCACTTGACCAAGAACCAGATGTATCATGAGAGAACTAAGCACATCGATGTCAGGTATCATTTTATCAAGGATGCAGTTGAGGAAGGTAGGATAGCGATGCTAAAGGTTCCTACGACGGATAACCCTGCATACATGTTGACGAAGCTAGTTCCAAGTATCAAGTTCAAGCATTGCTTGGACTTGGTTGGTATCAACAGGTGTTGAGAGCCCCTGAGGGGCTGAGCGAAGACGATGATGATAAGTGGTGATGGTATTCAAGTCAAGGTGGAGATTTGTAGTGTAATGTGCCTTGATACCACTAAGAGAAGTGGAACAACCACTAAGAGAAGTGGAACAACCACTAAGAAGTGGAACTACCACTAAGAGAAGTGGAACAACCACTAAGAAGTGGAGCTCCCATTATGTTGCTTGTGTGCTCTATGTCAACATATACACTACCTCATAGAACCTATATAAGGCCTTCTAGTTTCCATTGTATAAGCATCCCAAAATCAGTTTTAGGATCATAGAGAGTTAGAGAAACATTAGTAGTGTATGCTAATAGAGAGAGTAAGGTCTTGTTCTTGAGAGGAGTTTATACTCTTGTAACCTTGTTCATATCATAGTGCAACGTTATCGTCGTCTTCCAAAGTGGATGTAGATCATCTTGATCGAACCACTATAAATCCTTGTGTTGTGTGTGTGCCTATTTTACATTTGTTTTCATTTCTATTTCAATTCTCTATTGATTGTGCTTAGAAGAGCCATTGGTCATAACAACCTGCATAGGCTAAACTACACTGAGAAGTTAACCCACAGTTATGTTGAGCTATTGGCAATAAGAGCATCAACAATTTGAAATCCTGCTGCCCCCTCCCCCATCAGAATGATGTCAGTCTAAAACTTCCAAAGAGAAACTTTCTCGAGGAACAGTCAAAGTTTCTCCAACCAGAATGCTCATAATATGTGTCTACGATGCGACCGGCATGAACCTGAAAGTTGGAGACTCTGTGAAAGAGGACCACACTCACCATCATACTTAAGGTGGTAGAATCTAGGTAAAACTCGGGTTTGGCCTGTTACGAAAAAGAAGTAGTTACCATACCTTACTATTTGAGATTGTAAAAGAGAACCACATTCACCTTTAGAAAGGAGAAGCTAAAGATTTTTACATCAGTATTTCTTACCCAAACATACCTACAATGGGTGGTTGTGTTTAGAAAGCTAAAGATAATAGGGTCAGCTACCTATTGCAATGAGATGAATAGCAGGACTTGCATCCTATCCAAAACACACACAAAAAAAAAAGTAAAATAGGTTCAGGAGATTTAACAAACAACTAACGGACTTGTCATATTTGATTAATTATCTTGCTCTTGGCTTTTTGTTTTTTTTTGATCGACAAAATCATCTTGCTCTTGTTACCAGCTGCAATTCCATATTTCATCAATATGTAATCATACCCACCTCCATAAACAGATCAGAAACTTACAAATTGAGGTGCAAACATGACATTCACGCAGAGGAAAATTGATGCAGTTTATAAGAAAGCTAACAATCACAGAGAATGAAATAAAACCCCAACTCATCATATAACTAAAACTGTAAAAATATCACCTCAAGCTCTGATGAGACTGAAATTCCCAAACCACTTTGTTGTAGAAACTTATCAAGTTTCTTTTAATTGCCCATCTGTTTGTCGATTTAGTGGCGTTATCGTTGATTTTTTTCTTCATTTGTTGATAAACCCTCGACGAATATCTCACTGACGAAGAGCTTTTATGTCCTTACAACCGTCGGTTTCGCTTAACCGACCAATTTTGAATCGAACCGATTTTTTGAAAACGGTAAGAACTGTTTGTAATTTTCTGGAACCGATCACTAGGTTTCAAGTTCAACTCTAGTTTATTCCCAAACCAGCGCCGTACAAAGTAGATAGGGTGCATTAAAAGAGTAATGGGCGGTTTATAAGTAATCCATCATGGTTTAGAGAAGCTGATACATAGGATCTAAAGGTCATAAATACACAAGCACTTCCAATCTGATGATGGCTCAAGTATTAAATTTTTGAAGCCCTAAGTTTTAACTCTTTACTCTTTGGTCTTTATGCCTCTCTTTAGCTCACAACTTCTGCAGCTGTCTTATCTTCTTCAAATCAACTTTTTACACTCCAACATGATGATCATGAAATTTTACTCTTTCTTGATATTTCTTTATTTTTTTTCATTTACAACTCCACTTGGACTTCCATGATCCTCCACCGTCCTGTTCAATTCAATTTCATCAAAAATTGAGTTTTTTCTCCTTTTAGTTCTTCACTTCTTCTCTTCCATTCCAACAAAAACTTTATTGTTTTGCTTTTCTTCTTCCACTCTACAATGGGGTTTTTAATTTCTAGCTTATTTGTACGGGTAAAACCAGTTTCCTCTACTCGGTCAGCCTGTTTTCACAATTTAAAAGGAAAATGGTTTTTTATAAAATCACTGGGTCACAAAATGAACCGGATCAGAAATATACCCAGCTCACCGGTCCGATCCGGTTTCATGATCTTCTTTCCAAAACACTTTCTCGTGTACGTGTTTTCTGTATGCTCGTAACAGAAAATTGGTGGGACCATCAGCTCTCAAATTCTCGTTACATATTTTGATTACGAGAATACCATTTTAAATGTTTCAGACGATATTATCCTTAAGTTTACAGTACGGCAGAGTTAGATACAATACCCTTGCTGGAAATTCGAAATATATGGTTTGAAAAGCTACTACTCCCGCGCTTATAAAATGCCAGTTCCTCAAACATTATTTCATTTCGAAACAAACACAAGTAAGAAAGAGAGAGAGAGAGAGATAAAAGAATGGAGAAAATACAGAGTAAGGATGATTGGATTTGTTCAGAAATTTGTAAAACCTATTCAGAGATGATGAAGAGTTTCAGAAGTTGTGAATCATCTGCTTCTCCTCGATCTAGTTCACTTAATCGACTTCCAGATCTTCTCAAGTATTTCTCTTTCTTTTCTTCATGTAGTATCTGTATCAGTAAGATGTATTTCAAGTTTGAATCATCTCTGATCTGTAATTTGTAGTGATTGATTTCAGTTTTTTCAAATTCAAAATTACAGAAAAGTATTTACACTTCGATTTTCAAGTTGTTGAATCTTGATCGATTGATGAAGCTCTTCTCCAATTATAGATTTTCAATTTGTTATAGATTTCTTTCATAAATGAGTAGATCGACTGGTTTGAAGCTCTTTTCCAATTATCTGAAATCTGAATTTTAAGTGTTACCGCGAAATTTTCTCAACTATACTTCTTAAAATAATTTTCTCAACTATACTTCTGAGTTTTGTTAAGCATGAAACATCTTGGCATGACTTCAGTTTCTCTGAATATGGATCAACTGATGAATTAACTTAACTTCTTATAGATTTATCTGGATGATTACTTTAATTCAATAACTACTCGTTCAAAATATGTTAATCCTTTGGATAACTATCGCAATTTGTTTCTGTAATTCTTTTACGAGATTTTAATTTGAAAGTAATACAACGATATTAGAAGAATCCAAATTATGAAACTTATGAAAGTAAGTAAAATTGCATAGAAATGACGGATTATGTAATAATCTTTCTAAAACGAGTAGATTTGAATTCGGAAGGTTTTTAGGGTTTTGAATCTCTGTTTTGAATATACGTAGCTGAGATCTGATTTGAACTTTACATGAATTTTAGTTTCACTAGATATAAAAAATGCTTTGCGAAATCTGGATTTAACTTTCCATCTTTATGAGTTTCAGTTATATCGAATCTATATAACTTCTCTTTAGGTACTGTTTCAATTTCTCATTAACTCTATTGTTTGATTTTCTTAACAGGTTTGGATCACTTCATCTTCTGAAGCTGGATGAAGAGAGTGTGATGAAATCTGGTAATGAAATTTATTTTAACTCCGTGTAATATCGAAATTCCCTTATCCTTGTATATTTCCATTTACAAGCTGTAACCTAAGTGAAATCTATACCTAATTGAAATCCAAGAGAGACAGAGATAGATTTCACTTATCTCTGTAGTTGTGGTTTTGTCTATCTCAGATGGAAGCATCTCTTACCTGTTTAAGCAACAAGGAAAGCTTGTTTGGACCGAGATGGTCAGGTATTTCGAGAGCATGCTGATCTTTGGATCACTTCGTCTTCAAGCTGCTCAGTTTCCTCACCAAGTCTCCTTTAAATGGATCACATTCTACCCATCGTCATTTGGTAATTAACTTAATTTCAACTTCACATAATATCGAAATTCCCTTATCTCTGTATATCTCCATCTCCAAACTGTAATTTAGTTTAAAATTCAAGAGAGAGATATTTTACTGATCTCTGTTGTTGTGGTTTTGTTTATCTCAGATGGAAGTCACTCGTATCTGTTCGAGCAACAGAAGAAGCACACTGGTAACTAGAAATTCCTTACACTTCTAGTTTCTGTAATTAGAGCTTACTTGAATAACTAGTAAGATATTTTGGATAAACTTTCAAGATGTATACAGTCATCTAGTTATTTTACTAACTTCATTTTTGGTAGTTAGTGTGACCTGGATAGTTTAGCATATAGAGAGTTTGGGTTTTACACTTATTTATTTTGCCATTGCTGAGTTAAAATTGTTGAATGGGTTAGATTGGATGAGAGTTGGTGTTTTCTTCTTCGACTTATCGGCTGGAATTCTGACGGAGAAACTACCCTTGCTCCCAAGACTTGCAAGAGGAGAGTCTGTAGAAAAAATGTTGCTGACAACTGGTTCTTGCAGCTTGAATTATCTAAAAACTGGAGGTAACCTTGCTTTTTGTTTTACATATTCACTCTTGTTTGAATGAAGAACATTTGCAGATTCATTTCAGGTAATTAATCATTGTAAATATCTGCATCTCACCCTTGTGTACTTTTTTGTTTTCAGCTATCATTGTAATTAATCAGGATAGCTGGTCCGCTATCCTGATTCCAAGCTAGAGACCTGTGAAGGTGTGAAAAACATAAAGAACAATGAACTTCTGACTGCCAAACATTTGCCGCTATTCATTTCAGGTAATTAATCTAGATACTTTTGTTTCCTTATACTGTTTTCATGTTTGAGAGTTGCACATATAGTGAGTTTGGGTATACACTTGTTCATTTTTTCATTGCTGAGTTAAAATTGTTGAATGGTTAGATTGGATGAGAATCAATGCTATCTTCTTCGACTCTAAGGAACTATCTTCACTACCTAGACTTCCAAGAGGGGAAGCTGTACAGAAAATGTCGCTGACAGTTAGTTCTTGCGTCTTGGATCATATTAAAGGTAACTTCTTTATTCTTTGTTTTTACATATTTACTCTCGTAGTCTTGTTTGATTGGAGAATATTAGCAGATTCATTTCAGGTAACCAATCATAGTCAGTGGCTGCATCTCAACCTTTTTTTTCTTTCTTTTCAGCTCTTAAGCTGGTTGGCTGTTCCCTTTACAAGCTAGATACATATGAAGGTGTGGAAAAAGGATCAATGAACTTCAGAAGCCTCTTTTTAAGTTTGACACTTTTGGTTTTGTCACTTTGAACTGTCAACTATATTGTTCAATAACCATAAGAGGGATATTTCATCCATTTGGGTCTTCAATCATCAATTTTGTAATGGGTCTTTAATCAACATTTATTGGATATGTTACAGGGACAATACATACACAGGATGCAAGGCAGGCAGAGCTGTTTTTAGCTCAGATATGCAAAAATGGGAGCTGGGACTACAAAGTGATTGGCCGCATGCACCCAAAGGACCTTACATATTCAGGTAACATAAAACATGTTATTTTCAGCTCACTGAAACCATATATTAGCCTTCTTCAGCCATGCATGTAAACCAAAGATTGTGCCACCATTCCCAGATTGATAGGAATGCGAATTAGAACTATTAACAATATATCGAATTCCAGTTTGCAGACACTAATACCCAAGGAAACCAATACTGGAGCATAGTCAGAAAGGACTGGCTTAGAAATACCTGTTCTTATTATATATACGCAGACATTTTACGTTTACATGCATATAAGACATCATAATCCCATAAGAGATGAACAAAAATGAGGACCAGGCTCTTCTGAATTTTCTTACTCTGTCTGACCTGACTTTTTGAATTGATGGATATGCAACAGATTTCATTCATATTTGGGCGTTGGTAGCACCACCAGCTGGAGTTCCCATATATCTACCTGCCGAACCAGCCCCAGCTTGCCCCAAGCCACAGGTCCTTAGGAGACAGCGAGACGAAGATGAAGAGAACATGCCTACTAAGAAGATGAAGGCATCAGAGAACCTTCCACACCCTTACTATAGGTGTGTTGGGTGTAAATTTGATATTGTACCCATACATTGGGTAGAGGAAGTAGAAAACTTCCAGAATCATGATCCACAAAGCCTACTCCGTTGGAACTTCCCAATGGGTAAGACCATTGAAACTGGAAGAGAGTCTACTATAGTAGCAAGGGGAAGTGAGTCATACATAGTGTATGATGTCAATTGTAGGGAATGCAAGTTGACTGTAGGATTTCTGCAGGTATCATTTGTTTTACTGCTTAGTAGTGAGAGTGGTAGAAAGAGGATTGGGCTCTGTCATTTCTACAGAGCCCAGTTATACTAGTAGAGCGTGCAAGAGTGAGTGATTGTGTGGAAATGTTTCTGTTCCCTGTAATACCACCTCTACTCTTTCTTTTCCACTTAACTTTCATCCATTTGTAATAGTAGTAAAGTGCAACCGGTATTACAAGAGTGTCCAATGAATGAAGTACTTTGTCACTTGCACCTGGTTTGTTTTCTCCTGACTCAACTGACTCATCTGGGTCTGACTGATTCGGATCTGACTCTGTGTACCTGACTCATCCGAATCTGACTGGCTAAGGTCTGAGTTATAAGAGATCTGACTCAGCTGTATAAATTTATTTGAAAATTAATACCCTTTAGCATATTTGATTATACATTTAAATAGCTAGCTCAAAATAATACCTTTATATTGTCTGATGACTGAGAAAATATGCACCAGACAATTAGCAAATTCAAATTACAAGAAATTTACACAACCAATTACAATTTGGCAAACATACAACGCACATGAACAATCTAAACTTATAGCACGACACCGCAAAAAAAAAAGGATCCTTTGCCATTCTCAAGAAGTCATACGTCTTCTTTAATCCCATCCAAAAGTTCTTAAAAGAAAAGTCTTGGCCGAGTTCAGTATCTGCAGCACGACAATTCATCCATCAACACTCACCAATTCCTGGACAGGTTGCATATCAAAGTGTGCATAGACTCTCGTGCATGTTAATCACAAACATATGAAGCAAAAAACCCAAACAACAATGTAACTAATTTTTAATGCTGTAATGGAAAAATACTATAGTGCTCGGTGATTCAAAGAATAGAAGGAAAAACAAAGCAACACATTATGGTGCACATTAATCACATTTAGCAGCCATACAATAGTAATCTCCAAGTTCTCCCTTGGAAGCTATAAGGATAGCAGTGACATCTCTAGTGATACAATGTGACCTTGATGGTCATTATCTGAATATATTAAACAAAAAGAACAAATGCGACACCTTTGCCGGACCCAAATGTAATTGCATTAAGATACATAGAAACTACTGATGCAATTGCAACAAAGCACCAATATCATCTCTAACCATATCATCATCACCATCCTATAATAATCAATCATGCCGTATTTGAGAGAATGCAACAAGGAGGACTACGTAGGCCTAAGGAAAAGATCATATAAAGTAATCAAGATAGTCCGCGTAGATGTTCGATGTTGTACTCTGTTTATTGGACAACTTAAAAATGGTGCATCAAGATATGGTTAAGCTATCTTAGAGTATATTGGTTATGCATCAAGATATGCAATGGAAACACAATAACATTCGCCCGAATCACATTCATTTGTTGTATTTAAATCACATTCAATAAGCTATTTTAGGCAGCACTCAAGAACTCAGTACAAACTATTAGAACTTCAAATACATTTCAAAACTATCTACCATAGTACTAGAGGACGAATTATTCAGGCAGAAACCCACGAAAACAGTAGGTTGAATGGACAAATAAATCGTCTAACAAATATAAGTCATCGTCTCAACGCAAACCCATGGTTCAGAGTTTAACACGGAGATTATAAAAATCAACTCAAACTATCTCATCTTACTTGAAAGATGAGAACTTTGTGAAGGCAGGAAAAACATGCAATACCTGTGAGTAGGAGAATCATTTGACAGACAACAGGATGGAGGATGTCTTCCAGGTAATGGTATATGCAGTGACTTGAGACCAGACATTTGAAGACGGTGACCAAACCAATTCATCCTTTTAATAACGTCTCCCACCTAAGAGAATGATAATGTATCTGCGGCAGTTAGTTAGAATTTCAGATATATCATAATCATCATTGTTGTGAATTTTAACAGATGTACAACGACCTTTCTCCCCTGCACAGAAAGGACATTGTTCTCCTCTGCACACAGGAGAAAGGAGATTGTTACTGTCTACAATGTGGAATTTAACATACAAGTCACCATAAATTAAGAATTAACAAGTAGAACTAATGTCTTAGATTACTCAACAACAACAACAAACAAACAATTAACCAGAGAAGGATCAGAGATATAACTGATTGAAAACACCCCTACAAAACCAAAACATCAAACCAAACCCTGGAAACTCCAAAAACAAGATTCAGAGAGAGGGTTTTTCTGTTTGGTTACTAACTGTTCTCCTAAACATAACCCTCTATAAATATCTAAACCATAACCACCACCGACCGAATTGCATACAACAAAAAATTAAACCCTAAACAAAATATTCCATTAATAGTGAACAAAGTACAAATTACACTCTGCAAAAACCCTAGTAAAAAAATTCCATGGTAATATGTGGAGAACACTAGAACCAGAAAATTAAAAGAGAGAAATAGGAGAATACGTTAAGCACTATATACCTCACTTTTAATCTTCAAATCTATAGCTTTTCCATGTTTTCGATTGTCCATCATCACTGTGTTGATCATCTTCAAAAACTTTTCGAGGGTTCTGGGTTAGTTTCCGAAGAAGAGAAGATGAAGAAATTTTTATCTTAAATGATCACCATGATCGCGACCCAGAGACCACGAATCTTCTCTTAAATGATTCCCATGATCGCGACTCAGAGACCACGAACGTTGACTCAGTGGCATTTCTACCTGAGGGAAACCGCTCCGAGTCAGGGGCAATTTCTGAGTCAGATGGTCATAAGAATCATAAGAAATTAAGAATCATGAGAACTTTTATTATTAAAATCTGTTGCATTCTCAACGGTAACGGCTAGTTCAAGTCTGCCCTTATGCTTTAGTAGTGTGCCTTAATATTTTTGATTCTGCCCTTTAGATGTTAGACAAGTGTCAGTCATCCATTGCTCCCCTTTAGGATTCTATGGATTGGTTAAATGCTGTGTAAGAGAAACTTATTTCTAAGTTAAGGAAATTAAATAGATTTTGGCTGCTCTGTTATCAGCCAGATTTGGCTGAATTTCGATTTAGGAGTTACTAAATTCATATTATGTTGTTAATTTGTTGAAAGTATACAACAATTGGCATCAAAGCCGTTTCTTTCCGCTTAAATTTCATCTAATTTTTTTTTCTACCATGACTTTGAAGGAAGTAGAATCTGAGGTCGAAAAATTGAAGGGATCTCATGATGTTCTTCACACAAAACTCACAGATCTCGGTGGTTCAGTTGATGCTCTAATTACCAAGTTTGATAACCTTATGTAATTACTGGAGCGATCAAATTTTCTTCAAAATCATACGGAACGACCTGCTGGTTCTCAGAATGAAACTCATGATGCTCATCACTTCAATTAACATCATACACCTCCTTTCCATTACCATAATCCTCGCATACCAAAGCTAGATTTTCCAAGATTCGATGGTGATAATCTAAGGAGCTGGATCCAGAAGAGTGAGAGGTATTTCAAGATTAATGATACCGAGGAGCACTTGAAGGTGATATTGCTTTGATCTACTTAGAAGGTAAAGCTGAGAAATGGTTTTTAGACTTTCAAGTCAATCGACCTCGTATTACATGGTCAGATTTAACTGCTCATATTTGTGTCAGATTTGAAAACCCCATTGAGGAAAATTTTGTGGGGAGTTTTAACAAACTTATTCAAAATTCAACCGTAGATGATTATTATGAAGAGTTTGAATCTTTGATGTTAAACATGAATCCTATACTTACCGAATCTTATTTTATCATGAGTTTCCTTAGTGGTTTAAAGGAGGAAATTGGTAAATGTGTCTCTATGTTTCAACCAGAAACTTAATTTGAAGCTTTTTCCTTAGCTAGATTAAAAGAGCATAAAGTTAACATTGCATCTGCAGCTACTAAGCCCTTCACTAGGTCATTCAATACTTCCTTTTATCACAACATACATTATCCTTCGCCAAATTTTCCTCCTAAACCAATACTTACTTCCCCTAAATCTGCACCAATTAAACCAAAATCCCTTTCTCCTTCTCAATCCAAATCCAACTCTGCCAGCCCCACCATAAAGAGACTTACTCCAGAAGAAATGCATAAGAGAAGAGATCAAGGTTTATGATACAACTGTGATGTTGTTTATAGGCCAGGCCACTTTTGCAAGGGTAAACAAAAATATTTATGCTCCAAATGGACAATGCTGAGTCACAAGATGCAGAAGAAGAGGAGGAAGTTTCTGAGTCTCCAATTAACTCTGACATGGAGATATCCCTTCATGATATCACCGGTACAGTTACAAGAGACACCATAAGAATCCATGGTTTTTTTAAGAAGCATAAGGTATCCACTTTAATTGACTTTGGTAGCACCACTAGCTTTATTGATAGCAGTTTAGATTCTCAACTTAACTATCATATTACTCCCACTGCTCCAATGTTGGTCACTGTTGCTAATAGTGACAAAAAAAATAGTACTGACATATGTTCTAAGCATCAATGGAGTATGCAAAGGCACAAGTTTATAGAAGATCTGTGAGTCTTACCATTGGGTGGTTGTGATACTGTGTTGGGATCAGATTGTCTCAGGACATTAGGTGATATGCTTTTTAACTTCTCCAAACTCAGCATTTCTTTTACATATAATCATAAGAAGATCACATTACAAGGAGCTACACCTAATAGCAAATTACTCATGATGAGTGGTTCAGCAGTTAGGAAATTTCTTGCCAAAACTACATATGATGTTGTGGGTCATTTATTTTCTATTTCTGCCACTACTACACCTACAACAACTCCTGAACCTCTTCTTCCATTATTACAAGAATTCACTGATATTTTCCAGGAACCCACTCAACTGCCTCCAAAAATGAGTTTAGATCACACAATTCATTACAACCACTCTCAACTCCTGTTAACCAAAGAGCTTATAAATGTCTTTACATTCACAAATCAGCGGTAGAGCAACTAGTTCAAAAAATGCTCCAAATTGGCATTATTCAACCTAGCCACATCCCTTTAGCTTCTCCTATACTTTTAGTAAAAAAGAAAGATGGTTCTTGGAGGTTTTGTGTTGATCATAGGAAGCTCAACAACATCACTATTAAGGAAAAATTTCTTATACCCATCATTGATGGATTATTGGATGAGCTGAAAGGTGCAGTAATCTTCACCAAAATTGATCTTAGAGCTAGCTACCATCAAATCAGAGTACATGATATGAACATTTTCAAAACATCCTTTAGAACACATTAGGGCCATTATGAATTTAAAGTTCTGCCTTTTGGGCTGAAAAATGCTCCTACAACATTTCAGACATTTATAAATGAAATCTTTCAACCATTTTTAAGAAATTTTTTTCTAGTATTCTTTGATGATATTCTCATTTACATCTCTAGTATGACTGAGCATTTGGAACACCTCAGACTGGTTTTTTCCTTGGAATATTTGGGACATATCATCACAGCTGGAGGAGTCTCTGCCGATCTTAATAAAATTTCGTGTATGCAACAATGGCTACTTCGTACCACCATTAAAGAGCTCATGGGTTTTCTTGGCCTTACTGGCTACTACCGGAAGTTTGTACAAGGTTATGGAGCAATCAGTAAACTATTAACTGACTTACTCAAGAATAATTCTTTCATCTGGAGCCTAGCAGCCACAATTGCATTCAACAAACTCAAAGAAGCAATGACTCAAACTCCCATATTGGATTTACCAGATTTCACTAAGCAATGTGTGGTTGAAAGTGATGTATGTATTAGAGATGTTCTACTTCAAGACAATAAACCCATTGCTTACTTCAGCAAACCCTTAGGCCCAAGGGCACATGCATTATCCACTTATCAAAAGGAGTTTTTAGCCATTGTAATGGAAGTACAAAGATGGAGACATTATCTGCAGGGTAACAAATTTCTTATCAAAACTTATCACCAAAGCATTCAGTACTTCCCTGATCAGAGAATCACTACCAACTTACAACAGAAATGGCTCATTAAATTGTTTGGCTTTGATTATGAAATCTAATACAAGAAGGGCTCTGACAATATTGTAGCTGATGCTCTTTCCAGGAGGCCTTTAAATTCAGCTCAGTGCAATTCTATGTCACTCTCTGCACCAACATGGGTACAAGATGTTCTACTAAGCAATGCGAATGATGCAAGGGTCCAACAACCTCAATCTTCTACTCATTTCACCTTTCAAATTTCTAGCTTCATTGCATGCTTCTACTATAGGAGGTCATTCTGACATACAAGAAAATTATGTGAGAGCCAAATGCCATTTTTATTGGCCAGGAATGAAGAAGGATATCTTACTATTTGTGTATTATTGTGATATCTGTCAGAGAAATAAGAGTGATTCAACTACTCATGATGGTCTTCTCTAACCTTTACCTGTTCCAGATCACCCTTGATAGCACATTACTATGGATTTCATTGAAGGTTTACCTATCAGTGACAAAAAGAGTGAATTTTGGTCATTGTGTAAAGACTAACCAAATATGCACACTTCATTGCCCTGCAACATCCTTATACAGCTGCATCTGTTACAAAAGCATTCCTCCATCAGGTATTCAAACTTCATGGTTTATCTTCTTCAATTGTGTCTGATAGAGACAAGATATTTACCAGCAATTTTTGGCAAGATCTATTCAAAGATTTGGGCACTAACTTAAACCTAAGCACAACTTATCACCCCCAAACAAATGGCCAAACTGAAAGGGTGAATGCTTGCTTAGAAAACTACTTAAGATGCATCACTGGCCATAGGCCTAGTCACTGGACTAAATGGCTTGCACTTGCTGAATGGTGGTACAACACCAGCTTCCATAGAGGTTTAATAATGTCTCCCTTACAAGCACTCTATGGCTATACACCACCTCACATGGCATTCCCTTCTACTGCCACCACCTCTGTAGCTGCTGTAGAAACTTATCTCAAGGAAAGAGCAGCAATGATAGATTTTCTTAAGCAATCTCTCCACAAGGCTCCAGAAAGAATGAAGTTGTATGAATATACTTCCAGAGTTGAAAGATCTTTTATTGTGGGTGATTTGGTGTACCTTAAACTACAACCTTACATACAAGCATCTGTTGCAGTAAAGCGTAATTTCAAGCTCTCAGCTAAGTATTATGGCCCATTTCCAATTCTGCAGAAAGTTGGGCAAGTAGCATACAAATTGGAGTTACCTTCTCATTCCTGTATTCATCCAGTCTTCTATGTATCTCAGTTGAAGAAGCACATTTATGTTTTTAGATCATTGCTCGGTCAAACTCGCATGCATTGCTATCTCAAGGATGTTTGTCAATATTACTGATCAAAACTATAAAGTCTTTGATTTCTAGCCTACTATAGCTAAGGTATCGGACTAGGATATAAAGTGTAGTTGAGCTCAAGAACTCCATGGCGATCATCATACAAGACGAAGGACTACTCAAGGAACCAGTGGATCTTCATCGACTAAAAAGTATGTGGAGACTTGAACTTATCTATCACTCAAAATTCTATCTACTCTATCTCACATCTTGAGACAAAAGTCGTATTACTATATAGACTAAGAATATACACATATGATATTTCGAGCTGAGTATATCTCGCTTATCTATTTCTCGAAATATGTGTTGGTAAAGCTTTCGCTTTAGCCAAGTTCATCTTTACCTAGTGACGAAAGTCATGTTATGTTTTAATCATTTTGGAAATTGCTCTGACGAAAAATAGTTTGTGAATAACAACTATATAACGCCCTCTGAGAATGTTTCAATGATTGAAATGAGAGTTCCATTGGAGGATATAAGCATTGTTGTGGTAACACACACACACACACACATATATATATATATATATAAGTCCTTAGTGCTTGAACCGAAGTTTGTGAACTTTGTTGATCAAGTGAAACCGGAGAAGTGCATGAGCTTCAGTCCGCGAACTGGCGGAATTCTCTTGTCCGAGAATTTCTGCTGGAGTTCGTAAACTCCATCCGGGAACTTAAGTCCGCGAACCCAGTCCGCGAACTTGAGTAGGTTATGTCTAAAAACAATATTTGTGAACTTATTATTATAAACTAAGGAATACTATTGCAAACCGTGGATTTATAGTTCATGAACCGATTCGAGTGAATCACATCGTTTTTGCTTCAATTGTGTCTTGTGTAGTACATAAATATCTAAGCATTTGAACAACTCTTTAACTAGTTTATTTGAGTCATTTGGGCTAGTTATGGTGAAGAAGAATATGGTTGATATGAAAGTTATCATTTGGCTAACCATTTGGTTAACTAGTGTTGAACCAACTAATGTACAAGTTTGGGTACAGTTATACAAACCCAAAATCGTCAAGTACATGTGTGTATAACAAGTTATGTTTTCGATCTAACGGTTGATAAATATTAGCTTGTATCTAATCAGGTTTTCATCTAACGGTGAATATTGAATACTTTGTTACTAAGCTAACATTGATTGCAAACCCTGATTTGAAAGACTATATAAGGGAGAACTCTAGCAATTGGGAAACCTAATACCCACACATTCTGTGTGATACTAGTTTACTAAGCTAGAGTCGATTCTCCTTTAACCTTTGGTTTTCTTCCTCTAAAACCAGGTTAACAACTTAAATACTTTATTGGGATTGTGAAGCCATACCGATACTACTTTTATCGTAGTTGTGTGATCTGATCTTGCATCTTCTATCATACGAGTACATTGTAATAATTGGCTTGAGAGTAGGAAAACAATCTACCAGTTCATATGTCCTCACAACTGGTAGGAAACCTTCTTCGAGACTTTGAAGTTGTTCGTGAACAACTCGGAATAGCAACAAGGAATCTTGAGTTTCTAAAGAACGAACTGAAGAAAGCATATGATGAACTTATTATTGTACGATATTTAGTTGCAAACCGAGTTTAGTATTGCCTAGTAAATCTTCTATTTTTCTTGTTTTATTTAGAAGAATAACTAGTATCTTGGAATAGCCATTATTGTGATTACACATAGCTATATCCAAAGTTTTCATCTTCTTGTTTTTAGATTTAGTGGTTTAAATTCTAAACTTGTTTGGAAGATGAGTTTTGCAGTTTAATCTTTATGATTTTATATATTGCAATATTTTTATGGGATATGTGTTTTTACGTTTATGAACTTGATTGTCCCATATTTTGTCAAAAGTAAAGTTGTTCGTGAATTGATATGCAAATATTGATAAAAGAATGAATAGACTTTTGACAAACTCAAAAGTTAAGCCTATATTGTCAAGTTTTGATGTAAGATAGGTTAACATCTTTTGTGATTCAAGGATTATGTCTATTGTGTGTCATTGTGCAAATAGTTATGGAAACATAGAATGAATCCTTGCTTATTCCACGGTATAAGGTCGATTCTCCGATCCACAATCTTTGTGTAAATACTGTGTTGTTCCATGAAGTATCTTATGTTGAGCACTAAAACAACAAAAGTTGATTGCTTTTGTGATTAGCTTAGTTGTTGTTCCGTAAGGTACTTTATGTTGAACATGATTAAACTTAATTAATCATCTTGTATGGTTATTTAGTTAGCACTCCATAATTTTTCTTATGTTTGAGCATCTCTTTGGCTGGGTTGGTTTTTCATGATTAACTTAGTCATTGCTCCATAGATTTTCTTATGTCGAGTGTGACCAATTAAATTGATTACTTTTGTAATTAGTTTGGTTGAGTATGACAATTAGATTATTTGCGAGTTTACTTGTGATTAATCTAGTTGATCTCTTAAGTCTCCATACGTTTACTTGTGTTGAGCATATTTAGTCAAATTAATCTTGGTTCGCTTTGGTTAATATGATTGAATATTTCTTTTTGGATTCCAAATTCATACTTGTATGTGATTTGTTGAGTCTAAAGAAATCCTTCTTTTCTTTCGAAATTAAGGTTGCTCTTGTTGTTCCCTTGGGAATGACATTTTATGGGGGAGAGTTCTTTTGAACTTGTTCTTAATTGCAAATCTTTGTGGGGAGTGCGACTGTGGAGTATTAGAGGGGTTATCTTGTATCTTTATAGACTCCTTGATGAATGCATTTATCTTCGACTTTATGATTGAATCTAAACAAGATGATATACATTAACCTTTGGTCATGAAATGTCTCTTACGGATTCATTAGGATCCCGTTCTTGGACATTTGCCAATTTTATTGACAAAAAGGGGGAGAATTAATATGCAGTTCACACTACAAATACATATGGTTTTCAGATCATTATGTAAGAGGAAGTGGTTTCCATGTGAGATGGAGTATTGACTAAGGGGGGGGGGGGTGAAGTATCACCATAGTATTGTCGTTAAATTTGTGATGTAATTGACTTTAACATTGTATAATGATACTATGACACTGTATAATAATGATTGAGAACTCTTGTTTTCTCATTGTTATAGTTATGAATTTTCAACAACGATGATACTAAACTTACAACCTTTGGGATCATTGGATTACTTGGAAGTGACGATGATTTCGAGTATTGTTGAAGATTAGACGACATGTGGAATAAGAGCTACAAAGTTTATTTATATATTTTTTGTATTCCATATGTATTAATAGTTTTTCCACTAAAATTTACAAAGGGGGAGATTGTTAGAGCATTGCTTGGTCGAACTCGTATGCCTTGTTATCTCAAGCATGTTTGTCAATATTAGTGATCAAAACTATAATGTCTTTGATTTTGAGTCTACTATAGCTAAGGTATCATACTAGGATAGAGAGTGAGCTCAAGTACTCCATGGAGATCATCATACAAGACGAAGGACTACTCAAGGAACAATGGATCTTCATCGACTAGAAGGTATGTGGAGACTTGAACTTATCTATCACTCAAAAGTCTATATACTCTATCTCCTATCTTAAGACAAAAGTCGTATTACTATATAGACTAAGAATATACACATATGATATTTCGAGCTGAATATATCTCTCTTATCTATTTCTCTAAATATGTGTTGGTAAATCTTTCGCTTTATCCAAGTTCATCTTTACCTAGTGATGAAAGTCATGTTAAGTTTCAATTATTTTGGAAATTTCTCTGGCGAAAAATAGTTTGTCAATAACAACTATATAACGCCCTCTGAGAATGTTTCAATGATTGAAATGAGAGTTTAGAAAATATAACCATTGGAGGATATAAGCATTGTTGTGGTAACATATATATGTATAAGTCCTTAGTGCTTGAACTAAAGTTTGCGAACTTTGTTGATCAAGTGAAACCGGAGAAGTGCGTGATCTTCAGTCCGCGAACTGGAGGAAGTTCTTGTCCGAGAATTTCTGCTGGAGTTTGTGAACTCCATCTGGGAACTTAAGTCCGCAAACCCAGTCCGCGAACTTGAGTAGGTTATGTCTAAAAACGATGTTTGTGAACTTATCATTATAAACTAAGGAATGCTATTACAAATTGTGGATTTATAGTTCATGAACCGATTCGAGTGAATTGCATTGTTTTTGCTTCAACTGTGTCTTGTGTAGTACATAAAGATCTAAGCAATTGAACAACTCTCTAACTAGTTCATTTGAGTCATTTAGGATAGTTATGGTGAAGAAAAATATGGTTGATATGAAAGTTATCATTTTGCTAAACGTTTGGTTAACTAGTGTTGAACCAACTAATGTACAAGTTTGGGTACGGTTACACAAACACAAAATCTTCAAGTACATGTGTGTATAACAAGCTATGTTTTCAATCTAACGGTTAATAAATATTATCTTATATCTATTCAGGTTTTCATCTAACGGTGAATATTGAATGCTTTGTTACTAAGCTAACATTGATTGCAAACCCTGATTTGAAAGACTATATAAGGGAGAACTCTAGCAATTGGAAAACCTAATCCCCACACATTCTGTGTGATACTAGTTTGCTAAGCTAGAGTCAATTCTCCTTTAACCTTTGGTTTTCTTCCTCTAAAACCAAGTTAACGACTTAAAGACTTCATTGGGATTGTGAAACCAGACCGATACTACTTTTATCGTAGTTGTGTGATCTAATCTTGCATCTTCTATCGTACGAGTACACTTGTAATAATTGGCTTGAGATTTCTATCTCCGATAGGCAAGATATAAAAGTAGTCACAAATATTTCGTCTCATCTTTTGTGATTCCTCAATAATCTTCTTCGCTGCGTCGATTAAGTTTATTGTGAGGTGATTGATAAAGCTGAGCTGTTCTTCAGGAATATAAGTCTGGTTTTATCAATTGGTTCATGTTCACCTTGATTTATCAAAAGACGGAACAAAACTCATAGGTTTATTCGTGGGAGACGAATTTATCTATCCTTGTAGACTTTTCTGTGTGAGACAGATTTGTTTATTAAAGTCATCGACTTTGGGTCGTAGCAACTCTTTGTTGTGGGTGAGATCATCTAAGGGTATCAAGTGCGCAGTATCCTGCTGGGATCATAGGCGTAGGAGCATAATTGTACCTTGGATCAGTGTGAGATTGTTTGGGGTTCAACTATAGTCCAGGCCAAAGGCTTGGAGTAGGATAGTGTCTGTAGCATCTTTATACAGTGTATGTTTAATCTGGACCAGGGTCCCGAGGTTTTTCTGTATTTGCGGTTTCCTCGTTAACAAAATTCTGGTGTCTGTGTTGTTTTTTTCCGCATTATATTTTGTTATATAATTGAAATAATACAGGTTGTGCGTTGTTCAATTAATTAGAATATCCGACCTTATTGGTTGTTGATTTAAATTGATTGACACTTGGATATTGGTCTTTGGTACTATCCAAGTTATCTCTCTTTGATTAAGACTCGCAGATTGTATTTGCTTGAGTAAATCAAATTGAGAGATTGAGATAATAACTCCTTGAGATATTTTTATCTAGATTGAGTCCGACTGTCTAGTTTTCTCTAGTAAAGTATCTCGGAGTTTGTCCATATAGATTTCTAATCGAAATATTGGGTGTGGTTGTTAAACCCCCACTTTTTCAGGTGCCAAGATTATTCCTTCTCCTACACTGCCAGTGGTGGATCTCCATGGAGAAATCATTATGGTTCATGAGAAAGTGTTGCTGACAAGGACTACGTTCATTAGCAACAAACTGATTCGGCAAGTATTGATCCAATGGACTAATTTCTTACCGGAGAATTCCACTTGGGAAGTTGTTTCTAACATCAAAGTGCACTACCCTAGATTCATCCTTGAGGACAAGGATGCTGCTCAGAGGGAGGCAATATTGCATTCTCAATAGTAACGGCTATTTCAAGTCTTCCCTTATGCTTTAGTAGTGTACCTTAATACTTTTGACTCTTCCCATTAGATGTTAGACAAGTGTCAGTCATCCATTGCTCCCATTTAGGGTTCCATGTATTGGTTAAATGTCGTGTAAGAGAAACTTATTTCTAAGTTAAGGAAATGAAATAGATTTTGCATGCTCTGTTATCAGCCAGATTTGGCCTGGATTTCGATTTAGGAGTTACTAAATTCATATTTTGTTGTTAATTTTTTGTAAGTATATAACAAAATCTTTAGATCAAATACAAAGTTATGAGAAAACCCTAACTTGGGAAGCAAATAATCTTTCTCTCTCCTAAATATCTTGTTTAAACTCTCAAAAAAATCTCTCCCTCATACAAGGTCGCTCGGCTCCCTATATAGGACTCCTTATATAGGAGTTTACATAGTGGAGGACAACTAATAAATCCCCTAATTTTGGATCTGACGTGCGTCAATGTCGCTCCAGGGTTTTATCATTGTCGCACGGTTTCTTTGCTATCGCATAGATCTTCACACTTTACTTGTGATCTGGTGACGTCATTTGGCTCGTCATTTTAAATATACTGCACGCGGTCGTCTTCGCTCATATATTTTCGCATAACTGGTAGGTGTGCGTTATTTTGTACCCAAAACTGACTCAATTACATAATCAAATAGTCTACTGGATGACTCAGGGATTTGAAAACTAAAAATATGGTGGTGAGTGGTGACTCGATTAGAAAATTACATGATCAAATAGTCTACTGACATGGCATGAGTCAAGGGGAGTCAAGATCCATACGGGAGTTACACTTTGTTTGATTAGATTTGACTTGTGATGTTAATCCGACTCGGTATCTGATTTAGTCCGAGTTAGATACCGGTCATTTGTTTTTCACTTTTCAGATTCGATGTTGATTCAGAGATGATTTGTAGGATCAAAAGTTTGTCATGACTCTGTTATTTGATAATTATATAGCCAGATTTAACGAGTCAGATTCAGACAAGTCAGTTGAGCTCGAAGGAAAAAACAACCTATTACTCTCGAGATCATTACTTGATTTGTTTAAAGCTTGGACAATAAATGTTTTGAGAGGTGGTATGAGGGATTATCCACTATGCAATTTGTTGTAGACTGTGGAAGGAGAGGAACCAGAGAGTTCTTGGAGTTAGAAAGAAAAAGGCGACTGAAATTATTGATCTTGTAAAACAACTTGTAGTTGTATGGTTTTTTGATCCCGATACATTTAAATTTGTTTCTTCTAGTCTCATTTGGAGCAATTGGAGAATTATTATGACTGTGTAATTTCCTTTACTTTATATAGAGTTTTCTTCTCTTTAATATAACATTTTCTTGGAAAAAAAAGAGAAAAGAAATAAACAATTTATGTTCTGCCTTTTGCATATTGTAAAGTACGCCTCACAAGAACAGTCTTTGAGTGGACACGATAACAATAATAACTCCCAATCAGCTTGTTTCCAACCATGTTTTATTTACTTGTAAGCATCACCGGACAATGACATTTCAATACTTTTATGGGGTATAATGTAACTAATATTTGTTATTTTAAAATTACTATAGTCTAACTTTAATAAATGGATTTTAATAAAATAATAATCTTGTTAAATTGTTAACCTCCACTAATTTCGATTTGAGCAAAGGAGCTAAAAATTTTAATGCCACCATTTGGATGGGAAATTAACATATATATATATATATAGACACTAGGATATGACCCGTGCCATGAGTTGTTTTTGGTGTTGGTTATATATGTGACCTATGTTTAAATTGATTGTCATTTTGTGCAAAAAATCAATTTAGTGCAATTTATTTTCGAAATTTTGAAAAGTTGAAACAGAGTTGGGAACCCTTCTTTCGTATCCCTAAAAAGTGATATATTTGCATTAATTCTTGGAACTGTTAACTGTTTTAAAAAATAAATATTGATTGTTTACTTGTATCAATGTATAATTGGTATGGTTACACATTAATAATACTCGAACGTGTGGTAAAAAAAAATTAATTTGTTGGTTAATATAATTTACGGGCATTAAACATGTCATTTGCATAAATATGGTAATTAACAATCATCATTACCTACAATGTTCTAGGTTTGGGAGACGTTTCTCTATACTATGAAGCCTCCTTATAAAGACTATACATTTATGGTTTAAACTAACACTTGAAAAACACCCAGCAAAAAATACAAAAAAAAAAAGAAGATAAAAATATAAAACATTGAATCCTACATCATTCCCTTGGATATTAGTGATGTGAAGCGAATTGAATCTTTCTTAGCGGTGAGAAGTGATGTGCGTGATGAAGTTGCATACATCATATGTATATTGTATGTGTATTAAAAAAAGAGATTATTTTTGGTTAACTTTATTGTGATTATTTTCCTGTCAATAGAAAAAAAAATAGAAATAAAGAGAAAGTAAATTGTATGGTATTAAAAAAAAAACTAACATAGGAATAAAAATGAATAGATGGCAATCATATCTGATTAGTATCTTTTGACTGCAAATGAAAAAACAAAATTAGGATAACAAAATAAAATACTAATGAAAAGAAACAAAGAGAAATCAAACTCCATGATCTTTAAACAAAAAATTAAAGGGAAAAGCTAACAAAATTATCTCAATCAACCAAAACAATAGTGAATCATACCTTGAGAATAGAGTTATGCAAATGATAAACATCTGACAAAGGAATTTGATTATAAAAGGGATTAAGTTAAGAGATGAGTTAAATGGCATTTAATTTAGAATAAAAAAAACGGTTTGACATTAAATGGGAGGAATAACTCCCAAATAAATGAGTTACCAATGCACATTAAAAGTCTAAATTTATTGTCTTAGGTAAAATTAATATGTGAATATGTAGCTAAAAAATCTAAAATATGTAGCTAAAAAACTAACATAAGAATAAAAATGAATAGATGACAATCATATCTGATCAGTATCTTTTGACTGCAAATGAAAAAACAAAATTAAGATAACAAAATACAATACTAATGAAAAGAAACAAAAAGAAATCAGACTCCATGAATCCTTAAACAAAAAATTAAAGGGAAAAACTAACAACAATTATCTCAATCAACCAAAACAATAGTGAATCATACGTTGAGAATAAAGTTATGCAAAGGATGAACATTTGACAAAGGAATTTGATCATAAAAGGGATTAAGTTAAGAGTTGAGTTCATTTAATTTAGAATAGAAAAAAAAAACAGTTTGACATTAAATGGAAGGAATAGCTCCCAAATAAATGAGTTACCAATGCACATTAAAAGTCTAAATTTATTGACTTATGTAAAATTAATATGTGAATTAATCTGGATCCTTCATTGAAAATTTTAAATATGTAGCTCAATATGGACCATTCTTTATATCCCAGAAATGTAATTGAATAACTTAAATATGTGCCTTAATCTGGGCCTTCTTTTATGTGTCCAAACTGTAGATCTCCGTCCAAATAGAAAAACACCATTGTCCCTTATAATATAGATATATATTAAGAGCAATATATGTTTTCCTTATACTTCAAAGGGTGGATACTAACATCATTTCTTAACAACCCATGTATCTTTTGATCATACTCATTCACTCTCGAAGTAACCAAACAGAAATAAAAACCAAAATAACAAATAATTTGTGTTTAGGATCAATTTGAATTTATTCAATCATTTTGATAGATGTGAGCATTTTCTTTGAAAAAAAAAAGAGTGAACAGACTTTTAGTTCTCCTAATAGAGTTGCTTGGATAGAGCTTTTTCATTCTGATAGAGTGTTTCGATAATCATTGTCTTGGTTTGATCTTTGACAAAAAGAGTTTATATTATTAAATGTAAGGTCTGTTACTCAAATTTTTCTCTGACCAAGATATTGAATTAGGAGATTGATACGTGAGTCGGTTACTGGAAAAAATTTAATCATTCAATATTTCATGTAACGATCCAAAGGATTTGAGAGCAAAAGTCTTCACAACGGCTGAAGCAACTCAAGAGAGCGAACTCTGTCTTTGGATTCACGTGCATAAACTAGATTGGTTGTAGGCGCAAGAATATTGAAAGAACTGAATAACTAGCGGAAGTTTACTTGGTTTCAAGTATGGGAAGTTTTGGTAGTCAATTTATATAACATCTTAGTCCTGAGTATCCAAAACTGGACTAGGTCCTGAGATTTTTATGCCAGGAAATTTTCTCGTTAACAAAATCTTGTATGCTGTGTTGTTTACTTTCTTTCCTCACTATTTTTTTATAGTGATAATAAAGTAGAGTCCAAATATGTGCACCCCTCTAAAATCGGAGTGCACGTTACGGCCCATTCCATTCGTCCAAATTATTCTTATCTAGTTTTGGTTTACTCTTTCTTTCATTATATTTTTTTTTCTTCTAAAATTAGTCAAAATTTACTAACCCTCATTACCACCTCTTTCTTCTTTTTCTGGAAACACTCCATAAATTCATCAAGCATTATTAGGTAATGGAAATCTGGTTTAGAAATTAGAATCGGAAGATAGGAAAATAATTTCGAATTTGGTGTTAAAATGGATTATGATTAATTATTAGATATGTGGTTATAAATCAAGATACATTCTCTTTAATTGTTATAGTTTGATGAAAATAAATTGAGAGTAACTTATTCAAAAGCTTATGATCGGTAACCAGATTTAAAGAACCATGCATAATTAAAGATTGCGATCAGCGAAAAGAAAATCTATTTTTCTCTGCCATTTTTTAAGTAGCTAACACTGAACCAAACTCTGTAAACAAACGAAACAACAACAATAACAAAAAATCAGAAATAATCCTTTTATTATGTGAAACCAATGATTTGGGTGGAATATATCAAATTGATGTAAATACCATGAGATACTTAGAAACTTCACTGGAGGATGCTAAGAAGGAATTAGGGAAACCGACATAACAAAAATCAAATTCATCGTCATAATTATCAGTAGTATAATTATTATTACTATTAGAAAAATTACGACAACTACAATTCTCAGATTATTTTGATTTTATTATGACTTTCGTCAATAAAAATATTGAACCATTTTTGTTAAACAAATAGAATTAAGTTCCATGACTCCATTAAATTTGCATTCATAACAACATCTTTGTTATTGTTGTCATGATGATGATTTGAACCTATACTTCACTACTAGGTTTGCTGGTTCACTCCTAACTGATGTTGCTGTTGCATCCTCTGATGCCGATGATGATTCTTTAGCCGCTGTATACTTGCAAATATATAAGAACGTTCCGAAAAAAATTGTTCCTTTTGGATCTCTATTTCCAAAAAAGAAAAAGAAAAGGAATTTTTTTTTGAGTTACTGCCATTAGAGCTAGATTATCGTGTTTGATTTCACTATATCGATATCCATAAGAATCAGAATGCAGAACACGAGAAACAAAGAACTGACAAACAAGATACAAGTATTAATGGAGATTTAGTTATTTGTGCGTCTTTGCTCTTTTTTACTTTTCAACGTAATTTCAGAAAAGAAGATTAAAAAATATAAAATAAAACTAAAATCACTACATTGATTTAGACAAATAATCTGTGACAGAATGTTCACCCCGATTTTAGAGGGATGCACAAATTTGGAATCAATAAAATAAATACACTTGTATGTTAATCAAGTTACATACCATTGAAGTAATTTTATGGTCACTATTATTTTGGTAGAATTACATAAACTATATCTATGTAGGTTGATATGAAAATATTGTGATGCATTCGGAATCCTCATCATTTGAGTACTCCTTTCGATTCCTCTCATCGAGTTACTCCTCCCACTCATGCCTTTTATTTTTTCAATGATTGAATCATGATCATCGTTCTGGTTTCACGGCGATGTGATGCCTTTCGTAAAAGGTATTTGACTTCAATCTTTAGTTGCTACATTACTTGCTTCAGCTTCTTTCCTTTCGGATGATCCATATCTCCTATTGTGACCACCTCGTGATGTCGTTCCCCCCAAACTCATGAGAGAATTGTGCATGTCGGTCTAAAGTGATACTTTCTAAGTGTTGGTTATTACCTACTTGTGGTCTCTAATCCAGGGAGGCCCTCAATATTCCATTTATGTTATTGAAATCATGAGGGTACCCAAATACACCACGTTTTTTTCGCTTCAACTTATAAGTCTGATACCAAGTGTGATCGTTTATGGAAAAAGTCTAGGCAATACATAAATAAGGTAGTCACTTAACAACAGTTATGGTACAAGACCGATTAACTATATATAGGATCAATGTCAAGTGATTAGGATATGACGTACAAATGTTATTTACTTTTTTATAATAAAAAAATATAATGCGGAAGTAAAGTAAATGACACATAAATATTTTGTTAATGAGGAAACCGTGAATGCAGAAAAATCCCGAAACCTAGTCTATTTATGAATACTCTCATAATTAAGCCTCTATACAAAGAACAAAGCCAACTTCGTATATTTGAGACCAAGTAACCTACCCATAGTTACTTAGTTTCCTCAGTATCCCTGTATCTATGACCGTATGTTCACGCATGTAAAATATCCCAAGACAAAAATCACTATCTAGAGTTGTTTTACCGATGTAAAGTCTTAAGCACTCGACTCCTTTTGATCGTGTTCCAAACAGTAAAGGAACAAAGCTGTTTGGTAACTACTCCAATAATCATTTAAAAAAAAATTTGGTGAGTTATGACAAAGGCTCTTATGTTTAAACTAGTAAACTTCTTTATCGGGTAAGATCAATCCAAATCAGTAACTTAGATCCGAATTCAGAACCATCAGATTCGGATATTGAAGAATACCACCATATGATAGTTTTCGATCAAAATAACTATATAACCAAATCTATTAAAGATAAACCAGACCTAAATCGGATCTCATCCGATCAATATGTGTGCACAAATCACTAGGTACAAAAACCAATAAGAAAAATCTTCTTATCTTCAATTGGCTTTTTTTTGTACGTGCACACCACAAACTTGATTCCGTTTATGATCGATCATATACAGAACATAGTCTATTAACAATGGATGATCACAAGTTGTGATCTAAAATTTTTTCTAAAGATCCCGTCAATACCCTGATCTAGTTTTGAGTGACCCTTATGTCAGAAGAAGGCTCCCAAGAATAATCAAACTAAGAACAATCAAAGTTTCAACAACCATTAGTCAATCAAATCAATAATCAAAAACTAAAATAACAATGCTCGTAGAGCTTCTTGATCCCACATAAGTCTTTAAACGAGTTGTCGTAAGAGATTTCGTCTAATTAGGGTAATTTCCTCTCTAGATAGACGACTCCACTAGAAACAACACGAATGAAGTTTTCCCAACTCTTAAAATAGTTTTCAAGAAATGCAAACTCAACTATTTATATACCAAGGTTGTTTGCACAACAAGGAAATTTCAAAACCGAAAATATTCTCAAGATATTCAATAAGTACCTAATTTTGGTTTTCATATTTCCAACTAATATCCAACCTGTAATTCTGAAATCTCTCATTAAAAAATATCTAATATTAGTTTAGCACTTGACTAATATAACTTTCCATGAGATATGCTTTGTATTTGCTGGAAAATCAAAAGCATATACAACACAACCTCTATATAAGAATACTTCATATAGGAATAACCTAAATATAAGAATAAAAAATTTTGGTCCCGATTTGGACCAGTTATATTTAATAATAAACTCCATATTAGAATAAGTCATATTTTTTCCTGTCCCGTCTTAAGGAACTTACATCCATATAAAAACAATCAATATTATTTTATAAATAATATTGGTTTTATCATACGCCAAAGTTTAAGATGAAGAGATTCTTTTAACAAAAGGCATTATAGAGGCGTTATAGAGGCATGGAGTTCTGCAAAAGAATTATGAGAACTAATGATTGTGAAGGCTTCTGTACAGGTTCTTGGCAGGTCGATAATGGTGGTGATGGAATGAACAGGGCAGTTTAATAAAGACTCAGTCGAAAGTTACAGTTTTGAGGTGTGATTTCACGATGATTAAGGTATTTCTCAACTATTCTCTAATAGGTTTTCTCAACTGGTTTGATGCTCGACACCACAAAGTTGCAGAACCTTCCTTATGCTAGTAGAGTGTTTGGTTTGTTGTTACGAGACAAGAGGCATTATAGAGGCGTGGAGTTCTGCAAAATAATTATGGCAACTAATGATTGTGAAGTCTTTTGTACAAGTTCTTGGCAGGTCGATAATGGTGGTAAATGGAATGAACAGGGCAGTTTAATAAAGACTCAGTCGAAAGTTACAGTTTTGAGGTGTGATTTCACGATGATTAAGGTATTTCTCAACTATACTCTAATAGGTTTTCTCAACTGGTTTGATGCTCGACACCACAAACCTGGATATTATAGAGGAGTGGGATTCTACAAAATAATAGTGGAAAGCAGGGAGATGCTTGTAAAGTCTAATAATGTGAAAAACAGATGGTATGAGTTGTTCACTCAAACGTACATTTTAGTGGTTGGTAATAATAAGAGCATGTCAAGTTTTTCTAGTGCATCGACTACAAGTTATCTCTTTATCTCTGTGTATTTAAAGGTTTTGCATACTACGACGGATAAGTTTGAGAAGATTCTTGTAGCAGTGGTCATGCGATGAATTGGCATAACTAGAGCATAGGATACTATCTTACCTTATATAAGGATAGTGAAGGAAAGACGGATCGAGATACTTAACTCAGGTGATTGCTGGTAGTGTTGATCAGTCATTATGGTGTGTAAGAAGTAATTTTTTTAACCAAAAGCTGGAAGTGGGTAACTGGATGGTACATGGTTTATCTTATAACCAACTCTACAAGATACTAAAGATCACTACTTCGGATAGCAACATACTAGTACGAAGGAGTGAAGTTCTGCATTGGGTGTTAAAATTCTTAGACTTCGTTTGTCCCACCAGGATTTATGGCCAAACTTTTTTGTCAAAATAATCTTACACATGGGTCAAGCTGTAGATAAGCTGGGCCCTGCCGTTCACTGGAAAAAGATCAATGGGTTGTGAATTTCGGCTTGAAGTCTGTCAGGGTCACATTCACGTTTGCTACTAGTTGTACGATGCATCCACAACAACAGTGCCTCTCCTTAGCCGAGCTCAATTCTTATTTTTCATCCTTGAGGACAAGGATGATTTGAAGGGGTGGGTATTTTTCATATACCTGGGTTAGGATATACATGGTCGTTCATTGTTATCTAAAGGGTAGTTTAGGTACTCATATGTGGAGAGTAGTAATTCGACTATATTACCTTGAAGAGCTGTAATTGTGAGTTAGCTAATGAAAATGTAAAACTTTATCTTCTTCACTAAATCCTTCTGCGACTTCTTGTCTATCAATGTCTTCTTATTATTCCCTTAATTCGTCTAATTCTTCTCCTAATCCTCTATATCCCTCTATTTATCCCAAATCATCTCCATCCTTAGAGATCCAAGTTGTTCATGATAAACCAATTTGTATTGGGTTCACTATATTTTATATGTTTGTAGGTATTTTTGAGAATAAACATTTTTCGAAAATCGGCTCGAAAAATTACTCTGGGCACCCCCGGAGGACAATTGCTAAAGGAACCCTCATTTTGGATAAGGGGATCCCAGTTGATAAGGGGCACCCTCTATACTATTCGGGCCCACCTGCTATCGGCACCCCATCAGAGGATATGGGGCATATTCTTTTTCACGGTTTGAAAGAATTTTGGCGGGAAATTTTGGGAAGATTATGTTGGATATTTTTGAGGAATTTACAAAAGTATTATATGCTCATTATTTACACACGTCTTTCACGTGTTTGAAGAATCAAGACTCGGTTATATTGGTGTTGTTTGTACCCAGAAATATTTCCAGGCACATAACACGATTAAACTGGTGTTGTTGATGAAAACAAGGTTAATAACAAGAAATAATTGATAGACACATTTTTGTGTCTTAATAGTCCTCAATGTCTATCTTGTTAGTGCTCGATTTTTGTACTAATTTTGGTGTTTTTATGTTTGTTTAGGTGTTATTGGAGAATTACACTTATGCGGGAAAAGTTGCTCGAAAAGTGCTTTTTGGACCACCGAAGAAAAGTGATAAAGGCACCCTCACTTTGGATAAGGGCACCCCCAGGCACCTGACTTTTGGATCGGGGTACACCATCCCTACCATTCAAATTTTCAGTTTTTGCGGGAAATATTGGCAGTGAAGAACATATTTTTGGTTCGGATTTTGGAGCTGTTTTAGAGAGATTCAATGGCCGAGTTTCTTCAGGATAGCTTGATTGATCGTAACAGGCTTGGTAAAGGCCTTTGGTTCGACTAAATTTGGCTAGATAATCGAGTTTAAGAAAACAGGGGAGTACGTGGGCAAGAGAAGATATTCACGGGATTGTGGGTGTATTTTTGTGCATGACGTGAGATGGAAGTGTGTATAACTACATTTGAGGCGTGTACATGAAGATTTGGAGCGTGCTGGAAGAATCTAACGCGTGGTGAAGATAAAAAATGGAAATTATTTTTGTTTTTGGCATCGAAGAATATGAGCAATTATTGAATATTATATGCAGTGATTATCGAATATTTGAGGCCCTGTCGAGTATTTATATGGTACTGAGGAGTTTTGGGAGGTGATGGAGAGTTTGGGAGACTATAGGAAATGACAGAGCCAAGAAATCAAGTTACAAAATAGCTTCCTGCTGCTGTATGAGCTGAAGAACACGAAGAACATCGACCCCTATAGACATTCGTTCTTTCTACAGTGTCAACGACAGAGATAGTGGGGTCGTATAACTACAGTAGCAGTGTCGTTTCATTTGTATCGTTCTTTGTAACGGTTTGATTTGTAACAACAGTAAGTGTTACAAACCTGGTTTTATTGTTTTCCTCCCATTTCATTATTGAGAACACCTTTTTGAGCAATGAAAAATTCCTTTGAGTGTGTTTTCACCATGCGGAGCTAGAACCCATCACTGGGATAACAGAGGAAGCAACTTTTCATGATTGTGGTAAATGAGTTAATTCTTTATATGACTTTTTGCATAGATTTAATTGCTTTATGATTTCTATTAATTATTTGTTATTTTGTCTGATGTCGCATGCTTGGTTTTAATTACTTTTGATGCGTCATGCTTACGACTTACAGATAATATTTTATGAAATCTATTTTTGGCAAAGAATTAGAGTCACGACTTCTTTTGTTTGAGCTATATTTTATAGAGTTAATGGCTGAACCACAAGAATATGAAAAGTAGTGAAATCCTGCGTCCTAGTGTCTCTTCATCCCGTGACAATATTTTGTATATATATATATTTTTTTTATTTTAGTTTATTAAATTCTAAAATCAATTTCAACAAGTCCGAGTGAACGACAACCTTACTACCACTTTCTACAACATTATTGATTCACATCAATAATCAAGAATGACAGACACATGAATTTAATGTGGTTCGGCATGATTTGCCTACATCCACGGACGAATCCCCGTAGGGAGAGATATTTTATTCATGTATGGGTTATAATAATTTTAGATCCATTTTTTTGGATTTTTTTCTAGTATATTTTTCTCCCTCCTCCCCTAAGGGTGATAATTCCCTTTATTTATACAGTTATGAATTCAGATCTTCCCTTAATTATGAAGTAGGCATAATTGTATTAAATATCCATGCATGCCTCATGGCCATAAACTGTATTAACTTACCTTGCATTCCTCCCTTTATTAATTTTGCATGAACTTGCCATGCATGCCTCCGTATATTAATTTTGCATGCCTCCTTTCTGCTATTGACTGGGACTGTCAAGATTTGAATGGTATGACCTACTGGCAGACTGCCTTTACTGGAGACTGGATGGAGGCTGGCTGAGTACTTGGCTGGAAACAGGTTGGCAGCGCGACTGACAACTCGGATGGATGTTAGTTGGAAGCACTGCTGGAAACATGACTGGGAACTGGTCGGCAGCACCGCTGGAAACATGAATGGAAACTGAATGGGAGTGCGGCTTGGAAACTTGGCTTCGACTGTTGACCGACATTTTATTTGATCATTGACTTTGTTGGTTGACCCGTCGTTGACTTTTACAATTGATCGACAGTTGATTTTGACCATTATATGACAGTTGACTTTATGTAATGTTGGGCCGGCTGGGATGGATGGTAGGCTTGGATGACATCAAAATGGTGGCCCAGGCAGTATTCTGTCCCGATATGCGGTAATTTTATCATGGTACAAACATCTCCCCCTCTTAACCTCCAACTTGTTGCGGGTTAAGAAGTTGGTTTTCCATTTCGTAGTGACTGACAATGATAAAATTCTCCCCCAAGCGTAGATTATTGTTGTTGAAGTGAATGGAAATCTTCCCTCATCGTTTGCGAAAATCATAATAGAGACGCCCCCAAGTGAGGATATCGTGATTGGAAGATCGATGGGGAGCAGTCCAGCATAAACCATTATTGTGTGAAAAAACTGGACTGAAGGATGAACTGGTCTGTAATGGAAGCGTGACTGGCACAGAGTAGATGCATGAAACTGGAGTGCAATGATTGCGGGCGAAAGATGACCCGAACAGAAACAGGTGAAAACTGGAATGCAGTGATTAATGCGAGACAATTATATTATTGAAAGTGAGCTGCAGCTGTTGATGCAAAAATGGACTGTAACAGTTGAATCGAAATCAGGTTGCAGATGCGAAACTAAATCGCAACAGTTACATAGCACTTTGTCTGGTAACAGTTGTTGGAGAAGATGAGCTATCCTTTCAGTCACTATGCTAGAATCTATGTTCACGATTGATGTGAGTGAAACTTGAATTTGCAGACTGATAGTAATTTTTGACTGAACTGGGTAGCGGTAGCTGTTGACACTAAAATGATGTAGACTACAGGCTGAGATGCGGAAATTTTTAACGAAAAGGCAACAGTCATTGGTGAGATCCTTCACTAGTTGGGATGGTAACAAACTTTTGGTGTCGCTGCATATCCAGCGGTCTGGGATGTGCTACTGGATATGACATCGATCTTTATATGCCGTCAGGATAACAATAGTGACTTAAACTTAAATGTACAATTGCAACATGACTGGAATGTAATGACCGCAGTCAACTGGACTACGACAGCCATATAAAACTTCTCTGCACTAGTAATGACCAAAACTGGATCGCAACAACTTCGGAAAAAGATACACTGCAAAGGATGAGATCTTCTTGACTACAAAAAATGTGAGCAAAGCTGCACTGCAACAGCTACGATCAACTGGATTGCATGAGCAATAAGCAAAACTATACTGCAATAGTTGCGGTCAGCTGGACTGCAGGATCAACGAGCAAAGCTGCACTGCAATAATTGCGATTTGCTGGACTGCATGAGCAACGAGCAAAGGTGCACTGCGGCAGCTACGATCATCTGGACTGCGAGAGATGCAAACATAGATGGACTGAAGCTTCGATCAACTGAACTGCAACAGCGAGGAGCAAAGTTGCATTGCATCAGCTTCGATCAGCTAGACTGTAAGAGCGAAGAGCAAATATGGGCTGCAGCAGCTTCGATAAGCTGGACTACAATAGCGACGAACAGAGTTGCACTGTAGTAGCTGTGATCATCTAGACTGTAGGAGCTACGAAAATAACTGGACTGCACCATCTTCGATCAAATGGACTATAACAGAAACGAACATAGTTAGACTACAACAGCTTCGATCAGATGGACTGCAAGAGATACGAACAACGCATGACTATAATAGCTTCGATCATCTGGACTGCTGGAGATACGAACAGAGCAGGACTGCAGTAGATGTTGAGGAACTGGGTTTAAACAGTTTGATAAACCTGAGTGTAACATTTACAAATAAAACTAGACTACATCAGTTGCGTCCAACTGAGTACAAAATTGATGAGAAAAACTGGACTGCATCAGTTGCGTCCAACTGAGTACAACCGATGCTTAGGAACTGGACTATGATAGGTGTCTAAAACACCTTTCTTTGCTATTTTTCGTGTGAATTATGTATCTTATGTTCGCTTTTGAGTTTCATAGGTGTTTTGGAGTCATTATGAACAAAAGAATAAGAAAACGTCCATTTGGAGCTAAATGGAGCGAGAAGGTCGATTCATAGGCGATTCATGGATCTTTCTGAGATTGCGCAAGGAGCAAGTGAAGAATCAATTATTAGGTAGCAAAGAATTAGGATGTCGGTTATCCAAAACTGACATGCCAAATATTAATCAGGGTGGCCCATATCCAGAACGGGATGCTAAAATCCATTCCCATGTATAACCCTGGCTAAATTAGATCGAGCTGAAGTGATTTTAATCTTCTATGTTAGGAGTTCCATTCACCAGAGCTGCTACTACGGTTCTCACCGCCGGCTAGCCATGAGTCAAATGGATCTTCACCAAGGGTTCAGGGAGAAGATCGAAGGAAAGACAAGTTAATCACCGAGAAGACATGGGTATCGATAGAGCCAGTCTGTGTGATTTTTGAACCAGGAAGACAGTAAAACTGAGTTGTGTTTCTGCTATTGTATACCTCAATGAATGTGTGCAATTGATGTGTGTTTTAGGATCTTTAATGGATTAGAATGAATGTGTTTTGTATGGAATTTGATTGCTCACAGGGAAGGAGAAAGAATTTGATCTCGAAATCAACAGCACATTCATCTATGAAGCAACAGCAAAATGCACACAATGTGTTTGCTTAAAGGCCTGAATGGGAAACATGGAAGGCAGTGATGATCGATGGTTGTTTGATGTCCATTGAGAAGAGCTCGGAATATACATGGTGATGTGGTTTTGGGTTACTGTAATAATCTGCAGTTGAGAACGAAGGATGGTGATGGCAGAGACTGAAGATGGATTGTGCTGCATCGATTTCGTGTTTCTCAGCAAGAGATGGAAGTGTATGAGCTGAAGGCTGAGTGCCAACTGTGACTTTGGCGTGAACTGAACTCGGTTTGCAGTGGTGTTTTTATTGTGAACTTAGGGATTGAGAAACAAAATTGAGGAGGTGAAGTCAAAGTTCGCAATGGATATCAGGGATTCTTGAAGTGGATAAATCAGGTATTATATGAGTATTTACATAGGGTTAAGAGCTAGTGGTGATAGCTGAAATGTAGGAGGCGTGGCGAAGAAGAAATTGGTGATTTGAAATTGCTGCAAAAAATGGGTTTGCTGTGAAATATATTGCAGAGGTTGAAGTTGCAGAAATCAACAAGGTGGTGGCAGCTGGTACTGTTAATGAAGCTGCAATGAAGAAGGAATTGGTGGTGAACTGTAGTAGATGTATGTTAGGAGAACATTGCAGGTGGATTGGTGAAACTACAGTAGTTGTAGTGTTGGTGCTGTTGTGAGATTCAGAAGGGACTGATGCTCGTGCTTGCTGTTGTGTGGAGCTGAAAAGAAGATAATACTTACAAGGGTTGTTGCTGGTGCAAACTTCTAATGCAAGATGAAGTTGTGTGCAAATGAATGAATGAATGTGAACCAATTAAAGAGTATACCAGTGTATGTGTTATGATGTGAATGCTAATTATTGCAGCGAATGGGAGCAGTGTCGCAATTGAGAAATGGAGTTGGTGGCACTTGAACTGAATGAGATATGGACTGAGAGCTCGAGTTCGAGGAGTTAACTTGCAGGGAGTTGTGGCTTGTTCTAATTATTATTGATGGTGCTGGATGGCCTGATGGCAGTGAAGATGGTGTTGTGATAATGAACAGTTGAATGAAGCAATTACAGAAGACAGTGTAGCTGAACTGAGGCTTTGGGAGAAGCTGCAGCTGGTGGAAAGAAAAGGAGTTATTGTTAGCAAAGGGTGATTCAAGAGTTCGCTGGATGGTGTATGAAATAATTGCAGGTTGCTATGGGATCTGCAGTCAGCTAATTATGATTGCAGTGAACAAATGGAGTGTGTATATGCTGCAGATATAGTCAGGGAAGTAATAGAATGTTGCAACAAGACTGCGGAAACAGTGCGAAAAGCGAGCAAAAATAGCGAGCCGGTGGTACTAGTTCCGGTTGCCGGATTTCTGAACCGAAAGTGGGGATCATAATATTTCAGTGAATCAAAAAGGGGGTATGAGTTGAATGCAAGATTTGGCGGCCGGATATATGAGCTACGGGACACGCTTTTGGGTACGTTTTCGTAAGAATTCTAGAATTGGTTTAGATGGTTTTTGTGAATGTTTGAACTGCAGAGAAGGAAATATGAGTTTCTGGAAGTACGTATTTGCGTGGTAACAGTTTCTAATGGCTCAGTGGCCGGAGATAATTTTCCGGTGACAAATTTCGGCGACCGGATTCCGGCAATGACGTCAGCAATTCCGACGACCATTTTTGGACCCAAAAATTCCAGAGACATATTTCTCACACATGGGCTTGGTGGACTAGTAGATGGACGTGGACTTGAAGATTATGAAGACTTAACCTAATTTTAGGAAAGTATCCTTTTGGGAGAAAAGCATATAAATAGAAAATCTTTTTCTAAACCTAGAGATCTCCATTAGGGAGAACTTCTACTTTTGTTCTAGGGTTTCACATGATAGTTCTTCTTTGCTTTCTATGATGATTTCCAAAAACACAAGTACTTAATTTTATTATTGGTTATGGAGTAGTTGGATTTCACATAACATGTTTCTTATTCAATATATTAGTTTTGTCTCATATTTATCGTTTACGATTCTCTGAAAATATAGTTATATGATTGACGTATTATAACATGATTTGATTGATTGTTTTGTCAAGTTGCAAATTGGTAGAACTTCTAATCACATCTATTGCTAGTTTATGGTTTATTATACGTAAAAGTGATAATCCTTGAATACAAGTAGCATAAATATGATTATAGTTTGTAGTGATATATTCTTATGATCATATGTGAATCGTGACCTTTGTTAAATTGGATTAGTGCGCATTCCACGTTCAATTGCTTTGATTGGCCTGATTTCATAAAACTTAATGCATCTAGGGAATTAAACTTGATTAGTGCTTTTACACGTTAGGTTGTTCTCTTAGATAGAACTCATACTCGCATCTTTTAATGTGTTTGTTGATGACAAAAGGAGATTAGCGGGATATTCTTGCGATCAAGGTATCCTAGGGCTTTTGATAAAAGTTGAGATTAAATATCAATTCTAGTTATTGTTAAAAAGCATGTTTGTGAATGAAAACGAGGTCCTTAACCAACATCTCTTCTATTTGATTTGTTTGCTTATTTATTTATTTCTTTGCTTTTATTTTACTTTTACTTTATAAAAATCAGAAAAATCCCCCGTGTTATTTATAGGAAACCGAAAATATATTGACAACCTAGTCCTCTATGTGGGAACGATCCTTTCTTTCCCTTGCTATATTTTATATTTTGAGTAGTGAGAAAGTAAATTTATTTTTGACGCCTACGACAACGATCAGACTACAACAGTTTGATCAACTTAACTGTAGTTGTTTAACTTTACTGATTGAAATTGAAAAGGCGAGGGTACCCAAATATACTTCAAGCTAAAACTTTTCCTTCCTATAAGTCCTTTCTCCGAAAGTGATTGTCTATGGACTGAGTCAAGACAATACAACTAATCGGTTCACACTTTGTGTGATCGTATATGGATACGAGATCGAGACAATACAACAACGAAGTATGTTTACTTGATACAAAGGTTCGAACTGAACCAAACACAATAGGATTCACGTATCAAGTAAATATGAATTAACGTTTGTGCAATTTACTTTAATTATAATAAAACAATTATAATACGGAAATATAAAGTAAATGACACAACAAGATTTTGTGAACGAGGAAACCGCAATTCCAGAAAAACCCCGAGACCTTGTCTAGAATTGAATACTCTTAGGATTAAGCCGCTATACAAAATAAACCAACTTTGTACAGTTGTTACCAAGCAACTAAACCTATAGTTCACCTAGTTCCGCCTGTATTCCCACGCCTCCAACCTGTAAAAAAGTCACGTACTTGGGCCAATTCCTTTGGTTCGTATTCCAAACAGTAAAGGAACAACAAATCTGTTTGGTATCAACTCTCTTCAACCAAGTGATATGAGTTACACAAAGGCTCTTATGTTTATCTTAACATAAACTCATTTGCCAGGTTCCAAGATCATTCTTATATTTAATCACCAAAAGGTACTCGTTAAGATTAAGCCAATCAACACTCTTAATCCAAAGAACTGTGTTGATGCCGATCTTCTCAATTAATCAATCCAATCAACCACAAGGATAAACCAATTATTAATTGGATCCTCTTTTACCAAAACAAGTATTGTGCACACCAAAGATTATAAAACCAAGTCAGAAATCTTCAATCTCTTCTTTGTCTTCAAATCTTCTTAAATCTTCAATAAACACATGCACATAACTACTTGAATCTCTTGTGATCAATCACACACAGAACGGGGTCTTTTAACAATGGATTATCACAAGATCGTCTTTAGATCTAACAATAGTCTAAAGATCCCTGTCGAAACCTTGAACTAGTTTGAGTGAATCTTATATCAGAAGAGAAGATTCTCAAGCATAAACAAACTAGGTCCAATCAAAGTTCAACAACCGTTAGTTAATCAAATCAATACGAAAACTAAAGATAAACCGCAATATCTAGTTTCCCACCAACGGTACTCACTAGAGCTTCTCAATCCCAAAGAAGACTTTAAATTGAGCAGCCGTAAGAGATTTCTACTAATTAGATTACTCTCCTCTTCGATTGGCGGATTAACCAGTAACTGTACAATAGAGGAAGTTTACTGTCACGAAGGATTAGTTTGCTAGAAATGCAAACTCAAAGTATTTATAGAAAAGGAAGTTTGGACACCAAGGAATTTCCAAAACCGAAAATATTCTCAAGATATTTTTTCCATATTTTCCCAAATTCGGTTTTCATAATTCCCATGAATGCACTGTCCAAATATAATGATCGAAATATCCTTGGAAAATCTTTAACTAGCAAATGCACATTACTAATTCTTATTTTTCATATATAATTAAAAACCTTAATTAAAAGATTCTTAACTTATTTAAATTTGATCTTGGGATTTACATCCTTCTTAGCTGTTAAGGAATATCTTTGAACAATAAAAGAACACACATTCATGCGCATGTTCAAAGTGTGTCGACATCTTTCTCTTGCAAGTCCTTTTTCATACTTACTCACTTGAAACCGATTTACCACACTTCCAAATAAGTTTAGAATTGGTTCATATGACTTTCAATAACTATGTGATTGATCAAGTAACACTCAACACAAACCATGGGTATAACGGTTCTACCAAAACAAGTTTCGGTTCTACCTCCATGTGAGTATTGTGCATAGTTACACTAGCTTACTATAATTCGGCTGACTAGGTACTAGGATCGGTTCCCCATATATAGTTGGTATCTAACTTGTATGCACTGCACATGTCCATAGGATCGGTTCCCTCTTTCCTAAAAACATGTTTCACATGTTCTTAGGATCGGTTCCGTTTTCTTCTATAAACCTTGCTGCACCTCATACAAGGATCGGTTCCCCCTTGTGATGTACTGCACCTCTTCATAGGATCGGTTCCCCTTTCCCAAATTTTGCCAGACACTCACAAACCCGATCATAACCCATGTGATTACTTAAGATCGGTTTCAATAATAAAATTCATACCAATATATAAGTCAGGCCTCATGTGAATAGTTTAACCAATATGCACGACTTGAAAGATACGTTAGGGAATGAAACAGTTCAAGTCAAATATCACTAACCTCAAGTGGAAGGATGATGTTTTGGTTGTAGCTCCGTACTTATTCACTTCTTCAAGTCTTCACAATACTTGTAATGTCTCATCCTAATACTTTCAAGCTAACCTATACGAAGTTGACTCTAGTACATTTAAATCAAACGACTCTTAAATGAGTTTTGGATCACTAAAATATGACAACCAAACTTGACATACTAATGCTTGGTGGTTCAACCGATCTATGCTCTAACAGTCTCCCCTTTTGTCAATTTTAGTGACAAAACTCTTACAATCATATGGATAAACAAATTACAATAATTCATTACACATATACTTGATTCCCGAATTCAACAACACATAGCCTGCATATATTCAATCCTTAAGAATGTCGTTATTGACATTATAATAACAAATCTCATACTCCCCCTAAAGGTGAGATAGGTAGATTTTCAATCCGCACGTCTTTGTTATCCCAATCATATGATATGTTACTCCCCCTTAGCTTGTGATTTTAATCATTCTTTAGATAAACGTTTCAAGCACCATTGTCCTCTTCCCTAGTGACACCAATCAAAATAAAATTGATACCAGCATCACCTATTTACTCCATATATTTCTCCCCCTTTTTGTCACAAAATTGACAAAGAAACGAAAAAATAAAGGACAACACGAAAAGGATCTTACAAATCTCAAGATAGACTTGCAACTTGTTGAGTCGAGCACGAGGGTTCCACATACTATTTTTGATAACCAATATCAAAACTGAAACTACAAAGTAATTATGTTTTGATATGTTATCATGGAAATAATTGCCCGAAGAAAATTTTCCAACTAGTTTAGCAAACCAAAAATCAATAAGTAACTTAGTTCCTTTGCTAAACCGATTGCATAAATACAACCTCTTCATTCAATAAGACCAAAACAAAGATAAACTCAATTCTTCTCATCAGGTTCTAATTATCCATAGAACTTAGACCTTTAGATTTTAAACAAGCCAAATACTAGGTTAGTTAACTAGCATTTCCTTGCTTAGGCATTCGGCTAGACTTGAATAAGCGAAACCTCCACTTTGAAAAGTCTAACTAAGATTAGAGTTGACTTAGTTTATCTTATACGGAATCGAATTGGACTAAACAACTCATCCCGTCAATTGATAGACACATTTTTGTGTCTAAGTTGTCCTCAATGTTCTATATTGTTAGTGCTCAATTTGTATTTATTATGGTGTTTTTGTATTTGTGTAGGTGTTTTTGGAGAAATAAACTCTTACAGAAAAAGTTGCTCGAAAAGTGGTTTTGGACCCCCCGAAGAAAACTACTAAAGGAACACAACATTTGGATAATGGAACCTCGATGATAAGGGGCACCCCAGGGCACCACACCTTCTATTCGCACCCCACCAATGGTTAGGGGCGCACCATCTTCTTTTTTTTCAAAAGGGAATTTTGGCGGGAACTTTGGTTCACAGCTGTGCAGTTACTGGATTTGGTTTGCACGAGTTTTTGTCGGAGTTTCCCGTCCAATTTAGTTAGGATTGGTAAGTCCTGTGGAATCAAAAAATGGAGGACTTGTCAGACACAAGCATGGATATATTCTCACGAGAGATATTCTCGGAATTTTGAGCAAATGACGTGTGAATTCAGTGAGTTTGTCTCAACATGTGAAGAAGAATTACGCGTGTTTGGAGGTTTAAGCCATAGAACAGTGTGTGTTGAGCTGTAGATGACGCATGAATAATCAAAATACAGATTTAAAAAGAAATAATATCACGCGATATTACGGAGGAGTAAAGAAAAGATTATGGGTATTAAACTCGAGAGATTTTGGTGCTGTTTGGGATATAAATAGGTGTTCAGTGTCACATGAGGGGTTACAAAGAGTTTGGGGAGAGTTACGGAGCCTCAACAGAGCTGGAGAGTCAAGTTATAGAGAAACACCATGCTACAATGATTGAGACAGTTTCATAACAGTCTTATACGCTACGGTTACAGCGACACTTTCTTTATATCAATCTCTATAACAGTGGACTTGCAACACCGCAAAAGTATTGCGGTTTCCTGGTTTATTCAATTTCTCTCCTTTTTATCATTTGTAAACACTTTTGAGTAATGAAATCAACTTTTGAGTGTGTTTCCATGATGAAGAGCTAAACCCATCCTCTGGGGCGATGGAGGAAGCCATTCTTCCAAAAGTTACGTGGTAAAATTTATTTATGCAATTCTTTTATGATTATTTGCACCGAATGAAAATTGAGTAAATGATTTTTATTAATTAGTTGTGTTTTCTGTTGATGAAGTATGCTTAGTTTAGGGCTTTTGATTCTTCATGCTTGCGATTAACAATTGATGTTTTGAAAATCTAATTTAGGCAATGATTAGAATCACAATTTCTTTTGATTGGAGTTATATTGTCGAGAATTGCATTATAAACATTAACATTAAATCACATGAATTTTGGTGAATGGTGAAATCCTAAACCCCTATCTCTCTAATATAGTCAAATTTAATTTGCTTTATTATATTTAGTCTTAAAATTTAAATCTAAAAGCACAGTCTTCACAAGTCTCAACGAACCTTTTATTACAACATCATTGAAAATACCCATCATCAATATATTCATTCGTTAAGCCATAAATAATTCATACAAACCAATAAATCAACTTGTATAATTATTCACCTTAACCGGAAGCAATTGAAACAACATATATCATTAAAGTTTCACTATTGCACCGAAATTTTATAAGCCTAAACAATTGATACCATACAATAAAGCAAAATAACAATTGTTTTACTTAACTGGAAGCAATTGAAATAACATAAACATTAAAGCACCACAATTGCACCAATTATTTTTAAGCGTAAACGATTGGTATCACACAACAAAGCAAGATAACAATATTTTTACTTAACCGGAACCAATTGAATCACACATACATCCACACATACATAATGTAATAAACACATCAATTGTACCGACAATTTCGTTTAAGCAAGAGCAATATATATATCAAATAAAAATAGGCTTTCTTAAAACAGGAAAATAATTAACTAACAAGATTGTTACCTCAATTTCGCATCCAACTTCTCCAATATGATCGCATCTTCTTCTTCCAGGGAGAATTGATATCGAAATACCAATATGTTGTCATCCTTATGCAAAAACAAAAGAATAACAACAACCAACCTTTACCAGAGAAAGGTTGAAAATCGGTTTTAACAATTGCAAGCAAAAGTTGAAAACCGTCGAAATACATATCTTTTATGCTAAACCAAAACCGATTCAACATATTGTGACTTTTTCACATATTATTTCTACATGAACCCCTCATGATCCTTTGATAAATACAACCAACATGGGCTAGAAATTAATCCTGCTAAATCAAAAAGTCACCCAAACCATAAGGGTTCATAAAATATTATGAGATCAAATATCAAGGTAATAAAACCGAAATCAAACATCTCATAAATAACTTTGTAATACACCATAAATGTTCAACACAAAATCAAATATTTCAATTACCTCAATATTGTAGGGAATTAATTTTAAAACCAACGAAAAAAGAATGAGGTCATTCTGAGTTCGGACGAAGAAGTTATGGGAAAAATAGTTTTACACTTCTTCGTATGGGGACCTCTCACTAGGATCGGTTTCCTATAATTAAAACTGTGCTGCACATGTGCATAGGATATATTCCCCCAATAAAAAAACTTTCTGAAAATGTGCATGGGATCTCTTCCCATTTTTCACCAATCACTAGGATCGGTACACCAAGTGTTACTTGTGACGGATCACAACAGTAAACTGTTTTTGACATAACTTTTGCATACGATGTCCGAATTCAGTGATTGTTGGCTCGTTTTGACCAAAAGAAGCAATAGATACACATATATGATCAGTAGTTATCAAAATCATACACTCACAATTACCATTTCTTTTAAAACCCAAATATAGGTAGAGAAAGTATGAGTATAGAAGAAAATAAATCTCCTAAAGATGTTAATTAGTCATATAATAATCGAGAGATCATGTGCTCAGTTTCATGTGCTTCCTCACCTTTTAAAATTGAGCACCAAGGTGAGCACGCACATTCTAACATAACTAGGTTGTGTTAAGATAGAATCATTCTTGACCTCTTGCTTGGTTTGTTTTCTCTTGTTCCATATCTTGTTTTTATTCTTTGACTTGTGATGAAGAGTGTCATTACCAAAACCTTTACTAGTACAAGAGATTTCAGACATAATATCTTTATTTATCCTTTAAAAAAGACTCTTGGAATTATTGTCACCAACAATTAACAACTGAGAGACATTCTTGTGACTAACTTTTGGTCCCTTCTTGGCTATGGAGGACTTAGGGACCAATTTAGAGTTGGGTTTCGCAGGAGAATCTTTCTCCTTCATACCATTAGGATCATTGTCCTTTTGAATAATTTTCAAAACATCATTTCTCCAATTTGGAACATCAGATCTTGTCTTTGCATTTAAAACATCATCTCTCTTTCTATAATTGGGTATTTTATGAGATGATCTTGTCGAGTGATATGAAAAATTTGAACTATCATTATAATAATTCTTTTTCCTAAACTTAGGACAATAATGATCTGAGTTATTAAGAGGAGAAAACTTAGACAATTTGTTTGATACAAAAGAAAGTGCATCTTGCATCTTACAAACTTTTCATCTCCATTGCAAGTGTCTTATATTACCACAATAATAACAATGCTTAGTATAAATATACGAAGTATGAGTTTTAATGTTACCTTTTTGTGGATTCTCTTGCATTGAAGCTCGACGAGTTTTCTTCTTCTTCTTCTTATCCTTATTCAACGTTGTTGCTTTCTTGACATTAGCATAAGTGATCTCTTTGATTGCTGCTGGTCGAACATTATTCTTAGGCTTGACAGACTTTTCTTCTTTACAAGAAATAGAAACATCTTTGTCATCAGTGGAAGCCACTGGTTTAGAAGAATTTTTAGCTTTAACAAATTTTACCTCTTTGGTAATATTTGAAGCATCTATTCCCTTAATTATAGCCCAATATCGTGTATCACGATGATTTCTACTTGCTTCTAACATTGAGGTTAAATTGTTTGAGCTAACATTGAACTTTTTAAGGTCCAAAATTACTTCTTCCAACGTCTTGATTTTATCAGGAGCACCAGATAGATCAGACTTAAGGTGTTTTTCTCGTGAAAGATATACACCTTCTTTCTCTTCAAAACTCTATGGTTGAGAATTAACCCTTGTTGAGATTCATCAAGTTTCTTTTTCGACAAAAAGAGATCTCTTTGAAGAATTTCACATTCTAATTTATTAGAATTTAACTCGTCTGTACGATCTTTAAGAAGAGTATCACCGATGCGGCAACCCATATAGTATCCTTGGAAAACCCTCTTCAGTTTCCTGTTATCACGACAAAGAAGAGTCATAAAACCAAGAAAATATGAAGTTCTCGGTTTTTTATTTTTGAAAGGATCAAATAGTTTAGAGTATTATGAGATATCCTCTTCTACTTCTCGTTCAAAATATGAGTCATCATAATCGGAAATTTCATCTAACCTTTCTTGTAGACATATTTTCCAGTCGTCATCGGTTTCTACATTATTAACAAGATTAACTTGTCTCGTAGAATCTCTAGAGATGATTTATTCAGTTATTGAATCGTAGATGCCATCATCAAGTGTAAATTCAAAACTCTTGATGCCTCGCTTTACGTTGAAAAGGAGAGGGTACCCCAAATATACCTCAAGCTATTACTTTTCCTACCTATAAGTCCTTTCCACGAAAGTGATTTTCTATGGATTGAGTCGAGATAATACAACAAATAGGTTCACACTTTGTGTGATCGTATATGGATACGAGATCGAGACAATACAACAACAAAGTGTGTTTACTTGATACAAAGGTTCGGACTTAACCAAACTCAATAGGATACACGTATCAAGTAAATAGGAATTAATGTTTGTGCAATTTACTTTAATTATAATAAAACAATTATAATGCGGAAATATAAAGTAATGACACAGCAAGATTTTGTTAACGAGGAAACCGCAAATGTAGAAAAAACCTGGGACCTAGTCCAGAATTGAATACTCTCAGGATTAAGCCGCTATACAAAATAAACCAACTTCGTATAATTGAGACCAAGCAACTAAACCTATAGTTCACCTAGTTCCGTATGTATTCCCATGCCTCCAACCTGTAAACAATTCACGTACATGGACCAATTCCTTTGGTTCGTATTCCAAACAGTAAAGGAACAACAAATCTGTTTGGTATCAACTCTCTTCAACCAAGTGATATGAGTTGCGCAAAGGTTCCCTTGTTTATCTTAAGATAAACTAATTTGCCAGGTTACAAGATCTATCTTATGTTCAATCACCCAAAGGCAATCATTAAGATTAAGCCAATAAATACCTTTAATCACAAGGAAGCCAATCCAATCTACCACAAGGATAAACCGATTATTAATTGGATCCCTTTTTTCCCAAACAAGTATTGTGCACACCAAAGATTATAAAACCAAGTCAGAAATCTTCAATCTCTTCTTTGTCTTCAAATATTCATAAATCCTCAATAAACACCTGCACACAACTACTTGAATCTCTTGTGATCAAGCACACACAGAACGGAGTCTGTTAACAATGGATTATCACAAGATCGTCTTTAGATCTAACAATAGTCTAAAGATCCCTGTCGAAACCTTGAACTAGTTTGAGTGAATATTATATCAGAAGAGAAGATTCTCAAGCATAAACAAACTAGGTCCAATCAAAGTTCAACAACCGTTAGTTAATCAAATCAATACGAAAACTAAAGATAAACCGCAATATCTAGTTTCCCACCAACGGTACTGAATAAAGCTTCTCAATCCCAAAGAAGACTTTAAATTGAGCATCCGTAAGAGATTTCCACTAATTAGATTACTCTCCTCTTCGATAGGCGGCTTCACCATTAACAGTACAATAGAAGAAGTTTACTGTCACGAAGGATTAGTTTGCTAGAAATGCAAACTCAAAGTATTCATAGAAAAGGAAGTTTGGACACCAAGGAATTTCCAAAACCGAAAATATTCTCAAGATATTTTTCCATATTAACCCAAATTAGTTTTTCATAATTCCTGTGAATGCACTGTCCAAAAATAATGATCGAAATCTCCTTGGAAAATCTTTAATTAGCAAATGCACATTACTAATTCTTATTTTCCATATATAATTAAAAACCCTTAATTAAAAAGATTCTTAACTTATTTAAATTCGATCTTGGGATTTACTTCCTTCTTATCCATTAAGGAATATCTTTGAACAATATAGAATAAGCATTAATGCACCGTGTTCAAAGTGTGTCGACATCTTACTCTTGCAAGCCCTTTTTCATACTTTCTCACTTGAAACCTAGTTACCACACTTCCAAACAAGTTTATAATTGGTTCATATGACTTTCAAGAACTACGTGATTGATCAAGTAACACTCAATCACAACTTATGGGTTTACGGTTCTACTAAAACAAGTTTCGGTTCTACTTCCATGTGAGTACTGTGCATAGTTACACTAGCTTACCAAAGATACGGCTGACTAGGTACTAGGATTGGTTCCCCACATATATTTGGTATCTAACTTGTATGCACTGCACATGTCCATAGGATCGGTTCCCCTTTCATCCATATACCTTGTTGCACATCATACAAGGATCGGTTCCCATTGTGATACACTGCACCTCTTAATAAAATCGGTTCCCCTTCTCCCAGTAATAAGTTCAGACACTCACAACCCGATCATACCCCAGGTGATTACTTAAGATCGATTTCACTAATAAAATCATACCAATACATAAGTTAGGATTCATGTGAATAGTTTTACCAAGAACACAAACAAGTCATGAGCGGTTATACTAATCATACATATTGGTCGTTCATAAGATATGCAATGAAGAACATCCCCAATAACGCCTGGCGATTTCCTTTTCGGGTCACAACACATATCATGAACTTAGTTCCTTAGAACACATGTAAACATTGATCCCTAGAATGAAATCATCACCTCATACCCAAATATAATCACAATAGCATTCATATGATTATGTCGATGTCTTATATACAAAGTTTAATGGTTAAGCAAGAAACTTCATATTGTATTCCTTAATACTATGTCTATCTAGAGTGTCATGATTCACAGTTTTATGTTTTCAATATGCACGACTTGAAAGATACGTTAGGGAATGAAACAGTTCAAGTCAAATATCACTAACCTCAAGTGGAAGGATGATGTTGTGGTTGTAGCCGTTCTTCTTCACTTCTTCAAGTCTTCGCACTACTTGTAATGTCTCACCCTAATACTTTTAAGTTAACTTATACGAAGTTGACTCTAGTACATTTAAATCAAGCGACTCTTAAATGAGTTTTGGCTCATTAAAATATGACAACCAAACTTAACATACCAACGCTTGGTGGGTTCAACCGACAATGCTTTAACAATCTCCCTCTTTGTCAATTTTAGTGAAAAAACTCTTAAAATCATATGCATAAACAAATTATAATAATTCATTACACATACGCTTGATTCCCGAATCCAACAACACATAACATGCATTAATTCAATCCTTAAAATGCCGTTGTTGATATTATAATAACGAAGCTTATACTCCACCTAAAGGTGAGATAGGTAGATTTTCAATCCGCAGGTTTTTGTTATCCCAATCATATGATATGTTACTCCCCCTTAGTCTGTGCTTTTCCTCATTCGTTAGATAAATGTTCAAGCACCATTGTCCTCTTCCCTAGTGACACCAATCAACCATAAAATTGATACCATCATCACTTTTTTACTCCATATATTTCTCCCCATTTTTGTCCCAAAAATGACAAAGAAACGAAAAAATAAAGGACAATACGAAAAGGATCTTACAAATCTCAAAATAGACTTGCAACCTGTTGAGTCAAGAACGAGGGTTCCACATACCATTTTTGATAACCAATATCAAAACCGAAACTACAAAGTAATTACATTTTGATATGTTATCATGGAAATAATTGCCCGAAGCAATTTTCCCAAATAGTTTAGCAAATCAAAAATAAACTAAAAAACTTAGTTCCTTTGCTAAACCGATTGTATAAATACAACCGCTTCATTCGATAAGACCAAAAACAAAGATAAACTCCATTTTTATCATCAGGTTCTACTTATCCATATAACTTAGACCTTTAGATTTCAAACAAGCCAAATACTAGGTTAGTTAACTAGCATTTCCTTGTTTAGGCATTCTGCTAGACTTGAATAACCGAAACCTCCACTTTGATAAGTCTAACTATGATCATAATTAACTTAGTTTATCTTATCCGGAATCGAATTGGACTAAACAACTCATCTCGTCAGCATATTCATTCGTTAAGCCATAAATAATTCATACAAAACAATAAATCAACTTGCATAATTATTAACCTCAACCGGATACAATAGAAACAACATATATATCAAGATTTCACTATTGCACCGAAATTTTGTAAGCCTAAACAATTGATACTACACAATAAAGCAAAATAACAATTATTTTACTTAACTGGAAGCAATTGAATTAACATAAACATTAAAGAACCGCAATTGCACCAAATTTAGTAAGCCTAAACTATTGATATCACACAACAAAACAAGATAACAAAAGTTTTACTTAACCGGAAACAATTGAATCACACAAACATCCACACATACATAATGGAATAAACAAATTAATTGTACCAACTATTTCATTTAAGAAAAAACAATATATATATCAAATAAAAATAGGCTTTTCTTAAAACAGGAAAACAATTAACTAACAAGATTGTTACCTCAATTTCGCATCCAACTTCTCCAAATATGATCGCGTCGTTTTCTTCTTCCAGGAGAATTGATATCGAAATACCATTATGTTGTCATTTTCATGCCAAAAACATAAGAATAACAACAACCAACCTTTACTAGATAAAGGTTGAAAATCGGTTTTAACAATTGCAAGCAAAAGTTGAAAACCGTCGAAACACATATGCTTTTATGCTAAACTAAAACCGATTCAACATATTGTGACTTTTTCATATATTGTTTCCACATGAACCCCTCATGATCCTTTGATAAAGCCTACCAACATGGGCTAGAATTTAAACCTGCTAAATCAAAAAGTCACCCAAACCATAACGGTTCACAACATATTATGAGATCGAATATCAAGGTAATAAAACCGAAATCAAACATCACATAAACATACATAGCAAATAAAATAAAGTATTAAAGTACCGGCTATGTAAATAAAAAACTATCACAAGAAAAATTATAAATCAAATAACTTTACATAAAGACCCTTAAGCTCGTCAACGCTATTTGACTGGTCTAGCGATGGTCAAGGGATGATTTAGTCAATAAGAACTCGATTAGTTTAACACGAATATTAATAAATAGAAATTAATCTAACAACGATTTAGATACGAAACTAGTATAGTTAGATAGATCTCGAAAAGTTATGCGAAATGGGCTACTTGAACGTATCATTCGGAAACCAGACAAAGAAGAAATCATCATATCAGTTAGAAGGATAAAATACTCTTTTTGCGGACAACCGCCTGGCCGCCCTTATCTGTTTCTTGGGTGCCTTAAACATTTTGTTTGGCCTTATCCCTAGTCGACCGAGAGGATAAGTCTTCTACTCTTTTTATTCTTCTTTCTCATTCTTCTTCTTCTTCTTCTTCTTCTTCTTCTTCTTCTTCTTCTTCTTCTTCTTCTTCTTCTTCTTCTTCTATTCATCGCCTCTGGCGATTTCATGAAATGAGTCTGAGGTCGAAATCGAAAGGAAACTTAGGGGAATCAATAAGTATTGATTGATGGTGGTATTGTTGATATTGTTTGAGATCGGGAGAAGGAGGAGTGATGTTGTTGAATCGAATTAAGGTTCTGTTCTTGAGTTGGAAGAGAGGTTAATAGGGTTTTTGAGTTTCTTATGGATGAGGATCGAATGTGTTGGTGTTTAATTAGAGATCTGAAGTTGATTCAGTGGAGAATCATTGAAGAGATTTGAATTAGGGTTTCTGTAATTGGATTCGAGAATTCGATTAAAGGTGAATAAGGAGAAGCTAGAAGATGGGTTTGCTCTTAATTAGTGTTTGATGAAAGTTGTGGGGTTGTTGTGGATTGAATCAGTGAGTTAGGGTATATTTTCTTCATCAAATTAAGAACTAGGGCTTCATGAAAATAATTCAGAGAAGATTAAAAGATGAGATTGATGTTGATACGAGTTGGGTTTTGACAGATTAAATAAATTAGGGTTTATGAGGAAGAATAATTAGAGATTGAAGTTCATAGAACCATTAATGGTGTTGAAGTTTAGTGAGTTTTGGATGGAACTGTGATGTGTTGCTGAAATGAATCAAGATAAAGAAAAAGTTTATGGTGTTGATTTGTAGATTCAATTACTGAAAAGGACTCTAATTTCAGAATTGAGGTAATTGTCTTCCTATGTAAAGTTATTAAGATTATTATCTTGTTGTTGTGTTTCAAGTCGATGATGTTGTGGTCTTGATTTTGATTATATCACTGAAATGGTGATGAATGAAGATTATTGAGTTTATGTTGGTGATGTTATTAAGACTATTATTGTATTGCAAGGTGTGTATGGTAATGGATAGGAAGATTGAAATGAGTTTATGAACGAGTCAATAAAGGTGTTGGTGATTGGAGATGATTTATATGAATTAGATGAATGGGTTAGGTAAATGTATGAACTGTGCAAGTGAAATGGAAATGATGAGATGGTGGTGATTCTGAGGTTGCAGTTCATGTGAATGATGTTACTAAGATTTTAGGTTGTTCAGGAAGAGACAAAAAGGGGGTATTGGATTGAGCTTCAGTTGTAGGTGTTGGATTTGATTTGGTGGTGAATTGAATATGAAGTGAAGGTAGAACGAAATGGTGATGTTGTTTGTGTTCATGCTAATTGCAGGGGTTATGAATTGGTTTAAATGAATGATATTGGGTGTCAAGGATTGCTTGCACTGGTAGTGATGATGTTGTTGAATTTAGTGGTGGTAGTGTATCATATTATGGTTAAGATGGATACGAGTTCGGAACTGAAGTGTTGAAGTTGCTTTTACTGCAGAGTTGAATATCAGAATAGTTTAAAATGAAGTTGAGTTGGTAGTGTAGAAAGAGTGTTGCTTAAAGATGCAATTGCAGGTAAGCTTGTATTGTGTTTATAATTTAATAAAATTAACTTGTTCTGAGTAAATGGATTGTATAAGGTTACAATTTACATAATCAGGTTGGTAGAAGTTACATAGCTATAATGGAATTAGCTCTGTTAGTCATCCCAGTTAGATAAAGTGTTTAGCTGACTCAATTTGCTTAGCTGACTCAGTTCTTCTGACTGAGTTGAGTTAACCCTGTCTTGACCTGAGTTGAATCAGTTGACCCGATCTTGACTCGTTGACCGAGTTAACCTTTGACTTGACCTGGACTAGTTGACCTGACTTTAGAAGTTGACTATTAGTTGACCTGTGACCGTCAGTTTGACCGTTAGTGACCGTTAGTTGAATTAGATGGACTGGACCTTAATTAATGGGCATGTTTAGAGAACTTGGGCTTAGTACCATGTATTCTTAGTTTGATCTTTTGGACCTTTATGGTCCAAATTGACCTTTGACTTCTTCTACAAAGTTGTAGATATTCATAAAACTTAGATAATGAACTATAGAAACAATCTAATTGAATTAGTATACTTTAGATGTACTAAAGATAAATAATGAAAAGGTGTATAACCATAAATTGGCTTAAAACCATTAGATAGTTCACTAAATTTATAATTAGAGAATTGTATGAAATTATATTATGAGCCTTGTGTGAGCCTTTTGGCTTGTATGATTAACAATTAGTTATTAAAAACGATCGATTCATAGGATGAACCAGTGGATCTCGAGGTAGGCGTGGCCTGTCATCAAAAGAGGTGGGAATTTACATTTAACTCTTTTGAAACCATTGTTGTTTCTTTTACAAAGATTTATGTTTATAAACTCATGCATCGTATATTTGTGCATTCCATGCATTGTTCAGTTTTATATTATGATTGTTTTGTCTATTCTTATAATCTTTCCATGGTTTGGAAAGGACTTGTAATGTTTTGTTGTCGTCATGAATTGTTATGGAAAATAAGAATTTTTATCTGTGGTATATACGCTCCTTCACATTTATACCTAGATCTTTTATGATGATATGTTGGCCGGCAGTTTGTGAGTGCGGAACTGTCGACATCCATATGTACGATTAGGTGTGGATTTGCGAGTTCGGAATTGCACAACCATATTAGTACATTGTTTGAAGAAGGAGTTTGTCCATATACATGTTTCTTTATTTCAGTGACTTGGTCACTTTTTAATGTTTAGGAAAATGTCGTGCCATGATTTCTTGAAAGTTAAATGTTTTATTCCTACTGGGCACCCCTTCTAGGGATGATGTGCTCACCCATTCCCACTTTCAGTTTCAGAGACAGATCATAGTTGCACAACGAAAGCTTTGAGGAGTTGAGTCTGTTTGTTAGATTACTTCTGATATGTTTATTGTGTTGTATATTCTATTTGCAAACAAAATGATTATTGTATATGTATCATTTGAGAGAAGTTCTTGTATATACATTTATGAGCGGGGCTAGTTTTGGGTTAAGTTTTATAGCAGATTTTTTAATTGATTGTTTAAGTAAATGTTTTAGTTTTTAGTGCCTCTTGTTTAGTTAATCTCTTGGATTAGTCAGCTGCTAGCTTAGGGGGCTCTACACTTTATTCATAATAGTTTTATTCAATAGACTTATACAGTCAATGAAAGCAATCAAAAATTGATGTCTATTTTAAACTTCATTTTTGAAATTCTAATTTCAATCTTTTAGAGTTTTTTCCAAGGTTGAATCCTGATCAGAGGTCTTTGCAGGATTCCAATCATCTTCTATAATTACTAGTCTAGATTCTAGACTAACAACGTTCCCATTGACTTCTTTAATTTCCTTTCATAAATCCTTTTCCATGTTCCTCACTTCACATAAAATTAGATCTAACTTTAGTGAAAGATTCTTGAGAAGATTATCATTAAGAGATGAGATCTCTTCATTAGGGACATTTTGTTGAAGCTCTTTAGAAGAATCCGAATTGTCGTCATTAGACTCAAGATGAAGTTTCTTGTTGGGAAACAATATGGTCCAAACTTTTTCGGATTTGCGAGAGTTGCAACTGGAGGAAGACATTTTGTCAAACCATTATGAAAAAATAAATCAGAGACCTTTCTTCTTATAAGTCCTAGAACTTCTTTAAAAATCTTGAGAATATTATTTCAATTAAATTCTAAACCGAAAATTAATTTTTAGAATATTTTTACAAAAATATTTACATCCACATCCTTATTGTAACAAGTAAGAGTCTATGACAACCAGTTATGTTTTCACCTTTTGGTTGTTGAATTTTCTTCTTTTGAAGACTTCAACATTGATATTTGATCCAAGATCCCGACCTTTAATATCCTGATTTCTCCTTTAATGAGGAACTCCCGATCTATTTTTAGATCTTAAATTTTCGGTTTTATACAGTCTCTCTCTCTGTTTAGCATTAGGACATTCCCTTTGATAATGCCCTCTTTGTTTGCACAGGAAGCAAACACCTGATTTATCACATTTCATAGATTTAGGCTTCATAAATATATTTTGTCTTATATGCTTCTCACTTGATCTATACATGTCAGATGATGATTTTTCAATGCAATTATGTCTATCTCTCAACTTCTGATTTTCTTCTCTTAGCTTCTTTATCTCATCTTGACAACATTTGATATCACTGATGAGTTTAGACACTTCAACCTTTTCGGAGTATTGAGTAGATTCGATTTTCTTCACTTGCTTGTTGAATTTCTCTTTATCATTCTGAAAACTCTGATTGAGTTGAGAAAGTGATGATTTTATTTTAATGATGTCAGATTCAAGAAGATGAGTTCTTTTATCCTTACATGGAAATATTTTGAAAATCGATGGGTTAAACTCCTCTTGAGTATCTAGATTTGAAGCACTTCAACCTTTTCGGAGTATTGAGTAGATTCGATTTTCTTCACTTGCTTATTGAATTTCTCTTTATCATTCGCAATTGAGTTGATTTTATTTTAATGATGTCATTCAATCCATCCTCATCATTTTGATCATTTGAAGCTCATTAGGGCAAATAATCCATCATTTTGATCATTCTCATTAGGGAAATAATCAAGTGTAGCTGTATAAGCTTTTATTTTCCATTGTATATCCTTAGTCGGAAAATCTAGAGAAATGTGACCGAAACCTCTACATTTGTAGCACTGGGGAACATTATCACTATCATCCCAGGTGTCTTCACGTTTGTGTGAAGAAATATTTTTCCTTTTTAACACAAGTGACTCTCTTTTTCGATGTATCAACATTTTTTTGAATTGTTGAGTGAGGAGAGACAAGAAATGATTTATCTCGGTATCATTATCAATGGTTTGATCTTCCTATTCTTCGGAGACTTCCGATAATTGGGTTGAAATCCCTTTCATGGATTTGTAGGCCAATTTGTCTCTTTGATTAAACATGTTCTCCTAATCAAATTTTTTTAGTTTTCCTACTAGATAACTTTTAGAGAGAGAAGAAACAACATTAGCTTCTACAATTGCATGCTTCTTAGAATCGTATCTTGGAGGCAACGATCTGAGAATTTGCACATTATATCTTTTTCAGAAATAGTCTTTCCTAGATAGAAAGAGGCATTAATTATCTCAGAGAGTTTAAGATGAAACTCTTCAAAAGTGTCGTTGTCATCCATTCGAAGGTTTTCCCAATCAGATGTGAGAGTTTGAAGTCTAACTTCCTTTTCTGATGTGTTTCCTTCGAACACGATTTGAAGATTATCCCAAGCTTATTTCGAAGTTTGACATGTTGATACATGATGTTGTAAATCAAGGCTTACATCATGTATTATAACATTCAAACCATCTGAATTCAACTTAGCTAGTGCCTTTTCTTCATTCGAAAAATATACTAGGCGTTTAAGCTCAGTATCCGAATTTTTTATCTTTGGAAGAATATAACCATCGAAGACTAATAGGCAAGTATTAAAGTCTCATGATTGAAGAAAATATCGCATAGCATATTTCCACCATAGATAGTTTCTTCCATCAAATCTTGGCGGTACCAATTGAAAAGGCGAGGGTACCCCAAATATACCTCAAGCTATTACTTTTCCTTCCTATAAGTCCTTTCCCCAAAAGTGATTGTCTATGGACTGAGTCGAGACAATACAACAAATCGGTTCACACTTTATGTGATTGTATATGGATATGAGATCGAGAAAATACAACAACAAAGTGTGTTTACTTGATACAAAGGTTCGGACTTAATCAAACTCAATAGGATTCACGTATCAAGTAAATAGGAATTAACGTTTGTGCAATTTACTTTAATTATAATAAAACAATTATAATGCAAAAATATAAAGTAAATGAAAAAAATAAGATTTTGTTAACGAGGAAACCGAAAATGCAGAAAAACCCGGGACCTAGTCCAGAATTAAATACTCTCAGGATTAAGCCGCTATACAAAATAAACCAACTTCGTATAGTTGAGACCAAGCAACTAAACCTATAGTTCACCTTGGTCCTTCTGTATTCTCACGCCTCCAACATGTAAACAAGTGATATGAGTTGCACAAAGGCTCTTCTGTTTATCTTAACATAAACTCCTTTGCCAGGTTCCAAGATCTATCTTATGTTCAATCACCAAAAGGTAATCGTTAAGATTAAGCCAATTAACACTCTTAATCCAAAGAATTGTGTTGATGCCGATCTTCTCAATTAATCAATCCAATCTACCACAAGGATAAAACGATTATTAATTGGATCCACTTTTACCAAAACAAGTATTTTGCACTCCAAAGATTATAAAACCAAGTCAGAAATCTTCTATCTCTTCTTTGTCTTCAAATCTTCTTAAATCTTCAATAAACACCTGCACACAACTACTTTAATCTCTTGTGATCAATCATACACAGAACAGAGTCTGTTAACAATGGATTATCACAAGATCGTCTTTAGATCTAACAACAGTCTAAATATCCCTATCGAAACCTTGAACTAGTTTGAGTGAATCTTATATCAGAAGAGAAGATTCTCAAGCATAAACAAACTAGGTGCAATCAAAGTTCAACCACCGTTAGTCAATCAAATCAATACGAAAACTAAAGATAAACCGCAATATCTAGTTTTCCACCAACGGTACGCACTAGAGCTTCTCAATCCCAAGGAAGACTTTAAATTGAGCGGCCGTAAGAGATTTCACCTAATTAGATTACTCTTCTCTTTGATAGGTGGCTTCACCAGTAATAGTACAACAGAGGAAGTTTATTATCACGAAGGATTAGTTTGCTAGAAATGCAAACTAAAAGTATTTATAGACAAGGAAGTTTGGACACCAAGGAATTTCCAAAACCGAAAATATTCTCAAGATATTTTTCCATATTTTCCCAAATTCGGTTTTCATAATTCCTGTTAATGCACTATCCAAATATAATGATCGAAATCTCCTTGGAAAATCTTTAACTAGCAAATGCACATTACTAATTCTTATTTTCCATATATAATTAAAAACCTTGATTAAAAGATTCTTAACTTATTTAAATTCGATCTTGGGATTTACTTCCTTCTTAGCAGTTAAGGAATATCTTTGAACAATAAAATAATACACATTAATGCGTGTGTTCAAAGTATGTCGACAGCTTTCTCTTGCAAGTCCTTTTTCATACTTTCTCACTTGAAACCAATTTAGCACACTTCCAAACAAGTTTAGAATTAGTTTATCTGACTTTCAAGAACTATGTGATTGATCAAGTAACACTCAATCACAAACCATGGGTGTAACGATTCTACCAAAACAATTTTATGTTTTACCTCCATGTGAGTACTGTGCATAGTTACACTAGCTTACCATAATTCGGCTGACTAGGTATTAAGATCGGTTCCCCACATATATTTGGTATCTAACTTATATACACTACACATGTCCATAGGATCGGTTCCTCCTTGCCTAAAAACGTGTTGCACATGTTCATAAGATCGGTTCCCCTTTCTTTTATAAACCTTGTTGCACCTCATACAAGGATCGGTTCCCCCTTGTGATGTACTGCACTTCTTCATAGGATTGGTCCCCCTTTCCCAAATTTAGTCAGACACTCACTGTAGATGGGGAAAAACAGTTCCCTGGTTTTTTAGGAAAGTGAAGAGTCGAGCATGTTGTCGAGACTCCTCAAATCGGGAAAACTGCTTAACCTCATACAGATGCACTACAAATGGAGTGTTTAGATTCGAGAGATCAATCTATAGGACTCCAGCCTAAACCAAGTCAATAGCCGTTACAGAGTCTATTTGGTTGCAAAGAGGGAGATTGGTTGATCTGTAGGAGGGAAGCTGAGAATTGTGTGGGATCAATGATGATCAAGGATTGTGGGTGTGTTGAAGGTTTCTGCAATAATTGGTGAATTGTTGAGTTCGAATAAGTTCTGATGGATTGATGAATTATTGAGAGTAGTTACTCGAGAAATCCTGTGTAGACTAAAAACGTTGTTTGCTAGTGATCGTTCATTTTTCATTGTCCTCAATCATGGATTCAAAGACTTATTTATATGTCAGAGTTGTGAACACCTTGATCCCTATAAGTGTGACGGTTTCATGAGTGGAAGAGTGGGCAAGTGGAAGATCGTGGTAAAGTCAGTTCCATGTCATGTGGAAACTTGACAGATTGTGCACCCACTACTTTGCTAACTCCTTCAACCGTTTACACAACTTACGCACATTTCTCGTCGTGGATGAATCCACGTGCTATAGGCCGCCATACCAAAACCCTAGTTGTTATCCCCCAATTTGACGTGATTGATGTCTCATGAATCGTGGAGTCTGCATGACAAACGTGTATTTAGTTTGTCAATTGTTGACTGATTAGGCAATGAGCCTAGGTTTTGTTGAATCGAGCATGTTTGACAAATGCTTAGTGATTCATGAACATTAATGTTACTCGCCTGAGAAAATGTTGTAAATTCAACAAGTTTTTGAATATTAATGAGTTACTGAATATATGTGGATTATTCGAGGAACTGAGCAAGTATTGCTCGATTGTTCGACGAAATATTGATAAATTACTGAATATTGATAGTTGGGGTCAATATTCGAGCAACTGAGCAAGTATTGCTCAATTAGATGAACTACTGAATATTGAGAATTTGACGTGCAATTGAGCAAGTATTGCTCAATTCGAAAAATTACTGATAAAATTACTAAATATTGATAGCTGGATCAATATTTGAGTAACTGAGCAAAGTCGCTCAATTCGACGAAATATTTATTGGCGATGTGACCCAATATGTAAAAATATTGGTAGATTACCAGATATTATATGATTAATCCGTGGATCAATATATAAATTTATTTGGTGTTTGAACTTGCTCGGAATAATGATTTATTGAGTATTTGTTCGAAAACCCTAATTTTGATGAATTGCTCATTATTCGACAAATTGCTGAAAATACGTCATGAGCAAAAGAGGGACCAACCCCACGGGACCATGGACATCCATGTGATGCCCAATTTCTCGAGTGAGCGTGTACCAGGGTTCTCAGTTGGAGAGTTGGTGAAGGAATGATGATTAAGTGTCGGTTTCATCATTTATTGAATTACTGTTGGGTTTAACATTAGGTGATAAAACCTAGGTATGAAAGATGGGACCGGACAAGAGAGCATGGGACCAGCTCTTGGTGGTCACGGGACTAGATATTGTCTTTTTGAGCAATCCCCAGGTTGGTTGGAGAGAGTTTGGGCCCAATACGAGCAATTCAGCAAATTAGGTCAGAATTATGAAAACATGTGGGACCGGCTTTGTGCAAGCCCTAGGAATAACCCTGGTTGTCCATTAGGGAATGTGCATGTTTCCATGGTGTCCGTGTCTCCGTACTGAGAGTTTTAGTATTTTCTGATGTGCGTTTGAGCAACATTGTGAATTTTCAGAAGAGTTTCATCTTGACTGAAATTCTTGATTTTGTTGGAATGAGTATGCTCAATTGATCAATATTTTGTAAATACTAAAATAAGAGTATTTTAACATCTAAATTTTCCTTGAAAGTCTAGCCAGTCATGTGACCATGTTGTGTCTTGAATTTTCATGATTTGAGCAAAATTTGAGAAATTATGAAGAAATCATGATTTTTGCTCAAACCAAGGAGTTTCATGAATTCGAGGAAAATAATAATTATAAAAGACTAGGGATTTCAGGGTGTGGGACTGGCCACGTCTAGGGCATGACCGGCCGGTCATGTTGCCCGATCCCGCACTCCTTTCCCTGTTTTACAATATTATTTTCATGAATCCGTGATGTTATGAAGAATCCATGAGTTTTGTTGAAACGGAGGAGTTTCATGAGTTTAGGGAATAATAATTATAAAAATCTAGGGATTGTGAGGTGTGGGACAGGCCATGGCTTGGGCATGGCCGGTCGGCTATGTTGCCCGGTCCCTCACACCTTTCCTTATTTTATAATATTATTATTTTTCACGAATTCGTGAAGTTATGACAAATCCGTGAATTTTGTTGAAACCGGGAATTTTCGTGAAATTGGGGAATGATTATAATAGGCTAAGGATTGTAAGGTGTGGGACCGGCCATGACTAGGGCATGGCCGTCCGGCCATGTTGCCCGGTCCCCCTCACCTTTCCTTATTTTATAATATTATTATTTTTCATGAATCCATGAAGTTATTGAGAGTTCATGAATTTTGAAAAAACAAGGAAAGTTGCTAAAATCAAGGATTTTTTCACGAGTTCATGAAAATAACAAAATAAGGAAAAATAATGAAAGAAGCATGGCCGGCCGGCCGGTGGTCCCGGCCCATGGGAGCTCCTTATTATTATTTTATTAATATTTGTTGTTTTTTCCTGTTTTGCGTAGGATTCCTCATCTATTCATGTTTTTGGATGCTCGTTCGTGCATATGGGTGCTCAGACATGCATCATTGTCGAGTACACTTACACCATTTTTCGTGGGGCTTACTCATGGATGGTCCAGATGCCCGGTTGTTGAGTATTTATTGCTAATCCGTGAAATTCAGTGTAACATAATTCATGAAATGAGATAATAAAATAAGTAGTTATTTATTATCAATTCATAGGATCATCTGTGGATTCGACCATGAACTCAGAATAATAAAATAGGCATTACCATTCCATGGGATAGTGAATTAGGCCATAAAATCGGATTAATAAAATTATCTATTACCATTTCATGAGGTTAGCGGTGAATTCGACCATGAAATCGGAGTAATGAGATAATTGTTGATGCCATTCCATGAGATCAAGTCGTAGATTCGATCATGGAATCAGAGAAAAATTGTTAATGCCATTCCATGGGATCAGGCCGTGGATTCGACCATGGAATCAGAGCAATTATTATTTCCATTCCATGGGATCAGGCCGTGGATTCGACCATGGAATATGAGCAATAATAGATTATTCTGGGAATTCAGTGGTGAATGTCATGGTAGAATTAATCTATGTGCATAGTCAAGAGATGGCTAATCCTAAGGGTGCTCTCAGACTCTACGGAGAACACCCGAGTCTATACACGTCACTCTACATAGTCAGGATCAGTGAGTGTCACTGTCCTGAAAGAGTTGTTGCTCTCAATCTGACGGAGAACCGCCTAATCGTTCTTCTATGTAGAGGGGGTCGCTATCATGTAGTCAACGAATAGTGAGTATCACCGATGTCCTGAAGGCGTTAAGCCCTCTCAACAAACAATTATGTAGGAGGACCGCCAAATTCTATTATTCTATATAGAGGGCACAATGAAATGCTAAGGATCGAACGCTCATCTAGCGGAGGTGTTTCGAAAGACATATTCATCATGGCTTCATAAAATATGAATCTTCACATGACTGAAGCCGTATCAGAAACATGCAGTATCATGATTTTACGGGTTTTGACCTTTGTTGAAAATCCACCATCAACACTCACAACCCGATCATACCCCAGGTGATTACTTAACATCGGTTTCACTAATAAAAGTCATGACAATACATAAGTCAGGCCTCATGTGAATAGTTTTACCAAGAACACAAATAAGTCATGAGAAATTATACTAATCACCCATATTGATCGTTCATAAGATTTGCAATGAAGAACATCCCCAATAACGCCTGGCGATTTCCTTTTCGGTTCACAACACATATCATGAACTTACTTCCTTAGAACACATGTAAACATTGTTCCCTAGGATGAAATCCTTACCTCATACCCATACATAATCACAATAGCATTCATACGATTATGTCGATATCTTATATACAAAGTTTAATTATTAAGCAAGAAACTTCATATTGTATTCCTTAATACTATGTCTATATAGAGTGTTCATGCTTCGCATTTTTATGTTTTCAATATGCACAACTTGAAAGATACGTTAGGGAATGAAATGGTTCAAGTCAAATATCACTAACCCCAAGTGGAAGGATGATGTTGTGGTTGTAGCTCCGTAGTTCTTCACTCCTTCAAGTCTTCGCAATACTTGTAATGTCTCATCCTAATACTTTCAAGCTAACCTATACGAAGTTGACTCTAGTACATTTAAATCAAGCAACTCTTAAATGAGTTTTGGTTCACTAAAGTATGACAACCAAACTTGACATACCAATGCTTGGTGGGTTCAACCGAGCTATGCTCTAACAGAAATAATTGCGTCGAAATATTAGGGTATATACTTTCCCCCAATTAATCCTGTAACTCGTTGTAGGATTAAGAAGTTTAGGTTTCCATTTGTTCCGATTTTCAATAGCTGAATTTTGCATTGTATTTAGGTGCTACGTAACTCTCCCCCTAGTATGTGGAGTGTTACGCAACTAGCTCTGAAAGATATACCTTCGAATATGAGGTGTTACATATCTCTCCCCCAAGTTATGGTCATCCACATTGGAGTGATATGCAACTCTCCCTCAGAAGATAGTGATTGCCATACTATTCAATGCTCGCACAAGGCTGCACAACTTTTCCGCATCTTGCTCGCGCATGAGATGAATTTAGAGGTGTATGCTATTTGGAATCCGCGCAGGGGGTCAATCCCACCATTCCAGATGTGCGCATAATTAAAATGTGTTCATCTCAACATGCGAAAATGCTCGCCATATTGTAGATGTCTCGCTGAACAAAAGTATGCTTGATGTGATAAAAAGATGCGAAAATATTGAAATTGTATACGCACCGTATTAAAAGTGTTATTGTGTGAGATACGACGTCATGCTGTGAGTCTTGATACTATTCTGGTGAATAAGGGGTAGCTTTACGATGATATCATGTTGATAAAAATGGCTCAAACATCTTGGCTTTGCAGCAGTGGCTATGTATGGTGCAGTTTGCTTGGTGTCTCGTCTTGGCTCAACTTAGCCACTGGCTTTTATGCTAGACTGGATTGTATCTGTTGAATCAAAACGGGACTGCAACATTGCTAAGGATAACTGGCCAACAACAGTTCGAACAACTGGACTGTAGCAGTTTTAACTAGCACTGAACATTTGCGTGTTGAGGTTTATGAATCGAACCAGCATTCACGAACTTTGCATAGTGCCATATTATGGGTAGGAACTCGATGCAACATCGTTCGCGAATATTGAATATGATATGTAGTTTTCGCTTGATAGTGGTTAATGTGCCACTCAGAACCTCAAAAATAAATTTTGTTCAAACTCATGAATTTTCACCTCCACGTTGTAGGGAATTGAAAGATGATTCCACGAGCCAAAAAATCACTCGATTCGGACTGAAAACGAACAAGTTATTGACAAATCAAGATTTCCACTTAGCAAGCGGTTTAGCTTACGTGGAAATGATGACTGTACTATAATGCTGACATGGCGCTGCTGACTGGCCAAGGTGCGTCATTGATGTGGAAAGTATGTGATGACATGGAAAATACTGTGTGCTGGTGTGGAAGGTATCGTGAGTGAACAAGACCCTGAAGTGTGTGACAAGACCCTAACAAGGGTGACAGAAACGCTAACAGGGGTGACATTTGCATGATATGGGTGAACAGATTGGTAACATGGGTGAACAACCCCGATGACATGGGTGACAAAAATAATGTGGGTGAATGCATATAACCGAGGTGGACGACACCTCCGCTTGGACCGCCGGCCTTGTACGCCGTTTTTTTTTTATATTATTTGTTTAAAACTTTTCACCACGGTATTCTGAACTATGATCTTTTCAAACCTTTTATAACAGTTCTCCTGAACAGTTATCTTTTCCATCATACTATCTTGCAACGATGTTCTGGGGACTGTTACTGTTTCTCACGATCTTTCTTTGGACTTTTAGCAACGGTTCTGGACACTGTTGCCATTTCACATGGACTTTTCCGCCACTGTTTTTTGCTATACTTTTGTGGCCTTTTTCGCAAACTTTTGAGATGAAAGCGGATATGAATGCAGGTATCTAGACATCCTTGCAAACATGGTAGTAGCGATTTTGACAAACTACGAACTCGAATATGTGGATACTGCCTTATCTGGGAAGCAAATTCTTCAAACGTTGGACTTGAACATGCTATGGATAGAACATCCAATCAAAAATAATTCAGGGTTTCCTCCTCATGGATGTTTTAACAACAATCTTGATGATCCTTGATGGAAGTTGCAACGAACTCTAGACCCTATCATGTGGCGGATCGAACATCCTACAACAATTTTGATAATGTTTTTATGCCATCTTTTACTGTGGACCAAACGTCCTAGGAGCGGATTCATCGGTCTTTATAGTGATGCAGTTTTAGTGGTTTCCGAATATAATAGTTTTAGCAGATCTCGAACAACGAATTTGGACTGCAGCAGTTGCGACCAACTGGACTGCAATAAATGCGAATATCTAGTATGTAGCTGCTGCGATCAGGTGGACTGCAACAATTGCAATCTAACTGGATTGAAGCAGTTTTAATCAACTATACTGCAGTAGTGGTTTTTGATGGTGTCCAAACTGCTTTTTCATGACATGATTTTGGAGCTTTCTGTACTACTTTTCTCAATGGGAAAACACGATTCCTTTTCTCGTAATCCCCTTAGTCGGCGCCAATGTTTGTACCCAGAAATATTTCCAGGCACAGAACACGATTAAACTGGTGTTATTGATTAAAACATGGTTAATAACAAGAAATAATCAAGAATGACATTCACACGAATTTAACGTGGTTCGGCATGGTTTGCCTACATCCACGGACGAATCCCCGTAGGAAGATATTATTTATTCATCTATGGATTACAATAATTTTTGATCCCTTTTTTTGGGTTTTTTCTAGTATATTCCCCCCCCCCCTAAGGGTGATAATTCCCCTTATTTATACAGTTATGAGTTAAGATCTTCCCCTAATTGTGAGGTAGTAATAATTGTATTAAATCTCCCTGCATGCCTCCTTTCTGCTCTTGACTGGTATGACCTGTTGGCAGACTTCCTTTAATAAAGACTGGATGGAGGTTGGCTAGCAGCTGGCTGAGTACTTGGCTGGAAAAAGGTTAGCAACACGACTGACAACTCGACGGGATGTTAGTTGGCAGCACTGTTGGCAACATGACTGGGAACTGGTCGTCAGCACCGATGGAAACATGAATGGAAACTGTATGGGAGTACGGCTTGGAAACTTGGATTCGACAGTTGACCGACATTTGATTTGATCATTGACTTTGTCGGTTGACCTGTCGTTGACTTTGACAATTGACTAGCGGTTGACTTTGACCATTACATGACAGTTGACTTTATGTAACGTTGGGCCGGATGGTGAGCTGCGTCGGTTGGCTAGATGGTAGGCTTGGAAGACAGCAAAATGGTGGCCCAGGCAGTATTCTGGCCCGATATGCGGTAATTTTATCATGGTACAAACAAGTGTACCTCTAAAACAGGGAAAAAATATTATTCGTGAATCATCTGTTATATATTTGGAAGGTTAGCGTATGGAATGACCGAGTTCGTCTCTAACTAACCGTTTTCGCAGCGTGTTTTGATAGAGCCCAACTACAGCATATGCATGAGAATGAAGAGAAGAAAAATAAAAAAAAATATCGGGATATTCGGTTGCAATATTTGAAGAATTACAGCGTGTTTAACTCCTTCTAAAAGCATGCATAAGCGTGTTAGAATGTGTCGAATCAACAAAATATATGGGAGAATCAACAACAGACGCGTGTTGAGAAATAAACAGAAAATCATTCTCCGAAAATAACAGAGAGAAAATGAGGATTATTTTTGACTAATTACCGAGATTTGGAGTTGTTGTTGGGTATAAAAGAGGTGATGGGTAGACGTAGAAGGGTATGGAGTGATTGGGGAGTAAAACAGATATCAACTGTGTGAGAAATCACGAGTTGCAGAGAGAAATTTCTGCTACTGCTGGACTGAAGAACATGAAGAACATTGCCTGGCTAGATCAGTCGTAGAAGCTGTCGTTCTTCAACAGTGAATGAAACATCAGTTTGTAACAGTTTTATTCAAATCTGTAACAGTACTATTATAACAGAGAGTTTGTAACGCGTATCAAGCGTTTCAAATTCCTGGTTTTATTATTTTTCTCCTTTTTCTTCCTTGTGAACACCATTTGTGCTATGAATATAAATTTTGAGCGTGTTTCCAACATGAGTAGTTAAACCCCATGACTGGGACAACGGAGGAAGCCGAATTTCATACGTGGGTAAATTTATTTTATGACTTTTGCACTAATTAAAATTTAATTATGATTTTGATTGATTAGTTGTCATTTCATTTGATGGGTCATGCTTGCTTAGATTTTTTGATGTCCCATGCTTAGGATTTACAACTAATATTTTGAGAATCTTCATTGGCAAAAATAAAAGTCCATGTTTTTATTTATTGAGCTATAATTGTCAAAGGAATTAATATTTGAACCTTATGTTATGAGTTTGGTAGAATCCCGAGTCCCGGTCATCTCTTCATCCTGTGACCATATTTTGTATATATATTTTCTTATTTTAGTATTTTCTATATTTAAGCCTGAAATCAATCTCATCAAGTCCGAGTGAACGACAACCTTATTTACCACTATCTAAAATTCGACAAGTTGTTGTACCCACGTTTTTTCAATTGGTATCAGAGCAGGCAAACATGCTAAGACCTCGTAAATATGTGTTTGTAGCAATCTGACTCTATGGAGATAAGTGTTATTTATATAAACGTACAACCAGTCTTCGATGGCTCGAATTACTCATGGTGGAAAATTACTATGCATGCCTTTCTACAAGCGCGATTTTTTCAATCATGGGTTTGTATTGTGATTAGCTATAATCCTCCGGTTGTTACAGTGGCCAGTGTAACTATTCCAAAGGATATTGGTGAGTATGATGATCTTGAGATTCTTGCTGCAAAGCAAAATTCTGACGGATTAAATGCTATCATCCATGACATTACCCCAGATCTTCAGAACCATGTGACTACGTGCACTCGATCTAAAGATGCTTGGGATATATTAGAAACAATATTTGTAGGGAATACCTTTGAGAAAGAAGCTAGGATTCAGAACCTAAATATTGATTGGGAAAACCTTCGTATGGCTGATGAAGATTCATTTGATGAGTTTAATCACAAAGTGTCTGAAATTGTTAACACATCTTTTGCATTAGGTAAGACTATTCCTGAAAAGGACATTGTTATAAAAATTCCCAGATCGCTGCCAGCTAGATACGATTCTAAGAAACATTCCATCGTAGCAGGAAATAACCTTGAAACACTTTCCAGGAACGTGCTTTTTGGAAAGCTAAAGATTTTTTAATCTTGAACTAAGTAAGAGAGAAAACTTTGCCTGTCGTCCAATCCTATTGCTACACCTGATATAAATTCTCTATGTTCTAATTTGATTCATATGAAGGATGATAATTGCTTTAGCTCAACTATTTCACTGTTTGTACAATAGTTAAAGAAAACACTTAGACAAAGATAAAGAAAGTCTCGGAAAAAATCCTCCTCATCAATCAATGAAATAAATAGAAAAGTTCACAAATACTATAATGGTGAAACTTGTTCCAAGTGCTACAGATATGGTCATCATATCTATGGTTGTCCCAATAAGAAGGTTAGTGAGCAAACCAAAGCATGGATGGATGGAAACTCTTGACTATTGTTCCGAGGAAGAAACATGTGAAAGTTCTCTCACTTACCTTGCTGAAAATCACACTTGTCTCTCCAAAAACTCTGATCATCCCATGATAAAAAATCTAAGTACTTCTCCATAAGATAAAATTGATCTCTTGACCAAAGATATGTATTCAATGAATAGTAAGTTTCAACTGGAGAAGGAAGCATGGATTAAAAGGATTAAAAATCTGGAATATCAACTGAAAAAATTAAGACAAGAAAATGAGATATCTCACAACCATGATCACAAGAAAAAGGATAGTTTCTCTTAAAAAAACTCTTTTAAACTCAATCAACATAGTGTTCCTAATAACATGTCATCTTGAAGCTCTTCTTGTAAAGGGAAAGACGTGTTTAAATACAAGGGCACAACAAATTCTAAGTCTTCCTTGTGTAAAAACCAGGATCACCTAAAGATGAATTGCACAAAGGTTATTGAAAATCCTTCTTCTAGTAATTTACCTTATCAGAAGAAGAGAAGAAAATCTCATAAGAAATCAACATCACTTTCGGAAAATATTTTTAGAACCATTCATAGTCTGCAAAAATTGATAAACAGAGCATGCAGAACATTGTGGAAAAGGAAGATGGATCTTATTGGTCATTCCTCTGTAAAGAGAAGTCAGATACAAGGAGTAAGGAAATCTTCCCCACCTCTTGAGAAACCACCCGATCCTTCATTGAATGGGAAAAATTATAAGTTGTAATATTTTTTGAGATTGTTCTTTCCTTTTTCCCTGCACAAGAACTATAATCTCCAAGAGGGGTGTGAAAAGTTTCTGATGTTTCATATTTCTTGAGTTAGACATAAAAAAATTCTATTGTTTAACTTGAATTCTTCTTGTGCTCTAAATTCTTTTATTAAGCTTAGAAATGTCTCTTGAGACTCTATTTGAGGAATTAGTTTCTCACGTCCTGGGTGTGTGTACGGTTTTTTCTAATAAAATCCTTTTGGGATATCCAAAATTTTGTTAGGGTTTTGGTCAAAGGTATTCTTGGGAACTTATTCCATATCTTCTTCTTTTTAAGTTTGAAGATTTCATTCCTTGAAGCAAGCATATATCATTTACCTTTTTATCATGTCCTCATCAAGCCTTTTTAGTAAAGAAGATGATATCTGGACTGTTCTCTTTCCCTATAATAAAGTTCGTTTTGATTCTTCTAAATATGAGATTTGTCAAGACAAACGTGATTCCTCCTCTGATATGAATCCTCATGTCTCTTATTTTGATAATATCTCACAAAATATGAATCTTGTTTTGGAACAAGTACGTGCCTTAAATAGTGAACTTGAATCTTCAACCAAAAGACTTGAGGCAAGATGGATAATCTCGAATCCATGATTGATCTAATCGAATATGAGCTTTAAGAATATATGGAATATGAGAAAAATCTTCAATGTAAGTGAAATGCTGTTAGTTTCTTGCTAAAATAGTATTTAGGAAACTTCTTATGAGAATTTATTCTTATGCTTAAGAAGGATAACTAGGGTTTGGAATAACAACTATTGTGATTACACATAACTATTTCAATGATTTTCATCTTGCAATGTTTTTAGATTTATTTATTTATATTCTAAAGTTATTTGGAAGGTGATTTTTGCAGTGTTTAATATTTTTTATTTCATATGTTGCAATTGCTTATGAGATATATATGTGTTTACATTTGTGAACTGTGTTTATCTCATATATGCTCAAAAGTTAAGGTTATTATGTTTTTATGCAAATATTGATAAAAGATTGAATGAACTTTTAAAAAATTCCGCAGTATTGATGTTTCCCTCATCCACTTTTATGTGAAAGTATTGTATGACTCCGTATGTTTTCTTAGTGTTTCTGATTAAGTTAATCAATAAGTTGTTCTTGTGGTTAATTTATTCGAGTATACTAGATACAAATCCATGTAATTTGTTAATGTCCAAAGAAATCCTTCTTTTCTCGTAAAAGTAAGGTCGCTCATGTTGTTCTCTTGGAAATGACATCAAATAGGGAAGAGTTCTTAATTGAACTTGTGTTTAATTGCCATACCTTTGTGGGGAGTGCGGCTATGGAATATTGTAGGAGTTATCTTGTATCTTTATAAACTCCTTGATGAATACGCTAAATTTCTACTATGTGAAATCATCAAAACAAAGTTGATATGATATCTTTTATTCATGAATTTTTACTTTGAGAATTTCATTATGATCCCGTAGTTTTCGTACCTTTACCAATTTATATTGACAAAAGGGGGGAGAATTATTTGGTAATACATACTAATACGTATGGTTTACAGATCATTATGTAAGGCGAAGTGGTTTTCATTGTAAGATGGAAGTACTGACTAAGGGGGAGTGATACATATCACCATAGTATTATTTCAAAGTTGTGATGCAAATGGACTTTGATTCTGTGCAATAATACTATGACATTGTATAACAATGATTGAGAACATCTGTTTTCTTATTGTTATGGCTAGAGATCTCCAACAACAATGATGCTGAGTTGAACACGTTCAGAATCGCTGGAGTAATTGGAGTAGCTAAGAATTCAAGGAAAGTTAAAGAGTCAAGGAAATCAAGCATGATGGATGAGAAGCCACAAAGTTTATTTATTTTGTAATCCATATGTATTGATAGTTTTTCTTCTAAAATTGACAAAAGGGGAGATTGTTAGAGCACTTCTCGGTCGAACTCGTAATCATTTCTATCTCAAGCTTGTTTGTCAAGTTTAGTTCATCAAAACTATATACTTGATCTCTAGTCTACTTTTAGTTATGTCTCGGATTAGGATATAATGTATCGTTAAGCTTTAGACTTTACGACGTTCACCAGTTGAATATGAAGATCTACCGAGGAGCTTGGAGGAACTTCATCAACAAAAGGTATGTGGAGACTAAAACTTATCTATCACTCATAAGTTTATTCTATTCTATCTTCTAATGAGACTTAGTCGTATAGCTATATAGACTTTTGTATTATACACATTTGATATTTCGAGATGAGTTTATCTCGCTAATCTATTTCTGGAAATATATGTTGGTACTTTTTTGATTTAACTATGTTCATCATATTCTTGACGATCTTAGTTGGAAATAATTTATTTGTTGGAAACTAAATATTAAGTCAAAAGATGATCATGTTAAAATTACCTTGAACATCTTATATGATTTTTGTGAGACAGTCACTTGATGTTAGCTTGGGAAGTTTCGTATTGATCATTCAATCATTTGAAAAATTACTTGAAGCTAATGGTATGTATGAGATTACCATTGTCGTCTTCCAAGGATGTTTCAATGATTGAAATGAGAGTTTGTATTAAATATGCATGTCTGGGTACAACATGGTATGCATACCTAGTATGCAAACTGTATTGTGACGATTCAGGTCCTGAACTCTTGTTTGTGTACCTAGTATGCGAACGGGTTTACTTGAGTTGGGTCCAGGACAGTTGTTTGCAAACCGCATTTTCGAACGGCTTGACTAGGCCAAGGTCCGAAGATACTGTTCGCATACGTAATTTGGGAACACAATGGTTAAGTACAAAAAGCGGTTATCTATGATTCTCATACTCATGAACTAAAACATTTATGATTTAAGGAATGCAAATTAACTTTGGGAATCATGGCTTAATGTTCATGAATTGATTCTTGTATAAGTACTTTATATGATTATGAATCAATCTGATTTTGTTTCGATTTGTTCATACATATTTCTATGAGATAGTGAACAATTGAACAACTCTATTTGAAACACAATTAGATTCATTTGATTATCTTCCATGATTGATTGATCATCATATTTAATCTAGAAGTGTTAGATGAATATGGTTAAGTTAAAAGTGTTCATATGGCTAACTTCAGTTAACTGTCATTGAGCCAACTCAATATACACGTTTAGGTATGGTTACCCATATCTAAATATAAGTATATTTCATTTATATGTTAACAAGCTAAGACCATCTAACGGTGGAGATTAATTGCTTAATTTCTAAGCAGACTTAATTTGAATCTTAAATCAGAAGTTCATCTAACAGTGAATGTTGAATGCTTTGTTACTAATATATCTTAGCTTTGATTGTAAGCAATCCTGATTTGAAAGTATATATAAGGGAGAACTCTAGAAACTGGAAAACCTAATTCCGATACTTTCCTATGTCCAAGATGCAAACTAGATTCGATTCTCCTTTAACCTAGGTTATTCCAAAACCATTATTAGGTTAATGACTTGAAGACTTCATTTGGGATTCGTGAATCCAGATCCAACTATTTTCTCTGTAGTTGTGTATTTTGATTTTACTTGTTCTATCATATTGAGTTTTATTTTCTCTAAGATTTACTCGAGATTTATCTCCGATACCTAAAAATATAAAAAGTAATCACAACAGTTCTTCGTCTCAGACTCTTGTGATTTCGTTGTAACTTTATATGTTAATCAGTTAGGTTATTGTGAGGTGTCTGATATTTTTAGGATGCTCTTCGAGAGTATAAGTTCGGGGTATTAGTTGGTTCATGTTCACCTTGATCTTTGTATAAAAATACGGAATAAAAAGAATAAAGGATAGACATATCTGTGGGTGACAGGTTTGTTTATAAGTCTTCGACTTTGGGTCGTAACAACTCTTAGTTGTGGGTGAGATCAGCTAAGGGAATCAAGTGTGCAAAATCAGGCGTGGTTCTAAATGCGTAAGGAACTCGATTGTACCTTAATCGGCGTGAGATTCGTTATGGCTCAACTACATTCTAGTCCGAAGTTAACTTGCAGTAGGCTAGTGTCTGTAGACACTTAATACAATGTGGTGTTCAAATTTGGACTGGGTCTCGGGATTTTTCTGCGTTTGCGGTTTCCTCGTTAAAAAAATATCTGGTGTTTGTGTTATTTCTTTTCCGCACTATATTTGTTTAAATAATTGAAACATCACAGGTTGTGCGTAATTCAATCAGTTGATAAATCCGACATTGTTGGATACAACTTGATTGACACTTGGAATTTTTTCTTCAAAAGTTTCAAGATGTTGTGGGTATTTACAGAGGATGTTAAATCAAACATTTGGGAATGACGTAGAAGAAAAGGAAATGCAATGCAAAGAAGGCTTTGGGTATGATCCCTTTTGCTATTTGGTGGACAGTTTGGAATGAAAGAAACATAAGACATTTTCAAGGCATTTACAAGAGCTCAGATTTACTGCTGCAAGAGGTGAAGTTTCTGCTTTATAATTGGTTCATGGGTACAAAAATGTTTGAGAACATTTCTCTCAATATGGTTCTTTACAACTAGGGTAGTGGTTTAGGATCTTAGTAGTTTGATTTTCTTTTTTTTTCGTTGTTTTTCTTCTGTACAATGATCCAGTCTTCTTGACTGAGCTGTAGCTACTTGGTAGCATCTCGTTTTCTCTACAGTTTTACCACTATTTTGTGGTAACTCTGTCTCTTTTATATATTTGGCCCTTTTTCGAGTAAAAATAAATAGATTCACCAAGAGTTAATGTGTGTTTAAAACCCAAAAACAATCATGAAGTCATTAAAGACAGATATTATTAATATCAGATTTAGCAAATTATGTTTCAAAAAAGAAAAATTAATCTCTGTTACAGGTCATATGGCCCAACTAGAGTAGTTTGGGTTTTCTCAATGGTTGTATATAAAGCATACTATGCTATGTAATACGGTTGTTGCTATCAATACAATTTCTCTTTCCCTTTCTCACATTCTTTATCCTATTTTCCCCTTAAACACGTTATCATCACGAAGCTATACGGTAGAGCTTGATTGGATCAGTTGATTTTTTTTCTTCTATATGGATGATTAGTCGAGGTTCAAATGTAAGTAAGTGATCTTTTCGTTTAAAGGAAGATGATAAATATATGTTGGGAGATGAAATTCCCATATATAAGTACAATAGACGCATTGTTGTACTTAGTATAATAATGTACTCGATCAAATTTTGCATCCTCAGGGAACTTGTTAGCTAGATATAGCTCAGCGCCAATGCAACGTCATTTGAATGGAATAGTGTATGTAATCATGTACTTAAAAGTAACCATTGACATAAATTTATTTTATCCTTGCAAAGATATAAAAAGGAATGTTAATGAAAGTGCAATCCAAAAGTTGTTGATTATAAAGGAACAATAATATTTTCTCCAATGAAAGTAATCAGGGGAGATATGGGACTATTTTCTAAGTCATTACCGATATTCAATTTCGAAAAGTACATGACTAAAGGAAATGTATGGAACAAGTAATCAGGGGGAGGTGCCGACACCGGGGGGGGGGGGGGTCCAAGGATATGATGTCGACATATTTTACTTTGAAATTGAAGCTGTGTTGTACTCTTTTTTCCTTCGATCGAGAATATTTTTTCCCAAAGGATTTTGTTACTCGACAAGGTTTTTATCGAGACCACACTAAAAACATCAAGTATGTTGAACGTTGAAGACATAAAGACCGCGTTGATATTACTGAAAATATATGAATCAAATAAATGAAACACGATAGTCTGTTAAGCAACGTAACTTCTAGAATCAACAACATGGTCTTATAAACATTCAAGTCGCCAAAGTAAAGTGTGATAAACTCCTTTTGACTGCATTAGACTAATGAAAATTGTCTGACATCAAGGGGAGCATCTAATGGTGTGTTGAACTATTTTCCTTCTCCGGGGTTGCTTTTTTCCACGGGGTTTTGTTACTCGGCAAGGTTTTTAATGAGACAACAACAAATACCGGGAATGTAATTTTCCAGCTAAGGTTATTTGTCTTTCCCATAAGGATTTTCTGCCTTAGGAGTTGTGAAGCAACTAGTCAACTTCAACGGAGCAAAGTGATCATCTGCAACAGATCACCTTTACTTGCATCTATCACATTGTACTCTCTTCCCTTTGTCAAGGTTTTAATGAGGCAACGTATTCGATTCCAACTATGTTCTAAGTTTGCTTTATATTGTACTCTTTTTCTTTAGTTCAGGTTTTGTCCCTCTGGGTTCCCTGACGAAGTTTTTAACGAGGCAATTAACTTAGACTCGTCGGTCTTTGAAGATCATATTGCATGTGATGAACTATATGTAAAGTACGAGACAACATGCGAAGTACTACATGTGAAGAGTTACTAAGATTTTGTCCCACTGCAAGTTTTCTTGTCAAAGTTTTAATGAGGAAATTGATTTCGGCACAAGTCATCAAGGAGAAAACTACATTCGAAGCACTATATATGAAACACTACATACGAAGTTCTATTGGACCACACAAGGGGGAGTGTTATAGAGCCTGCGGCCCATGGATGTGTGCAGGGGCGTAGCCAAGATTTCCGGATAGGGGGTGCAAAAATGTGCTTTGGAGGAGTACAATTTTTTCAGGGGTGCAAATAAGCAAAAATGGGGTTGTTAATATAGGAAAATTTATTTTTGGGCCTAAATAAGGCTTTGGAGCCAGCTGGGCAGGAGGTACAAGTGCAACCCCTTGCAATGAGCTGGCTCCGCCCCTGGACGTGTGGCCCATCTAGAGTAGTTAGGGTTTTCCCGATAGCTATAAAACATACTACTGTGCTATGTAACATGGTTGTTGCTATCAATACAAATCTTTGTTGCCGTTGTGCATATTCTTTGTCTTCTCCTATTTTCCCGTTAAACAATCTCAAATTTCTCAAGTTCTCATCACTCTACAGTCGTTTTTTCTAAAATTTATCAAAAATCTCGTTAATATAAATCACTGTAACAGTACCAATAGGAGAAGACAAAGAATATGCACAACGGCAACAAAGATTTGTATTGATAGCAACAACCATGTTGAAAAAATCTTGATGTTTTTAGCGAGACCACACTAAAAACATCAAGTATGTTGAACGTTGAAGACATAAAGACCGCGTTGATATTACTGAAAATATATGAATCAAATAAATGAAACACGATAGTCTGTTAAGCAACGTAACTTCTAGAATCAACAACATGGTCTTATAAACATTCAAGTCGCCAAAGTAAAGTGTGATAAACTCCTTTTGACTGCATTAGACTAATGAAAATTGTCTGACATCAAGGGGAGCATCTAATGGTGTGTTGAACTATTTTCCTTCTCCGGGGTTGCTTTTTTCCACGGGGTTTTGTTACTCGGCAAGGTTTTTAATGAGACAACAACAAATACCGGGAATGTAATTTTCCAGCTAAGGTTATTTGTCTTTCCCATAAGGATTTTCTGCCTTAGGAGTTGTGAAGCAACTAGTCAACTTCAACGGAGCAAAGTGATCATCTGCAATGATCACCTTTACTTGCATCTATCACATTGTACTCTCTTCCCTTTGTCAAGGTTTTAATGAGGCAACGTATTCGATTCCAACTATGTTCTAAGTTTGCTTTATATTGTACTCTTTTTCTTTAGTTCAGGTTTTGTCCCTCTGGGTTCCCTGACGAAGTTTTTAACGAGGCAATTAACTTAGACTCGTCGGTCTTTGAAGATCATATTGCATGTGATGAACTATATGTAAAGTACGAGACAACATGCGAAGTACTACATGTGAAGAGTTACTAAGATTTTGTCCCACTGAAAGTTTTCTTGTCAAAGTTTTAATGAGGAAATTGATTTCGGCACAAGTCATCAAGGAGAAAACTACATTCGAAGCACTATATATGAAACACTACATACGAAGTTCTATTGGACCACACAAGGGGGAGTGTTATAGAGCCTGCGGCCCATGGATGTGTGCAGGGGCGTAGCCAAGATTTCCGGATAGGGGGTGCAAAAATGTGCTTTGGAGGAGTACAATTTTTTCAGGGGTGCAAATAAGCAAAAATGGGGTTGTTAATATAGGAAAATTTGTTTTTGGGCCTAAATAAGGCTTTGGAGCCAGCTGGGCAGGAGGTACAAGTGCAACCCCTTGCAATGAGCTGGCTCCGCCCCTGGACGTGTGGCCCATCTAGAGTAGTTAGGGTTTTCCCGATAGCTATAAAACATACTACTGTGCTATGTAACATGGTTGTTGCTATCAATACAAATCTTTGTTGCCGTTGTGCATATTCTTTGTCTTCTCCTATTTTTCCGTTAAACAATCTCAAATTTCTCAAGTTCTCATCACTCTACAGTCGTTTTTTCTAAAATTTATCAAAAATCTCGTTAATATAAATCACTGTAACAGTACCAATAGTACGGCCGAAAAGTAAGTTTTGTGAGGGAGGTAGAAAATAGAAAAAGTGAAGGTAAAACCTTAATTTGAGCAGCCCATAAGGAAAATCTTAATTTGAGCAGCCCTCGGGAATGGTTTCTAGGGTTCGGCCGTCTGAGAACGGTATTAAGAATGTGATGTTGGACTGTTATTAGAAGGCTACATGTTTCCTTTTTCAACTTGGATTCCAGAAAAGGAAATGTCTAAATAATGTGAACGTAGTCGCCTATAAATACATACCCAAGCTCAGGCTATAACATCATAAATAAATTACAGAGAAGCAGAAGAAACTTCAAAATACTTTTGAGTGGGCTACCGTATCGAGAGACAAAGAATCATGGAAGCAGTAACGAAAAGGAAAAAACTAGCAGTGAACAACAATTGCGAGGGTAGAATCAGTATCAGTCCTGGTGACTATACAGACTATGGTTGTTTTGGAGCTTTTGGTGGTGGCAATGATCTTATTTTGTCTGAAATACTAAGTAGACTTCCTGTGAAATCAGTCATGACATTCAAATCTGTATGTAAACATTGGAGTGCACTAATCACACAAGATCGGTACTTTATTGATTTATACAATGCACGATCAGAAGCACGTCAGTATAATGATGACAGTACCAACCACACCACTGCTACCCTATTTATATCTCCAGTTAGGCCTTGTGGTTCCTTAAACACAGACTGTACCTTGAAATCACCAACTGAAATTCGAACACTTGACATTGTCGCAGAGGAAGAAGCTGGAACAGAAACCAAGATGATATTGTTCTCACATGATCATCAGGGTGGATCATCAGGCGCAGCTGCTGTTCATTCTTTCAATAGCAATATAATTCTTCCAATTAGCCACATGAAAGACCCACCTGAGCTGCTCTCTTTCCGTCACATATCAACCCTAGAACCTACATACGGTTTAGTTTGTTTTGTGAATCTTGATAATTATGGTTCCGTTCTTATATACAACCCAAGCACCCGAGAGAAGACTTCATGGATTAGAACAAGAACAAGTATATTACTCAAGAATATTTTTCTGAACCAGAAACTAGATAAATCATTATATAATAAGAGAATCACCTACTCCTGTATGTTTGGTTTCGGGTTCAATACAGCTACTAAGGAGCACAAAGTGTTATGCATTTATCAGATTAATAATACACGCGAACATACTTGTCTTAGCTGTGAGGGCAGAAGTCGGCCTATGTACGATGAAACTTGCTGCGAGGTCATGACAGTTGGCAAAAATATCTGGCGAAAGATCGATGATGATATAGTCCCACATAACCTGAAAGTTGGTCGAAAATCTGTGCATGTGAATGGTTCTATATACTGGATGTGCTACAAGTTTGAGGCACCTCCCTGTGAGTACAGGACTGATGTCATAATGGCATTTGATGTCGTCAGCGAGACATTTAGAGTGATCGAAATTCCCAACTTTGTCCTTCATGATCTTTGGCATATGGATTTGTTTCAGAGGACAGAAAAATGGACTAATGAATTAGTAGATGTTGATGGACATCTAGCTATATTGGACTTGAAAGAAAATGGGAATGAAAATCCCTGGATCAACTTATGGATTTTAGAGGAGGCAAAGATCCGATCCACTTGCAGTACTAGCAATGTTAATGTTGCTGGTGATGGTGCTAAATGGACAAAAGAGGGGCTTGAAATGCCCTACTACCGTTGGGAAGAGCTACAATACTTAGCTTTCAAAGCTATTACAAGAACAAACCTGATAATCTTTAGATATTTCCTGAAAAATAGTCCTCCTCATGAGCCGCCTAAGCATGAATGTCTCCACTGTTACGATCGGAAGGAGAGGCGATGGTACACAAAGCAGGTTGATAGGATCTCGGACCATATTCGTCCGTACGATATCACGACTTTCTTGGAGACTCTTACGCCTGTTCAGACTGAATAAGAGAGCACCACCAGACCATTCATTTGGTAAACAAGTTGAGCTGAATCTTTGATTTGGAATTTGGAACGCGAAATCACTATTTATATAGTACAAAATTGAGCTTAACTGTTTTTTTTTTTTTTTTATTGTATCGTAGTTTAAGACCTCACCGAGTTTGCACCAAATTTCGCATGGCTCTTCCTCATACAAGACATTGCCTACATTATACTAGTCAAATTTTAAACCCTCTTATATCAACTGTAGGTATTCTAAAGTCAATAATATCCCGTAAGGTGCCATAGAAATCTATTGCATAATTTGCATTGCCACGATGTTCCCAACAACTACCGATCCACTATTTGAGTTGTTCTGCGAATTTCACAATATTCAAATCAAAAGATAAAACCATTCAAAAAGTGAATTACGGATTTCGTTATGCTTTTTCTTTTTTGGTAGATATTTTGTTATGTTGACCACTAAAATTCGCAAACAAATTTGTACGAGTATTTTTTTAGCTAAGGCTTAATCCTATGGGCTAGATATTTAGCTGCTAGAGTGACCATTCACGTCAGATAAGGCAACTTTTTAACCCTTATAGGATGGCCAATCTAGCAAAACGCTGAATAGAACATCGTTGAGCGCCTAATAATTCAGCGTCAATACATTTCCTCCTTTCCCGACATGAAAAAGTATAAGAGAGTTTAAATAAAAATTGTTTCTATTACTCTTTATCCCGTACGGGACCACCGGACCATGTTACCAATTTACGGAACCATGTCACCAATTTACGGTTTATGTTCATCAAAAACAATATACATCACTAGTTTATTATTTTATGGGACCACAGTTCAGGTGTCCTATATTTGACCATCCATTTTTATCTTAGTGTTCCAACTATTGCATGTGATGAATTTGATTTTAATCATCAATCGTACAACATTTTATTGAGCGCCCAATGGAACGGCGTTAATATCTCTTTTGAGCGCCGTATTATTCGGCATTTCAATCTCGACGATAGTGTGATTTAGAGTAAATGTTAGGAGAGAGAATTAACCAGATTGAGTGTTAACTTTTTTCCCACATTTTTTTCATGATTTGCAATACTTTTTGGCCAATCTAGCTCATAGAGATTAGCCTAAGTAAACAAATTTGTACGAGTAACTTCGTATAAAAGCAACTTCATAGATACATTTATTACATAGTGAGTAAAGGGATTTAAACATTCGAACAACAATTTTGATCTCACCAGCCAAATGAGTCATTTTCTTTCTAAATTTCGATAGTAATAAATATTTGATGACTTTTCGATACCGCAATTTTCCACTGAAGTGAGTAAATTGATCTTCTACTGAAGTGAGAAAACTACTCTAGTTATATGATACAATAGAGGTGAGATAAATTAAGATCAGTCTACCAATATGTAGTGTTTTCGCAAAGCATCCCATTACGAGCAGGACAAGTACGCAAGTTAGGAGTTACATAGGAAGAGATTGATAAATGCCTTCTTTCAGCATGGAACAGTACGATCAAGGTAGCCCAAGTGTACGTCACTGCCAAATTAAGCGAAGGGAAATGATAATTCACCGAAGAAAAACTACCGAGATTTATGTCAAAAAAAAAAGAAAAAACTACCGAGATTCATCTTCACTGAAATAGAAAATGAGACGCACTCCGCTAATTCCTAATTCAACTGCTAGAGGGTTTTATTTTGATTTTTGTTAAAGAGAGGGCATAACAGGATCCGAGGAGTGCAAAAATCGTAGTTGACTCATCAACTAGGACCCATTCAATAGATTTTTTTTAACTCGGACAATTATGTCCCTGCAAAATAATTCAGACGGAGACGGTTGTGTTGTTACCCCATTGATAATCACAATCCTGCACAATTAGAGCAGTTATCTACCCATTGTATGCGACAAAAAAGAATACCCTTATACATGATATATCCAAGATTAAACTCATTGCGACTTAAAATCTAGAATGAGGACTCTATCCGATGATACGGGTTTGCTTATAATCCCTTGACGAAGAAATCATGAGTAATTTTATAAATTATTAGGGTTTGATTATGATATGGGTTACTTATAATCGCTTAGCGAAGGAATTAAGTTTGATTTAAAAAAATATATAAAGGATTTGATTATCAAGGCGTGTTCTGTTGTGTTTACATTTGGCTGTGGAGGGATCTAAACCCTCCTCCACTGGTTCCAATGATACCTTATCAGCATAAAAGTAAAGCTAAATTCCTAGAGTGTTGAGAGTGCATACTGCATAGTGAATCGGTGATAGTGATGGTGATCGATGGGTGTGCGTTGTTTCGTTAGTGGTGGATAAATGTGTCCGAATTAAAAAAATATATCGAACCCGTTCTAGTTAACGAGTCAATTACGATTATTACACTTCTCGAATCTATTTTTGCTCTCTCTTTAACAAAAATCTTTATTTTCTTCTTCCATTAATTTTTCTCTTGGGATAAAACAGGTAGAAAGTTCACTTATTTTTTTTCCTTTTCAAATGTCATAAAATTTCATCCATGACAAATAGATATTACATGAATTCATCAAGATCAATATACAATGAAAAGGGACTAATAAAAAGTAATTCATGAAGAGAAGTAAGAAAATACCAGCAGGAGTACTAAATTTTATTTTATTATATTTATTGTCATTGAATTTACATATTAGTGGAATCTTTATGCTAAAAAAAATATCCTTTTATTTGACTCAAAATAGAAAGCTTGTATAAGAATTATGAAAACTAAAAGAAAGCTTGCAAATTAAAATTGGTACAAAACAAAAACACGTGAGCAAATTAGCATGGAGTTAAATATTTTCAATGGTTGAGCTGTTATAAACTAATCAAAAGATAAACTAATACTCTGTTTCAAAAAAATAATCTGCTTTTATGTACAAATTACACATGAAACCAACCTATTATTTTGAAACGGAGTGAATACATAAAAGAAATAAAGAGAAGAAAAAAAAAGATTTCTCATCTAGAATTTGTGCAACTTATAAAGAGTAAGGAGTAAGGAGTGCATGTCCATTACTAAAAGTATTAAACCTAAGTTACCACACTAATTGTGGGGGTTGCGAAGTAGTGGAAAGGATGAAGACGGATAAAAAATAGATGTAAATGTGGTGGTATAACAGTAGTGTAAATCCACCAAATACTTATTTTACAACACAACAATCTAAATTTTCCTAAACATTGATTAAGGACATCGATTTCAATCTTTTTCCAATTTTCTGGTACAATATTTTTTCTTTTAAATTACTTAATTTCTCAAAATAAGTATACGAAATAATGAACCTCAATAACCTAGACTGAAGGAATGACCATGTACCAAACTTTATATATATATATATATATGAGGTAGGATTCATGGACACTCTTAGATGGACAAGGTCATACAAGATTTGTGTCGTTTTCTCCGCAAAACCCAAACGACAATGAATTTAAGTGTAATATTTTGATGATGTGTTCTTCTTATAAGACTGTACATTCCTATAAAAAATGAACACAATTTGATATGTATAAAATGACAATCTACCCCTTTGAATATCAGTTGTTCAAAGTTAACGGTTGAATTTAAGATCGATAGATGGTGAAGTTTTTTATTTCGAATTGCGTTTTTTTTGTAGGAATGTAAAGTATTATAAGATGAACATATTATCAAAATATTACACTTAAATTCATTGTCACTTGGGGGTTTTGCGGAGAAAATGGCGCAAATCATGTCTAACCTTGTCCATCTAAGAGTGTCCATGGATACTCCCGCTTTATCTATCTATCTATCTATATCTATATATATATATAGATAGATAGATACTCTAATTCGGAAAATATTTAAGAATAAAAATATTAAAATGGAAAACTCAGAAGTTATAAAAAAATTGGTCCAAAATCCCCAATCGCTTTTTATGATTACATTGGTAAGACGACACTAATACATTCCTGAAAGTTGCTAGAATAAGCTCCTCCTTTTAAGTATCAGGGGTTAGTTTGAATTGAAAGGTGGGTGATGTGTTTTGACTAGAAAATCTCAACATTCACCAGTTCTTGTCCAACCAATCAGTCTGAAACTCTTTTTCCTTTAATCAAGACCATTTCCACAACTTATTTTCAAGAATATTCTCTATAAACACTTGAAGCTACCATTCATTTATTGAATAGACAGATCAATTGGGAAAATCATAACTATATATAGTAATAAAATACTAAGTAAAGTTCATATACATTCGGGTACCGGTCTTAACAAGACAATATTTGGGCAGTGCCCTTTCGAAAAAAATATCATTTGAACTAAGTTAGGCTCGATCCCTATAGAAATTTCATAAAGGATTAGTATGAAAGGTTTAGTCGAAGGGTATACGAATGTGACGAAGTTCCTTTAACTACTGATGATTCCTTGCTATGTTATGGCGGATATTCGAGTTGTAATCCTTGTAATGCAGGTGCATTTAATGTTTCCATGGGACCTTTCCAATATTGGGAAGGTTTCAAACTTTATACATTTTGCTACAACTTAGAAAATTCATATGTTTTTAACAAACAGTTGGTCCCTCCTGGTATGTGTTGCTTTCTTAATTCATAGAAGATCGCCCATTTTCCCGAAGATAGGTCTATATGCGAGTTTTGAGCTGATACATCTTTTGACAAATTGTAATCTTACTTGTGGTTCTTAGACATCTCTTGATCGCTTAAGTGGGAATAAGAGTGAAAGTATACCCTTAATGCGCGAGTATCCCTAGGTTTCTTTTCCTATCTTGAATCTTGAAGTTTATAAAGAACCCTTAACCCTTACACTTCGGGGTGGTTCTTGCAAAAGAGAGGGTACCAAGTACACCACCAACTTTTTCGTTCAACAACATGTATGAAAAACCTAATACAATTATAAGTGGATTCAAATTAAAGATTCTTGAATAATATATGTATATAAAGTTTTTTCATTGTCTCTACAATCAATATGTCTAGAATGATAAGTCTGTGAACTTGTTTGTATAGAATTCTTGAACAATCTCACGAAGCATCCATGATCAATCTTTTAGTGTCCAAATCAAGAATATGAATTCTGACAAGTATGAAACTTGTAATCTATCTTTCAAGGTACAAATTCAACAAGATCAAGTCTCGTTATTGATCATAATTATAAGGACTTAAACTACCTACTTAGATTGATTACATATGTACTACTTGTGTTATTCCTATTATAAAGATAAAATAATATAATGCAGAAAAGGAAACACACTAGACACTAGAAGTTTTGTTAATGAGGAAAACTACAATTGCATAAAAACCCCGAGACCTCGTCCAGTTTTGAAAACCAAATGGCATTAATCCGCTAAACACTAGCTTACTATCAAACTTCGGACTAGCATGCATGTATTTGGAACCGAATTAACCCTCCAATCAGTCGTGCTCCTTATATCTCTTAAACCTCGCAAGGTTATACGCAATTGATCCCCTTAGATGACGTCCTTTACAGCCTAAGAGTTGCCTCAACCTAAGTGAAGATTTTTGATACCTATATACCTCTAAAACATTCCTAATTATGCATAATTCAGGAAATCACTAAGAATTCTACTTAATCCTATTTCATTTGATCTTTCGATCTAGGTTTGGAAATCTTCTTGCAATAAACAAGTCCAGTGCGCAAACCTCAGGAATCCGGAATACTTATACTCATTTAACTGAGAACTCTGTATTAAAAACCACATCTCAAGAACAATATTAACAAATCGATAAGGAAGAGTTTTAAATATCTATATTGAGGAACCAAAGAGTAAGAGATGGAGAGAAATTTGCGAATTCTATTTATCTCATTTTGATCGGATATTGACAAAAACCACGACGATCAATAAGAACAAGATAAGGATACACAAACTATCAAGTAAAAGATAGTCGTACATGGCTTCATGAATCCTTAAGTGAAATCTTTAAGTCGTAAACCAAATTATGTTTCTTCGAGGATACCTAGGTTAATAAAGGACGACTCGAACAAGCAACTAGGACACGAGAGTATCAGGGATTACGAATTTCATTTGCAAGAACATCTCTATTTATAGATTTTTAAGGCTTTAGGTAGCTATGAATTCAAGCTAAGATAACTTGAAATCAAACAAACACTTTTTTTTTATTTTAGATGCAATTCTTGTTAGGATTTCATTTAAGCATGTGAGAATTTTGTCTTGAAATTACACAGAAGAATATACGCTATGGTCCAGGGTACTGGAATCGTATACAATGATAGTTCATAAAAAATATTCTGTTAGAGCACTTCTCGGTCGAACTCGCATGCGTTGCTATCTCAAGCATGTTTGTCAATGTTAGTGATCAAAACTATAAAGTCTTGATTTCTAGTCTACTATAACTAAGGTCTCAAACTAGGATAGAAAGTTTAGTTGAGCTCAAGAACTCCATGGAAATCATCATACAAGACGAAGGACTACTCAAGGAACCAGTGGATCTTCATCGACTAAAAGGTATGTGGAGACTTGAACTTATCTATCACTCAAAATTCTATCTACTCTATCTCCTATCTTGAGACAAAAGTCGTATTACTATATAGACTAAGATTATACACATGTGATATTTTGAGCTGAGTATATCTCGCTTATCTATTTCTCGAAATATGTGTTGGTAAAGCTTTCAATTTATCCAAGTTCATATTTGCCTAGTGACGAAAGTCATGTTATGTTTCAATAATTTTGGAATCACTCTGACGAAAAATAGTTTGTGAATAACAACTATATAACTCCCTCTGAGAATGTTTCAATGATTGAAATAAGATTTTAGACTATATAACCATCGGGGGATATAAGCATTGTTGTGGAAACACATATATGTATAAGTCCTTATTGCTTGAACCAAAGTTTGCAAACTTTGTTGATCAAGTGAAATCGGGGAAGTACTTGAGCTTCATTCCGCGAACTGGCGGAAGTTCTCGACCCAAGAATCTCTGCTGAAGTTTGTGAACTCCATCAAAAAACTTAAGTCCGCGAACTTGAGTAGGTTATGTCTAAAAATGATATTTGTGAACTTATCTTAATAAAATAAGGAATGCTATTGCAAACCGTGGCTTTATAGTTCATGAATCGATTTGAGTGAATCACATAGTTTTTTCTTCAATTGTGTCTTGTGTAGTACATAAAGATCAAAGAAATTGAACAACTCTCTAACTAGTTCATTTGAGTCATTTGGACTAGTTATGGTGAATAAGAATATGGTTGATATGAAAGCTATCACATGGCTAACCATTTGGTTAACTATTGTTGAACCAACTAATGTACAAGTTTGGATACGGTTTTCACAAACCTACAAACGTGCATTTCATGTGTGTGTAACAAGATAAGTTTTCGATCTAACGGTTGATAAATATTAGCTTGTATCTAATCAGGTTTTCATATAACGGTGAATATTGAATGCTTTGTTACTAAGCTAACATTGATTGCAAACCCTAATTTGAAAGACTATATAAGGGAAAACTCTAGCAACTGGGAAACCTAATCCCCACACATTCTGTGTGATACTAATTTTCTAATTTATAGTCGATTCTCCTTTAATCATTGGTTTTCTTCTTCTAAAACCAGGTTAACGACTTAAAGACTTTATTGGGATTGTGCAGCTAGTCCGATACTACTTTTCTTGTAGTTGTGTGATCTGATCTTGTTGTTTCTATCGTATGAGTACAATTGTAATAATTGGCTTGAGATTTCTATCTCCAATAGGCAAGATATTAAAGTAGTCACAAACACTTCGTCTCATCGTTTGTGATTCCACAATATCTTTTTTCGCTGCGTCGATTAAGACTATTGTGAGGTGATTGATAAAGCTGAGCCGTTCTTCGGAAATATAAGTCTGGTTTTATCAATTGGTTCATGTTCACCTTGATTTATCAAAAAGACGGAACAAAAACTTGTAGGTTATTCGTGGGAGACGAATTTATCTATTATTGTAGACTTTTCTGTGTGATACAGATTTGTTCATTAAAGTCTTCGACTTTGGGTCATAGAAACTCTTGGTTGTGGGTGAGATCAACTAAGGGAATCAAGTGCGCAGTATCCTGCTGGGATCATAGGCGTAGGATCATAACTGTACCTTGGATCAGTATGAGATTGATTGGAGTTCAACTACAGTCCGGACCGAAGTTAGCTTGGAGTAGGCTAGTGTCTGTAGCGGCTTGATACAGTGTATGTTTAATCTGGACTAGGTCCCGGGGCTTTTCTGCATTTGTAGTTTCCTCGTTAACAAAATTCTGGTGTCTGTGTTATTTCTTTTTTTGCATTATATTTTGTTATATAATTGAAATAATACAGGTTGTGCGTTGTTCAATCAATTTGAATATCCGACTTTTTGGTTTTTGATTTAAATTGATTGAAACTTGGATATTTATCTTTGGTACCGTCCAAGTTATCTCTCTTTGATAAAGACTCGTATATTTCTATTTTCTTGAGTAAAGATCAAATTGAGAGATTGAGATAATAACTCTTTGAGATATATTATATTGATTGAGTTTGACTGTCTAGTTGATTCTCTAAAAAGTAACTCGGAGTTTGTCCATACATATTTCTAATCTAAATATTAGGTGTGGTTGTTAGACCCCCACTTTTTCAATTGGTATCAGAGCAGGCAAACATGTTAAGACCTTACAAGTCTGTGTTTGTAGCGATCTGACTCTATGGACAGAGGTGATATCTCAATAAACGTACCACCAGTCTTCGATGACTCTAATTACTTATGATGGAAAATTGTTATGCGAGATTTTCTTCAAGCACGTGATTTCCAATCATGGGTATATGTTGTTAATGGCTATGATGCTCCCTTTAAGGCAATTGGAGGTGTAAACGTTCCAAATAATATTGGTGAATACACTCCTGCCGATATTCTTGCTGTAAAGCAAACCTCCAACGGTTTGAATGCCATCATACATGCCATTACCCCAAATTTTCAGCACCATGTGTTTAATTGCACTAAGTCGCAAGAAGCTTGGGATATCTTAGCAACCGTATTCGAAGGTAATTCCAATGAAAAGGAAGCTAGACTTCAAAATATTAATTCTGATTGGGAAAACCTTCATATGGCAGATGAAGAAACATTTGATGAGTTTAATCACAAAGTGTCTGAAATTGTTAATGCATCTTTTGCATTGGGTAAGACTATTCCTAAAAAGGACATTGTGATGAAAATTCTCAGATCGCTTCCATCTAGATACGATTCTAAGAAGCATGCCATCGTTGAGGGAAATAACCTTGATACACTTTCCAGGAATTCTCTAGTCGAAAGGTTGAAAATCTTCGATCTTGAACTGGAACAAAGAGAGAAACGTCATCTGTCTAGCAACCATGTTGCTGCACCTGATTGTAAGTCTCGATGTCCCAAATTGATTGACAAAAGAGATTAGAATTGATTTAATTCGACTTTGTCACTGTTTATACTACAACTTAAAAAATCTCTTAGACAGAGTAAAATAAAGTTTCAAAAGAAAATGCAGTCAATCAATAAAAAGGTTCAGAAAAACTATGTTAATAATTCCTGCTTCAAGTGCTATAAAAGTGTTCATGATACTTCTAAATATCCAAATATGGAAGTGAGTGAGTTAACTAAAGCATGGATGGATAATCTTGACTATTGTCCTGTAGATGATATCTATGACAGTTTACTCAATTTGTTTACTGATAATCATAAACCGTCTCTTACGGAAATTTCATTAAGATCACGTTCTTGTACCTTTGCCAATTTTATTGACAAAAAGGGGGAGAATTAATATGTAGTTCACACTACAAATTCATATGGTTTTCGGATCATTATGTAAGGGGGAGTGGTTTCCATGTGAGATGGAGTATTGACTAAGGGGGAGTGAAGTATCACCATAGTATTGTTGTTAAAGTTGTGATGCAATTGGACTTTGACGCTGTGTAATGATACTATGACATTGTATAACAATGACTGAGAACTCTTGTTTTCTCGTTCTTATAGCTATGGGTTTTCAACAAATATGATGCTAAACTTATAACCTTTGGGATCATTGGAGTACTTAGAAGTGACGAAGATTTCGAGCAATGTTAAAGATTAGACATGTGGAATAGTAGCTAAGAAGTTTATTTTTATATTTTATGTATTCCATATGTATTAATAGTTTTTCCACTAAAATTGACAAAGGGGGAGATTGTTAGAGCACTTTGGTAGGATCGGAAAGATACCTACTTCTATATATAAACTGCAAGTGCACAGTGTCGACAAGCAACACAGGTCGAACCACAGAGACTTGGGTAGTGATAGTTGATTCTAAAGAAGACTAACTTAGAACTGATTCAGAGAGTAACCAAAAGGGGTTTGTTTTGTCGATACGACGAGATGATTTTTAGAAATGACTGAAATAATAAAAGTAAAAATAGAAATAACACAATATGTAAACAATGAGAATATGAATACTAGAGCTTTCAAATCCACCACTAACCTATGATATGTATTCAACTAGTAGTATTATTCTTGTCCTTATAACAGATTCAAGTTTACCTTGTATCTAAGGTGTTTCTCCGATGGATAATTTAATCGCAACTAAAGTATTTCTCCAAAGCATTAACTGTCTAGTTAAAGCACAACTAATCTAAGGATCAATAATATTTTTAAGCATGAGTTGCAGCATAATCAACATAGTGATATTCTAACTACAATGGATACATGGCATACATTGTGAGAGCAAGATATTGACAAACTTGGATTAAATTATATCTTTAAACAATTCTAAACTTTCAAGAACAATATACAAGATATGAATACATACCAATAAGTTACGGCTTCATTTAAACCCTAGCAAATGAAACTAGAACATGAAGAACATTACAACAAAACTGAAATTTTAGAAACTAACATGAACAAGCTATTCTTGGATGAATTTTCAACACAACAACCCTCTATATTTATATACAAAATTCCCTCACACTTTGGATTCGAATTTTGGAGAGCAACCACTCATCAATTAAACAAAACATGTTTTCTTTAATTGATGGATGAAATGGAATACAATGGGGGTGATGTTTTGGAAAGAATCCAATGGGGGTGAGGTGGATGTTTTGGAAAGAATCCAATGGGGGTGAGTTGGAAACGGATTTGGGTCATGGGTTTTGGATCATGGGTTGTTTAATCCCATGTATTGTAAACAGGTTGCCACTGATGCGCGAGCGGGTTACAACGCTTCCAACTTTCTGCTCTTTTGTCTTCTCAATTCTTCCAAGCTTTATTTAGTACTTAAAAACACAAAATTAATTAATACAAATATTTATTCTTGAAAATGGTAAAAATGCAGAATTTGGGATAATATATGACTTTGAAGCGCGGAAGATGAGTTAAGTGCCAATGAAAAGGTGTATGAATATGCAATATTTGGCACTCATCAAATACCCCCAAACCTGAATTTTACTTGTCCTCAAGTAAAACAGAACTTAAGAAATCCTAACTATACCACTGTCGTTGGTCTCTCGAATGCATTTAGCATATGCACTAAGCCTTTAAACCCCTAGGTGTCCCTAGTGGACGAGTTTTAGTCTCGTGAGGGCCTGCCAAAGATGTACCCACAAAACCTTCTCCAATTTCAGAGCATCCATAGAAACGTCTTTGTCTTCGGTCTTCAACTGTAGATGATGAACTTCGGAATTTCGTAGAACCTTGACAATTTGTAACCAATATTTATTTTTTTTATTTTTTTTAGTAAGACCCGCTACACAGCTGATCATCATTTTTTTTTTTAGTGACTCGCTACACATCTGGTTATCAAATAACACACTACAAAAGACCCGCTCCACAGCTGGTCATAGAAGACAACAAATTAAAATGCAAAAGACTACAAAAGATCCTACAAAAGACCCGCTACACAGCTGGTCATAAAAAATGCAAAAGACTACAAAGGATCCTACAAAAGACCCGCTACACAGCTGGTCATAAAATATAACAACAAAAGACTCACAGCGCCATATGCAAATACTCCCCCAAACCTAAATCTAACATTGTCCTCAATGTTTCAAAAGATAACAGAAACAACAACAAACCATGAGAACAAAACAGATTCAAAGGAAAGAGATTACCAGATGCCACACCAGAGACACTAGAGTATGTCCAAAGAAACCAGCAGGGAAGATATCTGTTGTATGTACATGGGATGAACTTTTCAGTCCACATAGATTGGATCAGCAAGATGAGTTGTTTCAATCTCAGGTGGGATTGGTTCAAGGAACGGCTTCAGTCTCTGCCCATTGACCTTGAAGACATTCTTGGTTGCTACATCTTCTAGTTCTACATCCCCATGGGGGAAAATTGTTCACACCAAGAACGGGCCTGTCCATCTAGAACGTAATTTTCCTGGAAAAAGGTGCAGTCGTGAGTTATACAATAGAACTTTCTGGCCTGGAGTGAATGACTTGCGCAAAATGCGTTTGTCATGGAACACCTTCATTTTATATTTGTACAACTTCGCATTATCATATGCATCATTTCTTAACTCTTCTAACTCATTGAGTTGAAGCTTCCTTTGGGTGCCAGCTTTATCAAGATCAAAGTTCAGTTTCTTTACAGCCCAATATGCACGATGCTCTAACTCTACATGGAGATGACAAGCTTTACCGTACACAAGTATGTAAGGGGACATACCAATGGGAGTTTTGTATGCAGTTCTGTAGGCCCACAAAGCATCATTCAATCTTAAAGACCAATCTTTTCTAGACGGGTTAACCGTCTTTTCTAGACGGGTTAACCGTCTTTTCTAGAATGTGCTTAATCTCCCTATTTTAAACCTCTACCTGACCACTGGTCTGTGGATGATATGGGGTTGCGACTTTATGAGTTATGCCATATTTACGAACTAATGACTCAAAAGGCCTATTGCAGAAATGTGAACCACCGTCCTGGAATTGAAGATGTGTTTGGATTGAAGCAGAGAGTTGGCAAGAGTTTAAAGCACTTAACGATAAGATGGATGACAATGTGCAGTGAAATGGCAGGAAGAGTAGATGAAAGATATCTCATTTTGTCCTTCATAAATGCTATGTTTGCGACAAATCTATTATACATCCAGGTATTCAGAGTTAAAAACACAATCACTATGACAGAACTGCGAGAATTGCAAGAAGAATATATAGCTTTGGAGGAAAAACAAAATGAGATGGAGTCATATCCAATTCTCGCAGGCATAAGTTCAGCCGCGGAAAATGGAAGTTTATTACCAAAGATGATTAATACAGTGGCAAGTACCTCCCAAAATCAGCGAGAGAAAATGGAGATTGATAATCAACGTAAGGTAGTAGCAATGGGGAGTAGAGATCAGGAGGAATTGGAAAAGGAGAGAAATTTTTATAATCGCAATAACAATAATAAAGTCCCAAGGTTTGATCAACCGCAAGAGACTTATGGTGGACAGAGGCAAATTATTCAAGAGAGCAAAGAGGTCATAGGATTATATGGGAAGACATCAAATTGCCACCTCTAAATACCAGTATAGACAAGATTTGGGAAGCGATTATTTTGATGGAGAATATACCTTCACCATGGAACATGGGGAGAGAACCACATCCTAACAACCAAAATCAAGAATTCTGCCCTTATCATCATTTTCATGGCCATTCTGTGAGTAATTGTAGGAATGTAAAAAGAATTATTCTGCGAATGATTGAACAAGGGAAGTTAAATCATTTTTTAGCGAGATATCCAAAACCTCAACAATTGCCGCCAGCACCAGAAATTCCCAGAGTCAATGTTGCGAAAGAAGCAGAAACATTTGTCATTGAAGTAGGAACTACAACAAAAAAATCTATTTTGCAATTCAATTGTACATTCGCAAAAAACAATAGAAGATTTCCATGATAATGTGCTAAGTAGAGTATTTGCGAGGGATGTAGAGGGAAGAGAGGTGATGAATATTGCTAAGATTTATCCATTAGAAGAATGGCAGAAACAAATTATTTCTTTTACTGCACAAGAGATACCAGAGCCAGGGAAGATGCATGACAACCCGTTGGTGGTGAAGTTAGAGATAAATCCAAAGTACAGAGAAGAAAAAGAAGATGATGATGGTGACGCAACAAATAATTCTTGGGCAATAGATAGGGTTTTAATTGACACTGGCAGCTCGGTAGACATCTTATTTTATCGTACTTATCGTACAATGGGTGGAAGAGATGATGAGTTAATCCCCTCAACTTACAAAATCTATGGTTTCAATGGCACTGCAAATAAGCCAAAAGGAGAAATTACTATGGAAATTCCACTGAACAAGATATCTTCAAAAATTAAGTTCTGTGTAGTGGATATAGAATCTCCTTATAATGCTTTAATTGGAAGACCATGGCTCCATGGGATCTTGGGCATAACATCCACATATCATCAATGCATAAAGTTTCCACATCCCCATGGTATTGGGATAATTAAAGGTGATTGGTTTGAAGGAAAAAAGTGTTATGAAGTTGACATTAATACTTGCGAATAAAGAAACGCCAGAAATCGTAATTGGCAACATAACAGGAAGCAAACTCAGAGAGCAGAGAAATTAATGGTGGACAGTATAGAGTTGCGGGGAAAGGATATATTACAAGAATAGTTTGTGCCAAAATAATTAATGGTGATTAGTCGCGTAAAGATGGGAAAAAGTATAAATCTTCATTCTTCGCGGGAAAATAAACAAATGCAAGGTGCTGGGATAAAGTTGAAATCTTCATTTTGCGCAAGAAAATAAAAAATCAACAAAATATTGCGAATAATCATTCGTTACAGAAGAAAAGAAGTGCAACAATATCATGTTGCGAACAATCGAAAAACAAGAACAGTAAGAAATATGCAGACATAATATTAAAAGAAAAACTTTGTTCAAAAATAAGAATTTTTCTATTAAAAGAAAAAGATGATGATTTCAAATCATATAAGAATTTTTAATGCAAATGCATGAGACGGGCGCAAATCGCCTAAAAACATATAAGAATGGGACGAACCTTTGTGGCGTACACCCTAGTTCGCGGATTATATTCCGTAAGAGGCAATGTCCTTAAAGTACGTCATAAGGGGGTATCTCTTTGCATGGCTATGGGAAAGGCTATACTGCTGCTGGAACCTAGTCATGGAGATTTGGGATTATAGAAAATCCATCCGGGAGAGATAACTTGGATTCCCAACTATATAAGGTTATACCCTGGTTGGGCGCCCGAGAGTTTCTCCTAAGGAATGCAAAGTATGATCAAGGCGCCGAGGTACACGTTTGAGATGTGGGTGCCCGGGATGGATGAACCTACCCTGGCCATCCATGGAAAGTCTTGGCTACGATGTGTTCGGCCCGAAGAAAACCCCACTAGGGTGCAGTCTTGTAACTATAAGCCATATAGGCATAAAGGACAAGGATGCGAAAACAACTGGTTGTTGGAAAAACCGTATGGGAAAGTGCTAGTCTTGTATGGCCGATGTATAATCCTTGAAGGGGAAACCGGGGGGAGAGATAAGGGAAATACCCTCCATTAGGGAGCTGTGTATCAAAAAAAGACGGCAATGTCATGGGACTTTATATTCTCAAGAGTATTTAGCCCCGTCATATTGTCGCGTGACACAGACAGCAATGTCATGGGACTTTATATTCCAAGAATATTTAGGCCCGTCATATTGCCGCATGACTGGCCAAAAAGCCTAAAGTGAAATGTTAAGATGAAATCAATGGGTTTTTGCGATAAGAACAAAAAACGAGATAAATGAAATCAATGATAAAGAGGATATAAATCGCAAAGACGCCAATGTCATAAGTCTTAAAAAGCAAAGAGAGATTAATCTCACAAGATGGCTTAGACTTATCATATTGTCGCAGAGATCAAAATAAATGATAAGGCAAGATCAATGGATTATTACATGTGAAAGTAAGAATGTCCTGCGATCTTGTCGCTAAAAGTGGCATAATAAGACCTTTAACTAGGAAGGCGAAATAAGACCACAAGAGAGGTTATATCTGCGAAGCATATAACATATTTTTTGCAGCATTATTTGCGATAATTCATTTATCATATTGCAGATTAATAACAAGAGGCAAGTATGGGAATGATGCATAGAATGGTAAATATTGTTATTCATCATTATATGATAAATTCATACAAATAATTGGAGATTAATGATTATATTAACCATCTTGCAAAAAGAATTGTTTCTTGAATTTTTAAGGACAAACATATAGAAGAAAAAAAGAATTTATATATTGAAAGACATCAGGAGCTGCAGATAATTCGCAGAATATTACAATTTGTCGCAGATAATTATCGCAAGAAAGAAAGAGATAAATACAGGAGAAGATCAAAAAGAGAAAACAAAACTATTGAGATTTATCTCTATCATTATCTTCATCTTCGTCTTCACCATCTTCATCATTAGTTCCTTCCTCATCTTCGTTTTCACTTTCATCTGTATCAGCCTCACTATCAAAAATAATTGGTACTTGAGAACTAGCTAGGATATTATCCATAAGACAAGGATATAGACTAAGAGGAAGATCGTTATCTTTGCAAACTTTCTCAATAGCATTATTGCGTACGGTGAGAAGATTATTACGCAAGTTTGAGTTGGATATCTTTATTTTTCTCTCGCAGTCTTGAGATTTTTTCATTACGGGAAATAAGATTTTTCGCAAGACCACTTTTTTCTTCTTCAAGTTCTGTTATCCTTTTGGAATATTTTTCTTCAGATTCTGCGATGATACAACAACAAATTAGAAATTTGTTAGAAATCTACAAGAAATACAAAGATATTAGAGGAGCAATAAATAACCTTCTCTTTCATGGATCATTTCTTGTATCAAGGTTGCTTGCTCGGTATGAAGACTGACATCTATCGCTAAATTTTTCCTAGCATTATCGAGAATTGTCGCAGCCCATGCGAATTCATCATCACTTTGAATAAGAAGATGGGAACGGATTTGTTCTTCTCTTTTAAGAAGTTTAATGTTTTCATTCTTAAGTCTATCTCTCTCAAATTCAGTATCAATAAGGGTATTGCGGAATTTTGATAGAGCTTCAGCGCCTTGAAGAGTAATGCGTTCTTTATCCTTATCAAGTTCATTTTTCTTGGCTTTTAAGGCTTGGATTTTTCTCTAAACTCATCTCTGCAAGTCTTTAAACTATTGGATGTACTCAAGTCATATCTATAATCCATTCTCATAAGGGAGATATGATATTTAAGCTCATCAATGGACAGAGTATTAATTTTTTTTCGTCTGAATAGTTATTTGAAGCGTCATTAAGACGCTGAAGAATAGTGGTTTCATCTATGGGTTCATCAAAAGAATTAAGAATGAGGGCTTCATCAGTAAGATTATAGGCATCTGCAAAATGGTTGCCCAAATAAGCTAAAATAGCGGGAAAAAAAGGGGGGAAAAAGACTTATACCAATAACTTGTTTGCAGAATTTCTCCTTGTCAACTAATTTCTGTTGAAGAACTTGAATTTCTACTTCAAGCGATTTGTTTTTATTAAGAAGCTCAGTATTCCCAGTAACTTCCAACTGTTTACATTTTTCGCGAAGAATAGAGATTTCAGCTTCATATTGCTTATTCTTCTCACAAAGTTTTGCAGATTCATATTGTGAATCAGTAAGCCTTTTCTGTGATGATGATAATCTACTTTCTAATTCTGAAGCAACAGAAAAAGAAGCTCTAGCAGTCTGTGACATAAAAGAGAAAATGAGTAAGATAAGTAAAAGATCTTTGATACTCATGACAAATGTAAAGATTACTACAATAAAAATGAAGGAAAGGGGCATACCAACAAAGCTAGCGCATGAAGAAAACCTGGGTTAATAAATCTTGAGACTCCTTTAAGATCTTTATTATTAGTCAAGATTGAAGCGTCGCAGATCTTTGAGAGATAGTCGCAAGTACGAGTAATATCATCCTCTCCAACACCTTGTATGGGGTTTCTAAAAATATTTGACAATTGATCCATTGGAGTCTCAGGTTGAGAAAGACCCATCGCAGACCTAATTCTTGCGGAGGAAATATGTGTTGAAGTGCCCACGGAAGCATCATTATTAACTCCACCATTCTTTTCAATCTCATTATCTTTATCTTTATGAGTGGAGAATTTAAAGATGGAAGTGGTTGAGTTTTTTGGATTTTCTTTGGAGGACCATCAGCAGTTTGATTTTTATTGCGGCGAGGAGAAGCACCGGAACCTTCATTTGGAGTTATTAATCTTTTGCCTTTATCTTTGGCTATAACCGCCGCGACAAATGGTATTTCCTTGAAAACAATCACACATAAAGATAAGAAACAGGTGCAACAATATATTGTTAAAGGTTATAGAAGATTGTTTCTTACTTCATCTGTGAAGGTTTTCAAAATTTGTAGGAGATTGGGATTCCCAGTATTGGCATAGCTAAGTTTCATTTTTTCAATCTGATAAAAGATATTTCAATAATCAGTAAGAATAATACATTTATCCAAATCCGCAAATAATGATAAATTTTGCGAGATATACCTCAGAATTCCTTTCAGGCCAGTTAAAAACCCAAGGACGATACGCCGCAAGATTCACAGGATTCGCAGGAAGATCAAGAGTGCCAGAAATATATGGACCTTCAAGGAGGAGAGGAAATCCGCACCACTTATCATCTTTTGAGAAGCGTGGACCTTGGTTTTTACTTGAATGATAGTCTATATCTTGCATAAGAAGTTTATCCTTCGCAACCTTCTTATTCTTATTCAAACTAACATCCCAACACGAGCTCTCTTTCTTCATGGGAATCACTTGATAATTCTCAAAGAAATTCTCCACGGTATATTTCGCTGGAATGATTGGGATATCTTTAAAATCAGGATGTTTCGCAGATTCAGGATAGCGAGATCCTTTACCAGCTCCACGAAAGGCATATTCAAGAATGAGATGAATACAATCTCCACTTAATTGGTAGATTGCTCGTGAAAATTTAGCGTGAGAAATAATTTCATAAAAAAAAGGGAGATCTAGGTTATAAAGAGGGATATGAAGGCCTAGCGAAATAAGGATTTTCCCATTGGAAGAAGGAAATCCTGAAACTAGATCAATGGAGAGATCAGAGTCTGAAGATTGACCAGGGATCTCAGAAAGTATGAAACCTAAAGTTTGGAGTTTTTGTTGGTATTTTTGGAAAGTAGGTTGACCTAATTTTTTAGCAGGAGCCATTTTTTAGTATGGGAATGATGATTAAGATGAAGAAGAATAAAGAAACAAAATTGAAGTAGTAATAGATCCGGAATTTGCGGAAGAAGATGAAGAACAGTAGAGTTGCAGAGAAAAAGTGAAAAGAGAAAGTAAAAAGAAGAGGAGAGATTAGCGAAGAAGATATTTATAAGAGAAGAAGATTCTTGAGAACATCAATGCATTCAATGAAGAAAAAACGTGAATGGTCAGAATTCAACGGTTGAAAAAAGATGTGTCAAGGAATAGATGAGAGAAGAAACACGCGTAGAATATCTAGCGATGGATGCAGAGACGTGTCAGAGTGAAGGAAGTGTGAAAAGACAAGGAGTTGTGGAAAATCAAGAGATTTAAATTCTCATGATCTTTATCTTCTTCACAGAAAAGATATGAGAAGAGGCAAGATGTAGGATCAGAATATTGTCACAATAATATTCCTGCGAAATAAATAGCAGTTCTGCGATACATCAATGATATTCTGCGATACATCTCAAAGTGACGTAAGGAATGACATATCAGATGAAAACGACTGAAACATGAGAAAAGTGTGACATTTCTGCGACGAATCAATAAAATCTGCGAATGATTAAGGCGGTGCTAACTGCGATTTATCGCAAGAACCCAGGTCCAAAATTAAAGGGGATCTTAGCTGTAAATGAGCTATCATGAGCTGTAATCCACTATGTAAATGCCTATATAAAGGAAATGAATAGTTCTAGAGAAGAGATGAATTTTTGAGTGCTAAGAAAGTTTTTAGGAGAGAGAAAATCTTATTAAGTGAATTGAATTCTTGATTACTGTAATTCTTTTAAGATCATATTAATAAAAAAGGTCCTTAATCTTCAAATTGTGTCATAAATATTGATAAATTCTTGAGTAGGGTGTAGTGTGGGAATTCCTGCAACTACACTTATAGTTGTGTGATCTGATCTTGTTGTTTATATTGTACAAGTACAATTGTAATAATTGGCTTGAGATTTCTATCTCCGATAGGCAAGATAAAAGTAGTCACAAACATCTTCGTCTCATTGTTTGTGATTCCTCAATAATCTTCTTCGTTGCGTTGATTAAGTTTATTATGAGGTGATTGATGAAACTGAGTTGTTCTTCGGGAATATAAGTTTGGTTTTATCGATTGGTTCATGTTCACCTTGATTTATCAAAAGACGAAGTAGGTTTATTTGTGGGAGACGAATTTATCTATTACCTGTAGACTTTTCTGTGTGAGACAGATTTGTTTATTAAATTCTTCGACTTTGGGTCGTAGCAACTCTTGGTTGTGGGTGAGATCAGCTAAGGGAATCAAGTGTGTAGTATCCTGCTGGGATCAGATGCATAAGAGCATAATTGTCTGTAGCGGCTTAATACAGGGTATGTTTAATCTGGACTAGGTCCCGGGGTTTTTCTGCATTTGCGGTTTCCTCGTTAACAAAATTTCTGGTGTTTGTGTTATTTCTTTTTTGCATTGTATTTTTATATAATTGAAATAATACAGGTTGTGCGTTGTTCAATCAATTAGAATATCCGACCATTTTGGTTGTTGATTTAAATTGATTGACACTTGGATATTGGTCTTTGGTACCATCCAAGTTATCTCTCTTTGATTAGACTCGTGAATCATATTTGCTTGAGTAAATCAAATCGAGAGATTGAGATAATAACTCCTGGGGTATTTTCTATTGATTGAGTCTAACTTTCTAGTTGATTCTCTAGAAAACAACTCGGAGTTGTCCATACAGATTTCTAATCGAAATATTGGGTGGTGTTGTTAGACCCCCGCTTTTTCACAGTGGTATAGAGATGTCTGTTAAACAACTAGATGAAACCACTAAACAATGGTATAGAGATGTTTGTTAAACAACTAGACAGAAGACCTGCTAAACTACTGATCATATCGTGCAATTTTTTTAAGACCCGCTAAATATCTGGTCATATCAAATTTTTTCCCTAACGAAATTGCCACTCCCCCACACTTAAATATTACATTGTCCTCAATGTAATTGAGTCATCCAACGTACAAATTAAGGTGGGAAATTCTAAGTGTATAGAGATATCTGTTAAACAACTAGATGAAACCACTAAACAATGGTATAGAGATGTTTGTTAAACAACTAGACAGAAGACCTGCTAAATTGCTGATCATATCGTGCAATTTTTTTTAAGACCCGCTAAATATATGGTCATATCAATTTTTTTCCCTAACGAAATTGCCACTCCCCCACACTTAAATATTACATTGTCCTCAATGTAATTGAGTCATCCAACGTACAAATTAAGGTGGGAAATTCTAAAATGCGATATGCAAAAAGTAAATAAATAAAAATAAAAGATATAAAAAAGGGAACAAATCTTATGGGTTGACTCCCATGAAGCGAAATGTATTTGTTTCCCTGCATTCAGTAGCATGTAATCTCATACAATGTGATTGTTACCCCAAAGTAAGATGCCAATCATATATATAGAGTCTGAAAAGTTGTGGATCAACCCAACTAATTCGGTCAGCTGAAAAGATAATCCTGCAACATAAATGATCAGTACCCAGAGACCTAAAACTGAATTCAATCTTATTCGGAACATAATTCGAACCTCGAATATGAAGTAAATCAGGTTCATGGATAACAAGGAAATATTGTTTAGAGAATTCAACAACTGTTGTACACCCTAAATCTGGTTCTAAGTCTGCCTAAATAACTGAGGCTGATACTGGTTCAGATTCAGCAAAATGGGGCACACGATAAGAAGTTGGTTCAAATTCACTCGCTGAATAAGGGATTAATGGATCAATAATATCATGTCTCATAGGCCCACTATCATCTACAAAGGTTTCATTATTAATATCATCAAGATGAGAAAAATCAGAACTTGATAGGTCAGACAATAGCTTAAGGGTCAAGGTCGGAGCCTTCTCAACTAATGGAACTAGTCGAGACTCGGTAAGAACTAGAGGTTCTAGTTTGGGTTTCCATCTATTAGTGTCTAGCAGTGGTGTGGAGTCTAACAAAGCATTGACTTCACAAATAACACTATCATCATTAAAATTATACCCAAAATGATCTAAGCAAACCTCTAACGGATCTTCCAAGTCGCTCTTGCAAAAGCTTTGCGAGTGCATCCATTATTTTTGCCCGCTACTTTTTTCAATTGCAGCACTTCAAACTAAGGTACCTAAAAAAAATATCAAACAAACTGCGTAAAAAGAACTAAAAGAAATCAAAAAATAAATAAATTAAAAAAATAAAAATAAACTATATACAAAAATAAAATATAAATAACTATGTACAAGAAAAATTGATACCAATAAGAGAGTATTCTGCAACCACTCCCCGGCAGCGACGCCAAAAACTGATAATATTTCGGGAAACCATATATATAATAACCGCAATCGCACGGTGTCTAACTAGTAGACAGAGGCAAGTACTGGTCGTTCCCACGAGGAACGGTGGAAATACTATAATCAATGTCTCTAAATAAAATAACCAAGAATGATGTTTTTGGGATTTTTATAATTGAAAATGAAATAATAAAATAAAATAAACAAAAATGGAAATTATAAGAGAGAGTGTCTGTAACCAGGGTCAGCGGATTCCACTACTATTTCTAATTGAGTACCGAAAAGAATTCGAATTCCAAATATATGTCTATATGTTTGTTCAATAGCAACACATATTATTAGTATAACTTTTGATAATAAACCCATGTCTCCTAAATATAACCTTTCAAAGTCACCCAAGCATGGCCTATCAAATTATAATGGCAAGCAAGTTATCAAGATTATGTATTTATATATTTGCAATTATTATTTGCATCGTCTAAGTATAACCCATCAAATGATTTAACCTAAGCATGGATTATCAAATACTATTACAAATAAAATTGCAAAACCCGGTAAATTCAATTCACATAGACTGATATCAAAATATCGATTCAAATGGTCTTAATGCTAGAAGTAGCTTTCTCCATAAGACGCTAGTTACAAAAGGATTAGAACATAGCAACGGGTTTCTTAAAACCCATAAAAATAATTACAAGAAAAATAGAGGAAAGAGTAAACCCTTGTCACGAATCGTCTCCTTTCCCTTCAATCTCTTGTTATTTCGTTCTCGCCTTCACGGCTTCTCCTTCTTCTCTGTTCCCAGTAGCCTCCTCCAATCTCCGACCGAACATACCCCATTTAGTTCTTCTCCTTTGATTCACATCCATACAATAATAAAGCTTGTGCTTGCTGAGAACATCCCCCCATCAGATTCAATCGAAGCTGTTGTCACCAAAAACAACAAGACTTTTCTTCATCAGCTCCAATTATCTTTAACTCAGACCACTGCACTAATTCTCATTTCCTGACCTTCCTTTAAATATCTTCACCAACAGGCCATGATTCTCACTGCGATAATTTCTCAAACACAACATGCCCATTTGACACGAACCGATAGCCCATCTAATTCTCAACACAAGACAATTCATGGCTACTGATGCGTCGACTTCTATGTAGCATTCAATTAAGATCATTTCTAGGGAATACCCAATGTCGACCCGAGAGAAAGAATTCTGACTATCTTCATTACCAAATGCCTCATCCACTTACTTCTTCCATCAGCTGAGTGTTCATTTGCAACGAACAACTCCAATTTATGAACCCTTGAAATCTCCATTCCATCTCCATTAATTCAAACCCATTTCCTACTATGAATAATCAATGAGCAGCTGCTTGGAGAAATGAGAACGCTCCAGGATAATTTATGCCTAAAACCCTTTGTCTTTTGATATAAACAGCTTAGAAAAATGAAGTTTTAAAACCACCAACAAGAAGAGATGGAGAGTTTAGCCACGTCCACTCTTTGATTCTCAAAGTTCTAATTGTGTCCATGACCTCCAGGTGCTTGGAACAAATGCATTCTTTAGCCCACTAAATGAGATGTCCGTGAAATAGCTTTAGTGTCGCTGATATATAGAAATACCAGGCCGGCCACATCAATGTCTTTGGACGTCTTTGTCGCAAACTCCGTTCTAGATCCTGTTTTAACCATTTATTTACCGGATGATTGAATTCGCTTGTACTTTCTACAAAAGTACTAAATTAGTGTTATAAGTCAAAATATCGAGTCATAGCTAATATAAATATGGGTATAAAATGTAGCACTTACGTGCTTATCATCTAGAACCCGGCAAAGGAGTTTATTGGAGTAAACAAAAGAGCCTTTGTCAAACTCATATCACTGAGATTGAATATAGTTGTTACCGAACATATTTGTTGTTCCTTTACTGTTTGGAATACGAACCAAAGTAATTGTTCTAGTGCGTGCACTTATCGAATGTCGGAACCACAGGGATACTGAAGAAACTAGGTGAACTATAGGTTTAGTTGCTTGGTCTCAACTATACGAAGTTTGTTTGATTTTGTATAGCGGCTTAATTCTGAGAGTATTCAATTATGGACTAGGTCCCGAGATTTTTCTTGCATTTACGGTTTCCTCGTTAACAAAATCTTGTTGTGTCTTTTACTTTTCTATTTTTGCAATTATAATTATTATTTTTTATAATTAGAAGTAAAATACACAAACGTTAATTATGTATTACTTGATAGTGATCCTATAGAGTTTGGTTAAGTCCGAACCTATTATCAAGTAATCACACTTTGATTGTTGTATTGTCTCGATCTAGTATCCATAGAAAATCACACAAAGTATGAATACCGATTCGTTGTATTGTCTCAACTCAGTCCATAGACAATCACTTTCGGTAAGAGGACTTATAGGTGGAAAAGTTTTAGATTAAGGTATATTTGGGTACCCTCGTCTTTTCAGTATCGTCTCTTTTTCTTTCTCCCAAAGGATTTTCTTCCTTTTTTTTATCCTTTACACTTCTTCTGCAGCTGTAAAACTCTCTCCAAGATAATTTAGAATCAAGCAGAGGATATTGTTTCCTTATCTCCATGTAACTACTAAATATTCAACCAAAAACTTCCGAGTATAAACTCGATAATATTTCATTGCATTGTTTTGTAGGAAATGACGTGAATCTTCTTGATTGTTCGATTTTAAATCCCATCCCTTCCCTTTTAAGTTATAACATGCCAAAATCAATCAAAATCCATGAAAACGTTTCTTGAAAACTCGACCAATTAGTTGCCAGAAAGTATGCAGGTGAGTAGTTGATTTTCCCTCCAAAACTTATTTTCCCGTGATGAAGATGGTGTTCCCCTAGTAATTCCTTGGGTGCCGGTAAAAAATTCCATAGGGTGCCTTTATCTAATTCTTGGGTTCCTTTATCACTTTCTCTAGGTGCAAATAACATATTTCTAGGGTGCTTCCAATACATTCCAGGGTGCCTATAACACATCTTCAGGGTTCCTTTAACGCATCTTCTGGGTGCCTTTGGTAATTTCTTCAAGGGGTGTACATACCACTTTTCGAGCTAATTTCTCTGTAAAATATTATTTATCCAAAAACACCTACAAAGACATAGAGAACCTTAATAAGTTTAAAAATGAGCACCTAAATAGATAATTGAGATCAAATAAGAAAAAAGAAAGTGTCTATCACCACCCACTAGGCGCACCTTGTATAGTCTTGAAAACTATAGTGTATAATGATCATAGTTATATAATTGCTTCATAAAATGTTTTTCTTGTTCATAAGTTGCATTGTTGCTGATTTTAAGAAAAATGTACGATATGAGAAGGAAACAAAAGAGGGATCTGAACTGAACCTAAATGGGAATGTCATTAAAAATCTTGAGCGTGAAGAAATCTATTCATTTGAGCGAAGTGGCGAATTTTCAAATTCATGGCTTTGGTTACATAAACAGGTAATCGAATATGTTGGTCATCCTTGTGATGGTTCCCAAGATCCAATATGAGCACTTAGGTCTGCGTTTCCACGATCTCGTTTTATGGAAGAGGGCAAGGCTTGCTAAAATTCAGCACGGTTTTTTGATGTCCTAGAAGAGGGATTAGACTTTCTATTCTTGAATATTCTTCTTGATCCACGGTTTCCTTTTTTATTACATTCCACCAATCAATCAAAAGTTCTGGTAAGTCCTTAGTAGTGATACCTTATTATTTACTTCATTTATATTTTAACCCGATGAAGAAAAGAAAACTCGATAAAAATAATATAGTTTTGTTCCCAACTCAACTATAGGGGACCCTCGTCAAGATGCGAAACTGACAACAACTCTGAAGGATAAAAGTTTATTAGCCGCAAATCTATGACATCATAGTAGAATTATTACCAACATCACGTTGTGCGCCTTACTGTGAAAATACAGGATGTATTCCGACGAAATGCAATTGATTCTAAGAAACTATAAGGAGGCGGACATCAATATTGAAAAGGAAAGGGTACCATGTACGCCAATAACTTTTATTTGATAGGAGTACGAACCTGTGGAATACTTTTAGACAATAAAAAGATGTAGAAAAGTAAAAAACACACACACAAGAATTTTGTTAACGAGGAAAACTGCACTTGCAGAAATATCCCGAGACCTCGTCTAGCTTTGGACATCAAAATGTATTAAGCCGCTAAAAATACTAGTCCACTATTAGACTTTGGACCAGAATGTAGTTGAGACCAAATTAATCTTCCAAGCGATTCATCTACACTCATGATCCTTACATCACTTGAACCTTGCAAAGATCTACGCTATTGATTCCCTTATCTAACTTCCTTTACATCCTAAGAGTTTCTTCAACTTAAGTGAAAAATTTTGGTACCAATATGACTCTAACATATTAGCCTATTTGATATAGGTGTGGAAATATGTTTTCAATAAACAAATCTACCAAACCTTACGTATCCAGAACACTTACACTCAGTTAGCTAAAAAGCCTGGATTACTAACCACCTCCGAAGAACAATTTTAAACTGATCAACAAATAAGAGTTTTTGATATTTATCTCGAGGAATCACAAAGTCTGAGACGAAAATAAATTTGTGATTTTTATCTGTCTCATTCTTTATTGGAGATTAAACCTCGACAATCAATAAGAACAAGACCAGGATACACGAACTATTAAGGTAAAAAAAAAAAGTTGGACCTGGTTTCACAAATTCCTAAGTGAAGTCTATAAGTCGTAAACCTAATTATATTTATTAGAGGAAAACTAGGTTAATAGATGACAACTCTAGCAACTAGGACACATAAGTGTTACTGATTGGAATTTCCATTTTTACGAGTCTATCTATTTGTAGACTTTCAAGACTATAAGTACGTAGATTTGAATTAAATCTAAGATAACTTGAGATTCAAGCAAACACATTCATATGAAACTCTTGTTAGGATTGCATATGAGATTTTTTTCTTGAAATTACATAGAATAATATATGTTATGGTCAAGGGTACTGGAACCGTGTACAATAATAGTTCATAGAAAATATGCCATATGAACGTAAAAGCATAAATTAACGCTCGAGATTTAACTATATAATTACGAAGAGATTTAGTGATCAAAGTTTTCTTAGAAGCTCTTGTGAGAGTTGTAGCAATAAAAACGTATTTGTGAAAATAGTTTATGAGCATCTGCTTAATTCATATTGGGAAGGTATGTGTAGGGGTACACGTACCTATGGACCACTTTGTGAATTCAGGGATCTAGGGTATGCGTACTATGTCTACATACCCTAATCCATTCATGAACTCAGTCCCTTAGGGTACCCGCACTGGGTATGCATACCTTTCCCTTTTATAAGAACTTAAGAACCTAAGGATACACACACTAGTATGCATGCCCACCTACGTTCTGGAACTCGGTTGACTAGGGTACGCGTACTGGGTATGAGTACCTACCTTGTATCAAGAATCTCAATAGTTCCGAAAATTCTCTTTCAAATATTTGAAACATTCTCAATCGTCGTAGATATGAAATATTATTGCTTGGGAAATTTCTAAATGATCAACTAGAAACAAATAAATTTCTTGGGCAATAAATTGTTCGTAACTAAGATTTCTAAGGATCTATGAGCATCCATTGCTTGAATCATATTTCAAGATATTTGATGGGATAAGCTTGACTCAAAATATCTTCTTTGTGATATGAAATCTACTAAAAAATAATATGACATAGTCTCATAAATATAAAATGGTAATGACATGGGTAAATATGGTGGTTCAGTCTTCACATACCTCTTTGCCGATGAAGTTCTCTAAATGTTTTTGTTTGATCTTCAGTCTTGAATCTTTGACGGTTATCCAATTGTTAGAGCATTGCTCGGTCGAACTCGCAAGCATTGCTATCTCAATCTTGTTTGTCAAGTTTAGGTGACATAAGCCTTGATTTCTAGTCTACTTATAGCTATGTCTCGGATTAGGATAGAATGTGTAGTTGAGATTTAGACTTCACGGCGTTCATCGATTGGAGACGAAGATCTATTGAGGAGAGCTTAGAGGAACTTCATCAATAAAAGGTATGAGGAGACTAAAACTTATCTATCACTCAGAAGTTTATTTTATTTTATCACCTATTGAGACTAAGCCGTATAGCTATATAGACTTTTACATTATATACATTTGGTATTTCGAGCCTAGTTTATCTCGCTTATCTATTACACGAAATATGTGTTGGAAGCTTTTTTCTTTAGCTACGTTCATCATTATTTTTGACAAGTTTAGTTGGAAACAATTTATTTATTGGAAACTAAATAATAAGTCAAAATATGATCATGTGAAAATTACCTTGAAACATCTTACATAATTTGTGTGAGACGGTCATTTGATATCGACTCGGAATGTTTCTTATTGATCATTTGAAGATTACATATAAGCTAATAGTTTATGTGAGACAGTTATTGTCGTCTTCTAAGGATGTTTCAATGATTGAAATGGGAGTTTAGAACAATTATCCATTGTCTGGATATAGCACAATATGCGAAGTTAACTTGTAGTAGGCTAGTGTCTGTAGCGGCCTAATACGGTGTGGTGTTCAAATATGGACTAGGTCCCGAGGTTTTTCTGCATTTTTCGTTTCCTCATTAACAAAAATTTCTGGTGTCTGTGTTTTTTTTTCCCGCATTATATTTGTTTATATAATTGAAATATCACAGGTTGTGCGTAGTTCAATAAATTAGAAAATCCGACCTTTGGATGTTGATTGAAATTGATTGACACTTGAACATTGGTCTTTGGTACCGTTCAAGTTATTTCTCATATCAATCAGGCTCACAGATTTCTATATGTTCGATTGAAGATTGTGTTGAAAAATTGAGATATAACTCTTGGATGTTTTTCCTTGATTGAGTCTGACTATCTAGTTGATTTTCTTGGAATTATATTGGACTTAGTCCGTACATATTGCCGAAAGAAATATTGGGTGTGGTTGTTAGACCCACATTTTTTTACCAATGATGTTTGATACTCAACTATTATACTCTCATCCTAGTCCGAGACTTGACATTATTAGATTAGAAATCAAGATAGTTTTTGTGCATCTTATATTGACAACAAGGTTGAGATACAAAAGTTTGCGAGTTCGACCGAGCAGTACTCCAACTAATATGATCGAATATTTTGATGTATACCTTGAGACAAATCTTCACTCACGATGACATTAAACTTGTCACTTTTTTCCCCTGAAGACTAATGCAACATGAAGAAGTGGCATTGAGAAGTATTGATAACTTAATAGTTTATATGATGAAGTACCATATGAGCGGATATATAGGAATCCAAATCTTCTGAATCACTCGTGTTATGATCTTCTACATCCTAAGTCTCCATGTCCCATCATCTATCTTATGATCTTTATGTAGGATCCATACCGGATGGCTCAACGAAACTACGCCAATACTTCGACATATTACGGGTAATGCAGGAAACATCCAAGTAATTTTCCATGCCAAAAAATGTATTGCCGGATTAAATTTTTTCAGCAAGTAGTTTCAAAAATGTCAGACATCTCTAAGTTTTACTTTTATCTAGCATATGTTATAACTAATATCCAAACCGGTGTAGTCTTTGAAATTTTTGAAAACTGTGGAGAGAGTGTCATTGGATATTCTGATATGTATTATGTTAAGTATAAAGTCTTTCCATGTCAGACTCATTTTCCCGATTACATAGAGTATTTTAAAAATAAAACAATTGCCTATTTTTCAAACCCAAAAATATAAGCCGTGAAGATGTTTATGAAAAAATTATTTACAATAGCCGTGCAGCTGGATGATACTGTTCCCGATCAGTTAAAAAATAAACTAAGCAAACCTAAAGATTCTAACTTCAATCAACTTCTTAATCCCAACCTCAAGTGCGCACAGACATGCATCAACATCGCGTGCTGCATTTGCCATATGGCCCTGTCTTGCCTTTAGCTATGAAGCTTCATTATATCGGCCGACGCACTTCATTGCTCGGCATATGTTAGGGATGAAAATGCCAACTGTGGGCTTCTATTGGAAAAATGGATGAAAAACCAATGAGGGGTTATATTGTTTGGGGACGGATTAATAGGTAAAATTTTCATTCATTTTACACATCCAAGTAAATTTTCCACGCCACAAAATGTAATGTTAGATAAAATCTGTTCAGCAAGTAATTTCTAGATGATGTGCAACGCAAATAATGGATATTTCTCGCATAAATTCTACAAGTAAACATGTCATACATCACCGAGTTTTACAATTAGTATCTCAACCGTTGAAATCTTTGAAAGCTTTTCGAACTGTTGAACTATCGAGAGAGTACCTCTTTTTTTGAAGCATGAATTTTATTAGGGAAAAGCTTAAATTACAACTTGGCGTGGGTATGTGGTACCCACGGAGTCTTGAAATAAAATGTGATTGATAAAATATGGGATTGCCTGGTCCCAAATTTTGGTTGAATAGTTTCCTACTTGGCTTCCATCTGCTGCATGGTTTGCTAATCCGTCCGCCGCTTGATTGCCTTCCCTGTAGTTGTGTTGTATGGCGACTTGCGGGATTTTCCTAAGCCTACTTTTTATTTCTTCAAACATTCCTGCTATGTGCCAAGGTGGTATAGTAGTTGATGTGATGAAACGTTGGAGGTTCTTTGAGTCCTTTTCAAATAGAATTCTAGGCCATTGTCTCTCTATTGTTGTTCTTGAGGCCAAAATTAAGGCCCGAGTTTCTGCAGTTAGGGCAGTGGTGATTCACATTGGTTGAGCCATTGCTATTAACACTCGTACATCAGAGTCTCTACAGACAAATCCTGCCCCTGCAAATCCTGGGTGGCCTCTGGCTGCTATATCTGTGTTAATATTTATCCAGTTGATGTTCAGAGTGGACCAACCTACCAATATTGTTGTTCTCCTTCTATCCGTTGTTGGGTGGTTGAATGTTGGTGTATCTCCTGGTATGATTGGTGGTGAAGCGTGCAGTGCCCTGAAATATTCTTGTTGTAATTTTTGTGCCCAGGCTAGGATTTCTTCCGAAGTTATTTGTTTTTGTTGGTAAACTAGATCATTTCTAGATAGCCATAGGGTCCATAATAGAAAATAGAATGAGGAGGTTATAGTTGTTGATGTTGGTTGTTGTAGGATTTTGGATATGGTTGTTTGTGGGGTTAAGGTGAAAGTCTGGTTGGGGTTGGAGTTTGGTGTATTTGTAAGTTGATTGAATAAGTTATTCCATGAAGTAGTTGCCATTGGACAATGAATTAAAAGGTTTCTTGTTAATTCTGTATTAGTATTGCATCTTGGACATATGTCTGAGTTGGTAAAATGGATTCGATGTAATAGAGAGAAGGTTGGTAATCCTTCATTGATGGCTTTCCACAAGAAAAGTCAAATTTTTGGTGGACATGGTAAGGTCCATAAGAATTTGGTAGGTGGTAGAGGTGTGTGGGTTGGTTGACCGTGGGTTATACATTTGTATCCCGAAGATGTAGTGTACTTTCCAGTTTTTGAGTGTGGCCAGATAATTTTATCTGGGGTATTATTTTGAGGAAGGTGGATGTTGATGATTTTTTGAATTATTGGATTAGGAAATGTGATCAATTTCTCATGATTCCATGAGTGGGAGATTGGGTCGATGATATCTTCTACCATTTGGAATGGGTAGTATTGTGTCGGGTCTAGATTGGGAGCGTGCAGAATCCAATTAGCTTCTATCGGAGTTGTTAACCCATTTCCAATACGATGGAAAATTAAGCTTTGCATGGTAGGGATAATTGTTGCGGGTTGTCTCCATTGAGGACTAGAAGCAGAGGGTATGGAAACGCTTCCTTGAAAAATTGGTTGTTCTTTAAGGTATTTTACGCTGAATAGACTTCCGCATATAGAGTTAGGTTGTTCATGAAAATTCCAGATTCTCTTCATTAGAAGAGCCTTATTGTGATCACTGCTTTTCCTTATTCCTAATCCTCCTTCGGTTAATGGTTTTGTTGCTTTATCCCATCCTATAGGGTGTAGTTTTTTGATTGTTGATTCATGTCCCCAGAAAACATTCCTAGTGATACGATCTATTTGTTTGTGTATATTTTTGGGTAGGTTTTGTGTTTGCATTATGTGATTGGAGGTTGGGGTTAGGGAGGTTTTGATGAGAACTAGTCTTCTGGATGGAGTTAGGCATTTTGTCATCCATCCTTTTGCTTTTCTGACTAATCTTTGTAGGAGGGGAGTGAAAGTTCGATTTGATGCTCTTCCTTGTTTAAACTGGATGCCTAGGTAAGTTGGAGGTTTTGATATGGTCGGCATATTGAAGAATTGTTGAAGATCATTTATTTTGATTGGGTCTAAATTAGGGTGATGGATGATTACCAATTTAGTAGTATTAATTACTTGCCCCACAGAGGATCTATAGGCGTGGAGGAGGGTTTTAAGGTGTTGGTTACTTTGATCTGAAGCTTTGTAGGTAATCAGAAGATCATCTGCATACATTAGATGAATTATGGGAGGTGGTTTTTGTGATATGTTAAGTCCTGGAACCAATTTTTGGTTTTGAAGGTTTCCCAGGTTTGTGGATAGAATTTCAGCACATATGATAAAAAAATATAGGAAGATAGTGGGTCTCCTTGTCTGATACCTCTGCTTGGGGTGATGTATCCATGAGGTGTACCATTTATTTTGATTGAATAAGTAACTGTTGTGACGCATAACATAATGTAGTCTATAAAGGCTGATGGGAATCCAAGTTTTGTTAAAGATGTTTTGATGAATCCCCAGTCTAGGCTATCATAGGCTTTTTGGATGTCTAGTTTGAGAGCTATTTTTGGATCTTTGGTGGATTTTGATGCTCTAATATGATGGAAGAGTTCTCCAGCATTTTCTATATTTTCGTGTATTGATCTTTGCGGCACAAAATCACTTTGGAAAGGGATTATTAAAAATGGGAGAACAGGTCTAATTCGGTTGACCAAAATTTTTGAGATGATTTTATATGTGACGTTACAGAGTCCTATTGGTCTGAATTGTGAAGGTTTTGAAGGGTGGTCGACTTTAGGTATTAATGTTATGTTTGTGTGATTCATGAGAGGGTGCATATTAAGATTATTAAAGAAGGCTTTAACCATTGATATCAATTGAGTGTGGGTTGTTTCCCAGAAAACTTTAAAAAACTTACTTGTATAGCCATCTGGACCCGGAGCACTTTCGGAATTTATGGAGAACAATACTTGTTTGATTTCTGTTGTAGTTACTTGTCGAGAGAGTACTACTAGATGTTATCATTTATTTTTATTTATGTATAAACTCTGTCCCCCTCGGACTCAGTTTCCCGATCATATAAAGCACACAAAAAATAAGACAAATGCCTATTTTGCGGAGGGAGGATCCCCTCACACTCTTAACACACTATCTCACATTTTGGGGACATTTTTCTTAATAAAATTTAAATGATGGTGTATTTGAAGTTAATATTTTGGCGATATGCTCATTGTACCAGTCTCTACATATTCACAAGAAATTAGGGCATTCTAAAATCCAAATCTCAGCATATACCGATCTTAATTTTAATTGTTGAAAACTCGTTGATTTTCAAAATAGTAGATGGTGGAGATATTTCGGAACGTGCTCTTTTTTTTTGCTATGTAAAATTTTGTTGAACATACACATCCCAAAATATTAAATTCAAATATGATACCGTTTGGTTTTTATTTTTAATAATGACAACAACAAAAAATGATACCGTTTGGTTTTTATATATAAATTTTTTTTTTGTCTAAATTGTGAAATAGTATGAAAATAAGAGTACTATCCTACTTTTATTTTGTAAACCTTTTGTTAAAGGAAAAAAAAATCGTTACAATAGCCGGGATGATGTGTTCCCGATCAGTTATTAAAAAAAAACAAAAAGACTATGCAAACCTGAAGATTCTAAACCTAGCTAAATTAGGGGCTATGGTGATTATTTGGGGCCTATGAATTACTTCTACCAACCTAAAGAGAAGGATATGGGGTGTCTAAATGATGGTAAAAATATTAAATTAACCTTTAAAGAAACCTTAATTATTCTATTACAAATACAAATACAAAATCATAATCACTTAATTAACAAATACAAAAATCATTAATCAAAACTCAATTTTTTTCAATTTCCATCAAAATCAAAACTAAAACCTAATCAATCACAAACAACAATTGAAATCTAATTTCTTTTTGGGTTTTGAAAAAAAACCCAAAAAAAAACTATTCAAGTGATTAAGTTAAATCCCTTTAATCCATTCCTTCTAAGAGGTACTCTACAATGATTTACCTCTAAATCTTTGAAATTCACTCATCAAATTTTCTGAAAATCCATCCAGAATAGGTTTATGTGTGCACAATATTAGTCTGATTGTGGTTGATGTTACGAGCAGTCGGTTTTTATTGTGCACCTACATAACCTGATTTTGGGTTGATGTGATGAACATCAACCACAATCGGTTTACGCTAATGCACACATCAACCGATTCTGGGTTCAGGTTCGTATTTGTAGAGAAATCAAGAATCGGATTATTAGTGCATCTATATAATTCGATTGTGACTGTTAACGACTATTTTATTTTATTTTGAAATTATAGTCATTGGTACTTTGTGTATATAAAGAGGATAACCTATTTTATATCATACACTACCTAATCTAAATAAACCTTACTCCATTGTTAATTTTTTTCATTTGAAGATGTCAAGTCCATTATCATCAACTACCAATTCAATCGAACACATACTTAAAAGATGCAAGCGAACAACCAAATTGATTGCGGCAATGGAAGAAGAGATATGCAAAAGAAGCAAACACCCAACTAAAAACGTGACTTCATCTTCATCATCGAACAAATATATTAATGTAATGGATGAAGTGTTAAGCAAACAAATAACTACAAAAGAAACCATATCATCGTCATCAGCTGCGATAAAAAATGAAGAGAAACTCAAGGCAAAGAAACGAGGTCAAGAGAAATTCCAACTAAGGGAAAGAATGAAGGATGTTGAGGAAGAGACCGAATGGGTTAAAAATTATTCAAGGATCTTACCAAAGAATATCAAGATGAGAGTATATTTTGGCTTCAAGTTGGTTGGGGTCCTTTCGTTAAACAGATGAGCAAGAAACCACGCTATAATTATGAACCATCCTACATTTGTTCAAGGACGAATCATGTTAGGAAATTATTGTTAGAGCATTGCTCGGTCGAACTCATATGCATTGCTATCTCAAGCATGTTTGTCAATATTAGTGATCAAAACTATAAAGTCTTTGATTTATAGTCTACTATAGCTAAGGTCTCGGTCTAGGATAGAAAGTGTAATTGAGCTTAAGATCTCCATGGAGATCATCATACAAGACGAAGGACTACTCAAGGAACTAGTGGATCTTCATCGACTAAAAGGTATGTGGAGACTTGAACTTATCTATAACTCGATATTCTATCTATTCTATCTCCTATCTTGAGACAAAGTTCGTATTACTATATAGACTAAGAATATAAACATATGATATTTCGAGCTGAGTATATCTCGCTTATCTATTTCTCGAAATATATGCTGGTAAAGCTTTCGCTTTAGCCAAGTTCATCTTTACCTAGTGACGAAAGTCATGTTATGTTTCAATTATTTTGGAAATTGCTCCGACGAAAAATAGTTTGTGAATAACAACTATATAACGCCCTCTGAGAATGTTTCAATGATTGAAATGAGAGTTTAGACAATATAACCATTGGAGGAAATAAGTATTGTTGTGGTAACACACACACACATATATATATAAGTCCTTAGTACTTGAACCGAAGTTTGTGAACTTTGTTGATCAAGTGAAACCGGAGTAGTATGCAAACTCAGTCCGTGAACTCAGTCGGAGAACCCAGTCCGCGAACTGGCGGAAGTTCTTGTCCGAGAATTTCTGCTGGAGTTCGTGAACTCCATCAGCGAACCTAATTCCGCAAACTTGAGTAGGTTATGTCTAAAAACGATGTTTGTGAACTTATCTTAATATACTAAGGAATGCTATTGCAAACCGTGGCTTTATAGTTCATGAATTGATTCGAGTGAATCACATCGTTTTTGCTTCAATTGTGTCTTGTGTAGTATATAAAGATTTAATCAATTGAACAACTCTCTAACTAGTTCATTTGAGTCATTTGGACTAGTTATGGTGAAGAAGAATATGGTTGATATGAAAGTTATCATTTGGCTAACTATTTGGTTAACTAGTGTTGAACCAACTAATGTACAAGTTTGGGTACGGTTACACAAACCCAAAATCGTCAAGTACATGTGTGTATAACAAGTTATGTTTTCGATCTAACGGTTGATAAATATTATCTTGTATCTAATCAGGTTTTCATCTAACGGTGAATATTGAATGCTTTGTTACTAAGCTAACATTGATTGCAAACCCTGATTTGAAAGACTATATAAGGGAGAACTCTAGCAACTGGGAAACCTAATACCCACACATCCTGTGTGATAATAGTTTGCTAAGCTAGAGTCGATTCTCCTTTAACATTTGGTTTTATTATTCTAAAACCAGGTTAACGACTTAAAGACTTCATTGGTATTGTGAAGCCAGACCGATACCACTTTTATCGTAGTTGTGTGATCTGATCTTGCATCTTCTATCATACGAGTACAATTGTAATAATTGGCTTGAGATTTCTATCTCCGATAAGAAAGATATAAAAGTAGTCACAAACACTTCGTCTCATCGTTTGTGATTCCTCAATAATCTTCTTCGTTGCATCGATTAAGTTTATTGTGAGGTGATTGATAAAGCTGAGTTGTTCTTTGGGAATATAAGTCTGGTTTTATCAATTGGTTCATGTTCACCTTGATTTATCAAAAGACGGAACAAAACTCATAGGTTTATTCGTGGGAGACGAATTTATCTATCCTTGTAGACTTTTCTGTGTGAGACTGATTTGTTTATTAAAGTCTTCGACTTTGGGTTGTAGAAACTCTTGGTTGTGGGTGAGATTAGCTAAGGGAATCAAGTGGGCAGTATCCTGCTAGGATCAGAGGCATATGAGCATAACTGTACCTTGGATCAGTGTGAGATTGGTTGGGGTTCAAATACAGTCCAAACCGAAGTTAGCTTGGAGTAGGCTAGTGTCTGTAGCGGCTTAATACAGTGTATGTTTAATCTGGACTAGGTCCCGGGGTTTTTCTGCATTTGTGGTTTCCTCGTTAACAAAATTCTGGTGTTTGTGTTATTTCTTTTCCGCATTATATTTTGTTATATAATTGAAATAATATAGGTTGTGCGTTTTTCAATCAATTAGAATATCCGACCTTATTGGTTGTTGATTTAAATTGATTGACGTTTGGATATTGGTCTTTGGTACCATCCAAGTTATCTCTCTTTGATTAAGACTCGCGGATTGTATTTGCTTGAGTAAATCAAATTGAGAGATAGAGATAATAACTCCTTGAGATATTTTTATCTAGATTGAGTCTGACTATCTAGTTGATTCTCTAATAAAGTAACTTGGAGTTTGTCCATACAGATTGCTAATCGAAATATTGGGTGTGGTTGTTAGACCCCCGCTTTTTCAATTATGCCTCAAGTACAACGAGTTTCTCGCTAGACATAGAGGAGATAGGTTTGCGGCACTGGATGAATATACCGCTTGGAGAGGAGGGCGAATTTATCATTTCGAAGCGGCATTGATAGTTGAACCTCACAATAAGAAATAGAACAATGCTATTTTCAATTTTAAGAGTTTATGAAAACTGGAAATGGTCCACAATCGGATCATGTTAGACCATATGTAATTTTTTTTATTGAGTTAAAAATTGTCAGTTCTTCTGTAACTTTTTCTTCCCAAAATCGGATTACATTGTCGTCCACAATGACCGATTCCGAAAGAATCCCAGACAAGTTTTGTTCATAATCGGTTTATAATAGTTCCTGCGTAAACCGATTCTTATTTGAATTCATAATCGGTTTATAAAAGTTTTAGAATAAACCGATTCTGTAACAAATTTTATGAGTCCAACGTACCCAAAAAATTAAAATCACTTTCATTCATTAAGCTTGCTTTAGTTTGCAACATATAATATATGAAAGCGACAAAATATAAACATCTGATAGTTCAAGTTCTTAACAAAAGGAAAATACTCATTCCAATACTTGGAGACCCTTCATTTGATCCGAATCGACTAACTCTTCCCAATGCTTCATGTTGGGCTCATATTTTTCAATCCATTTCTTGGTGAGATCTGAGTCATAATGAAACCTATACAGTGGTGGTAATGGACAATCTTCACGTAGCCTGAGACCGATATAATGTATGTTGTTAGGGTTGAATAAAACAATTCTCCCATCCTTAAGCAATTCATCCCAAATGGTGTACTTGGGGGCGCATGTAAAATATGTTCCTTGACTAAATAAATGAACAACACAACTCCACATTTCTGCCAGAATATGAACACATAGAGGCATGCTTATCCAATACTCTGGCGTAATTGGTCCATTCCCCTTTGGCCCTTGTACACTAGCATCCATTTCATAAAATCTCACTTATTTATCCTTTATTGAACCTTCCTTCGTCATTGAAACGTAAAAATCCTTGTCTTCTTGTAGGCGCAAGGCCATCATCTGCGAAACTTAAATGACCTATTTGTTCCAACGCAACGTGATAACCACAATTCCCATCTGCATCCACATCGTCGGTATATAAGACATATGTCTTAATGAATTCAGGAAGTTTCGAATAATACTCCTCGAATATGGTGTAACACGTTCGATGGGGTTTACCTCATTCATCCCTAGGTGTGAATCCATCACTAAGAGCAGCCCTTAGAGTCACCATAGAACCCATTTGTCTTACTTGTCCATTCCATGCACGTATCCTTGATACTCATGTTGTACTCTCTTGAGAAGGAATGATTAGATCTTTTGGCTCATCGTTTATTGTTGGCGCTTGACTTTCTTGAGAAGGATCGATTGGATCCTCATGTTGTGAAGGAGCGATTGGATCCTTTGAAAGGACCATATGTGCGCTACTTGTCCCGCTTTCTCCCTTCTTTGGACCCCTTTTCCTCTTAGCCGGTGCCTCTTCATGCTCAATTTGTGAAGGAACGTTTGGAACATTTGTCTTGGCTTGTGCGCGAATTGTCTCGCTTTCCCCCTTCTTTGGTCGACCCATTTTCTTTGGAACTTGCGCCTCTTCATATTTAGCGTATTCATACTCATGTTGAGAAAGGTTTCTTTTATGACTCAATAACAGGTTTTTTTCGGTACTCATTGGAACCTTAAACTCTTATCTTTCTTCCTTCCTATCCATGTTGGTAGGTGGTCTACCCATCGGCGGTAGCACCGTTGGTTCTCCGACCGGTACCATATGGGGGTTAGCGGCTAGTTTTAAGTTGTATATAAAAACTTTTGGTGCCAAGCCATCCTTTTTTTGCGAATTTTTCGATGAGTTCTCTTCCAATATCCGTGTTCACAAAGGATTCGAGTGGTTCTTCGGTTGGGGGTGGTTTGAAAGTTAGTTGCTTCCAAAACGGATCAATGGTTTCAAAAGGAATTCCTTGTTGGTACCTCTCTATCATGTGATGACACAGAAATTCCAAGGCCTTCGTCGTCATACATGAACATACAATTATCTTTCTCCCTATCTCGTTTTCCATATAATATTTGTAATCCTTCATCATAGAAATGATTGCTCAGTGAGACACCCTATAATTTAAATGTCTAATCAACCAATGGTAATCCTTGTAGCTTTTGATGATTTTCATCCTACTCTCTTCTATTTGCGCGGTTATCTTGACGATATCATCCTTGGTGTATTCATGGATGGCTTGTTGTACCGTAACCACACTGTTTTAGCTCCCTCGGAGCAAGCTCTTCAACCTTCCGTGATACTGGTCGCCTCATTCTTGTAATGCATGTGTTGGTAGGTATAAGCATAGATAAAGTTTTCCTTGTATGGATCCAACAATTCCTTCAAGCAATAAACCACACATTTCTCATAATGCTTCTTCCATAGCCTAATAAAACTCTCTAAATAAGATTCGAACTCGGCCACGTACATTGAGTGTACCATTAAATCCCAATGATGTTGAAAAGCCTTCCATAGTAACCCATTCACTTCATACTCTTATATTCTTTTCTTCTTCTCCTCCTCTCGTTATTCCGGAGTTAGTTTTTGAAGACGCTCATCTTCGGCTTTTCACGAGCGATACCTTTTTGTGCCTTTGGCTTTTGGATATGAACTGTATAATTACTTCTAATATTGCATTGTATGTGCCATGTGCAAAGAAAATGTTTAGCATCCGGAAAAACCACTCATATGGCATTCATTGGTGCTTAGTCCTTATACATCACTATAATAATCGGTGTATGATCGCTACGGTATATCTTCTTCAAGGTCTCTAGCATCCAAGTAAACCTCAATCATTCTCCCGATCCATAAACCCCCATGCTACCGTAAACGTTTGCTTGTCGGAAGTATGGCAAGCAATGTTTAACAATAACATGTTGTACTTGTTGGTCTTGTATGTGTTAGAGCACTGCTCGGTCGAACTCGCAAGCGTTGAAATCTCAAGCTTGTTGTCAAGTTTAATTTCCAAAACTATAAGTCTTGATTTCTAGTCTACTTATAGCTAAGTCTCGGACTATGATAGAAGGTGTAGTTGAGCTCTAGACTCCACGGCGTTCATCATACAAAGATGAAGAACTACTCAAGGAACTGGTGTAACTTCATCGACTAAAAGGTATGTGGAGACTTGAACTTATCTACCATTCAAAAATTCTATTTACTCTATCTCCTATCTTGAGACAAAAGTTGTATTGCTATATAGACTTCGATTATACATATTTGTTATTTCAATCTGAGTTTATCCCGCTCTCAAAATATGTGTTGGTAAGCTTTCGCTTTGGCCAAGCTCATATTTACAAGTGACGAAAGTCATGTTGATTATTCCAATATCTTGAAAATTGCTTTGATGAAAAATAGTGTGTGAATAACCTCTATTTACCATCCTCTAAGAATGTTTCAATGATTGAAATAAAGAGTTTAGAACATGTAACCATCTTTGGATATAAGCATATAATGTATTCGCGCATTAGTGTATAATTCAAAAACCGGGAACCAAATGTATAATACTTGTGTGTGTACTAAATGGTTGATGGAGAATGGATAAGTATGCGTACCCGTATGCATACTGGTTGAAGTTCACGTCCGTGAATTTTTGCTGAGTTTGGAAATCAAAACCACCTCAATCTGGTAACCTAAGTACACGTACCTGTACGCATACTGGCCAAAAGTTCACGTCCGTGAATTTCTGATGAGTTTGGAAACTAAAACAAACTCAAATCCAGTTACTTAAGTACGCATACCCGTACACATACTTAAGTGTGTTACTTTCTAAAATTGATTTATTCGTGAACTTAAATTTATATAAACTAAGAAATGCATATTTCAAACCATGGCTATAAAGTTCATGAATCGATTCGAGTGAATCAAAACTGATTTTGGTTCGATTGTATCTTGTATACTTCTATGAGATCTAAGCAATTGAACAACTCTTGAACTAGTTCATCTGAGTCATTTGAACTAGTTATGGTAAATATAAATAAGGTTGATATGAAAGTGATCATATGACTAACCATTTGGTTTAACTACTATTGAACCAACGACTTGTACACATTTAGGTACGGTTACACAAACCTAAATGACATATATTTCATTTGTGTATAACAAGCTAAGTTCGATCTAACATTTGAAAGATATTAGCTTGAATCTAATCAGGTTTTCATCTACCGGTGAATATTGAATGCTTTGTTACCAAGGTTACTTAGATTGCAAACCATGATTTGGAGACTATATAAAGGAGAACTCTAGCAACTGGGAAAGTTAATCCCCACACCTCCTGTGTGATACTAGTTGTATAAGCTAAAGTCGATTCTCCTTTAACCTTAGGTTTCTACCGAGACCCTGTAGGTTAACGACTTGAAGACTTCATTGGGCTTGTGAAGCCATACCAAACTATTTTCTCTGTAGTTGCGTGATCTGATCTTGTTGTTTCTATCGTATTGAGTACAATTGTAAAATTGCCTCGAGATTAATTTTTTCGATAGGCAAGATAGAAAGTAATCACAAGCATCTTCGTCTCATCATTTGTGATTCCACAATATCTTGTTTCTCTAGTCGATTAAAATTATTGTGAGGTGATTGATAATTCTAGGATTTTCTTCGGGAATATAAGTCTGGGTTATCGATTGGTTCCTGTTTCACCTTGATTTATCAAAAGACGGAACAAAAACTTGAAGGTATTTCTGTGGGAGACATATTTATCTATTCATGTAGAGTTTTCTGTGTGAGACATATTTATTTATTAAAGTCTTCGACTTTGGGTCGTAGAAACTCTTAGTTGTGGGTGAGATCAGCTAAGGGAATCAAGTGCATAGTATCCTGCTGGGATCAGAGACATAAGGAGATCAACTGTACCTTATATCAGTGTTAGATTGATTGCGGTTCTGCTACAGTCCAGACCGAAGTTAGTTTGTAGTAGGCTAGTGTCTGTAGCGGCTTAATATAGTGTGTGTTCAATCTGGACTAGTTCCCTGGGTTTTTCTGCATTTGCGGTTTCCTCGTTAACAAAACTTCTTGTGTATGTATTATTTCTTTTCCATATTATATTTTGTTATATAATTGAAATATCACAGGTTGTGCGTTGAATCAATCAATTGGGAAATCTGACCTTTGGTTGTTGATTGAAATTGATTGATACTTGAACATTGGTCTTTGGTACCGTTCAAGTTAATTTCTCTTGTATTCAATTAGACTCACAGATTTATATTTGCTTGAGTAAGGATTGAATCGAGAAATTGAGATATAACTCCTTGATATACTTTTATTAAGAGTGAGTCTGACTGTCTAGTTGATTCTCTTAAAAGTATCTTGGAGTTTGTCCATACATATTGCTAAGCGAATTATTGGGTGAGGTTGTTGTACCCCCACTTTTTCAATTGGTATCAAAGCTGGCAAACACGTTTAAGACCTTATAAGGCTGTGTTTGTAGCGAACTGACTCTATGGACAGAAGTGTTATCCAGTTTAGTCAAAATCTCTCTCCAAGGCCGATTACTCGCTGAGTAATCGCTACAGGATATATGACCGAGGCGATTTCCGATTCCAAGGCCTTTTCGATTTTTAACGATTAAGGCGGTCGTTTTTGAGCAAAACGAGTTAACAATTTTTCCGAGTTGGCCTTGCATGCACTAAAATCATAAAATAAAATTTTCATAACCCTTAGATGGGAGTTATAAAATAGAAAAACCTCTAAATACATGATAAATACGTTGAATATAACAATATTGCGCACTTAATTACATGATAGTCTTAAAATTTTAAGTACAAATCATGACTTATGAGCAAAAAAATATAAATTACTAATAAATAGATTCCAAGTATTAGACCGAGTTTTGGCAATTTCCAAGTCCGAACTTATTGCTCCTAAGGGTGCACAGGAACCAAGCCGGACCGACGGACCGTCCCGGAACCGGTGGAACCATACCTGATTTTGGACCGAACCGAGGAAGGGGGTACAGGTACCGGTCCAAAAACTAGGAACCGGGGCTAAGAAGGTACAGGTACACGGTCCTTCCCAAGTCCCATGCCGTCCCGTACCGAAAGTACCGAATAATTCTAACCATAGGATTATTGTAACAAGTGTGATGGATCAATTATGATTTGGTAAAAGCCTATTGATGCTGATGATGATGAAGGCGGTGGTAATGGTGGTTAGGATGAAGATTATACATGTTATAGTGGACTTTCAATGGCAAAATAAGAAAAAGGTGGGGAAGCTTAATATGTATCTCTTCTTTGTTTTCTAGGATAAAAAAATATCATCTATTTAGCTAAAGATTTAGCTTTGCAGTGAAGATTATCTATTTAGCTTCGCAGTGAAGATTATCTATTTAGCTATGTAATCTTAAGGGTATTATCGTATTCTTCTTATTAATTATAGTTTGAACTCCTAGTACTTATATCCATGTGTTGAACTACCAATGTTTCTCAGATTAGTGATTTTCGTTATCTGCGTGCCTTTTAACCTTGTTGACAATGTGTTTCACTTTATGAATATGAGGGGGAACAAAATTTATAAGTTCTCTTTGTTAATGGTTGATATCAGAACAAATTTTTCACAGCTACTGACGGATTTGAAATCCAAAAAGACTATAGTTCGTCGGAGAGGCACCTACCAACAAAACCTTTTATGTTATTTCACGACTAGGTATCACACCAGCACCCTTGCTTCCTTGCACTCTAATTTTACATGTTCGTCGGAGAGGCACTTGGGAACTCCATTAGAATTAACAATACATGCTTAGTAAAACAGGTCCAGGATTTTTTTATCTGGAACCGAGTATAGTACCGGAACCGTACCTGGTACCGTACTGGTACCGAACAGTACCAGAACCGAGGTACATGGTATAGGTACCAGTCCAAAATTTTGGAACCGAGTCTAGGGAGGTACATGTACTCGGTCTTGGCAAGAACCGAGCCGAACCGTACCGTGTGCACCCTTAATTGCTCCTCGCTACAAGCTTCCCAACCGAGTAGCGCCGAGGAACGATTTCGACTACTTTGGTGTTATCTCTAAAAACGTACCACCAGTCTTCGATGGATCAAATTAATTATGGTGGAAAATTTCTACGCAGACCTTTCTTCAAGTGCATGATTTTCAATCATGGGTTTATGTAGTTAATGGCTATGATGCTCCCGTTGTGACATTAGGAGATGCAACCGTACCAAAAGATACTGGTGCATATGACGCCGCTGAGATACTTGCTGCAAAGAAAAATTCCGATGGTTTGAATGCCATCATACATGCCATTACCCTAGATCTTCAGCACCATGTGACTACATGCACTTGGTCTAAAGATGCTTGGGATATCTTAGAAACCGTATTTGAAGGGAATACCAGTGAAAAGGAAGTAAGTCTTCAAAACCTAAATTCCGATTGGGAAAATCTTCGTATGGAAGATGAAGATTAATTTGATGAGTTTAATCACAAAGTGTCTAAAATTGTTAATGCATCTTTTTCATTGGGTAAGACTATTCCTGAAAAGGACATTGTGATAAAAATTCTCAGATCACTGCCATCTAGATACGATTCTAAGAAGCATGCCATCGTTGAAGGAAATAACCTTGATGCTCTTTCTAGAAACACTCTGGTTGGGAAGTTAAAGATCTTTTGATCATGAGCATACATCCAAATCTGGGAAGGATGTTTCTTTTAAAGGACAGAAGAACACTAAATTACTTGAGAAAAGTAAAAGTGTTTGCATCTCTGAAGATGATCTTTCTGAGACTGATTCATAAGATGAAGATCTTGACAAGTCAGTCTCATTGATCACAAAACAATTTAGAGATCTTCTATTGAATAGAAGTAAATTGTTCGCCAGAGACAAACCCGGATCGTCATTAAAACCTCACAATCGCATTCCTCCTAAAAACATGGATGCTGACGAGGATATGCCATAGTGCTTTAAGTGTAAAGGTTTTGGTCATTTTGCAAATGAGTGTCCAAATCGAAAGAAATACACTGGAAACAAAGGTCTTGTTGTAACTCTTGATGAAATGTTTGACAACTATGATTCTAATGAAGAATAAAAGTCAAGTGTTGCACTTATTTGTGAAAATATTGATTTTGATAATTGTAGCAATACATACATCAATCTTGATATTCTTTCAGAAGAAAACTCAAACGATCTAGAAGAAAAAATTAATCTTTCCGTTGGAAACTCTTTGTCTAATTTTTCAGGTTCTACCTTGTATCTAGCAGCTTGCACATCTTGGATACCTGAATTATATTCCAGGTTGACATGCTCATATTTTTTGCTCAAGGGTCATGAGCTATCAAAGTGTTACAAGTACAAACACAAATTAAGACATGTCAACAAACTTCAACGAAGAGAAAATCGATTAGCAAACAAGCTCAACCTTGTTCAAAATACCGTAGAGGTATGTAAGATTTTATCTTTGTCAAAGAAGTTAGTTTCCAAGGATAAGACAAGACCATTGGAAAGAAAGTTATGGTCTAAAAACTATGAGAAACATGGCTCTATGAATTCCAATCAAAAGGGATATGATGGACATATTATTGTTCATCCCAGCACAACTTAAATTGTGTTGGTTATTGCATCTTGTCTCATGTGCCTGATTAAAAGAGACAAGATATTGCACACCTTAGGCTTTAAGAAAAGAAAACTCTTTAGTTGTTTATTTTTTTGTCTTTCTTTTGTTTTTTCTCTAAAAGCATTGTAAAGTCTGGAATTCATGTCGCCTTTCATATCTAATTGATATTGGAAAGGACTTTCCTATTAATCAATAAACGAGGGTTCAAATTGACAATTCTGCCTTTTATAGGGTAAGGGTTGTGCGTACGTGAATCCTTTGAAGTGTGTAAAGGTTCCGTAACCCTACATTCCTTTTTCCTTCCATGAAACTCTTCATATCCTAAGACTGCTTGTAGAGACTCAAGTTATAATTTACTCTCATATGGATACTCCAAGCATTATGTCTTCCGATGGAAAAAATGTTAATATGATTGTTAAGCCATCAATCATGAAGGAAAAAGAGAGATCTCCGTTACCTCCAACCTTGAAAAGAAAAAGAAGGAATGTGAGGAATCCAAGGGTTGTTCCTTCAAATTCTCAGAAGTTTTTTGATGTTCTTGAAGAGTTGAAGGAGACAAGAAAGGAGATCCAGCAAATAAAGGCTTGTGTTTTGAGAATTCTAGATATTCAGAAGGCCCTGGTTTGACATCTTCAACCTAGAAGATTTGTTGGAATTGACTCCTTTCTTCACGAACCATATGTTCCAATGGCTGTTTGCGACAAGGAGTTCGGGGACGATAAAGAATTTTCAAGAGGTCTCAATGTCTAGGAAAGCTTCTTATGAGAATTTTATTTTTGTGTTTTTAAGAAGAATAGCTAGAGTTTGGAATAGCCATTATTGTGATTACACATAGCTATGTCCAACGTTAAAAAGCGTCTAACAACCTCACCCAATATTTCGATTAGCAATATGTATGGACTAACTCTAATATACTTTTAAGAGAATCAACTAGACAGTCAGACTTAATCTTAATAAAAAGTATATCAAGGAGTTAATATCTTTATCTCCCGATTTGACCTATACTCAAGCAAATAGAAATTCACGAGTCTTTAAAAATATAAGAGAGATATAAACTTGGATGGTACCAAAGACCAATATCCAAGGATCAATCAATTTCTAATCAACAACCAAAGGTTGGATTTCATAATTGATCGATACAATGTACAACATGTGATATTTCAATTATATAACAAAATATAATGCGGAATAGAGATAACACAGACACCAGAAATTTTGTTAACGAGGAAACCACAAATACAGAAAAACCTCGGGACCTAGTCCAGATTGAACACCACACTGTATTAAGCCGCTACAGACACTAGCCTACTACAAACTAACTTCGGCCTGGACTGTAGTTGAACCCTAATCAATATCACACTGATTCAAGGTATAGTTGCGCTCCTTACATCTCTAATCCCAGCAGGATACTACACACTTGATTCCCTTAGCTGATCTCACCCATAACCAAGAGTTGCTACGACCCAAAGTCGAAGACTTGAATAAACAAATCTGTATCACACAGAAAAGTCTACAATAATAGATAAATCTGTCTCCCACAGATAAACTTACGAGTTTTGTTCCGTCTTTTGATAAAATCAAGGTAAACAGGAACAAATCAATATCCCAGACTTATATTCCCAAAGAACAACCTAGAATTATTGATAACCACAAAATAATCTAAATCGTACGGTAGCGAAACTAGATATTGCGGAATCACAAACGATGAGACGAAGATGTTTGTGATTTCTTTTTATCTTTCCCTATCGGAGATATAATCTCAAGCCAGTTATTCAATTGAACTCGTACGATAGAAAATGGCAAGACCATATTGCTCAACTACAAGAAAAGTAATTTCGTCTGGCTTCACAATCCCAATGAAGTCTTTAAGTCATTAATCGACAGGGTCTCAAGAAGAAACCTACGATTAAAGGAGAATCAACTCTAGCAAACCAACTAGTATCACACAGGAGGTGTGGGGATTAGTTTTTCCAATTGCTAGATGTCTCCTTTATATAGTTTTCAAATCAGGGTTTGCAATCTAAGTTACCTTGGTAACAAAGCATTCAATATTCACCGTTAGATGAAAAACCTGACTTATCCAAGCTGATATCTTTCAACCGTTAGATCGAAATTTAGCTTGTCACACACACATGAAATGTATTTCATTTAGGTTTGAGTAACCATACCTAAACGTGTACATTTGGTTGGTTTACGAATAGTTAACCAATGGTTAGCCATATGAGTACTTTCAAATGAACCATATTCATCTTTCTCATAACTAGTTCAAATGACTCATATGAACTAGTTCAAGAGTTGTTCAATTACAAGGAAATCTTATGTAACTATACAAGACACAATTGAAGCAAAATCGGTTTGATTCACTTGAAATCAAGTCATGAAAAATATAGCCACGGTTTGCAAAGATTGCATTCCTTATTGATTTATTGTTTTAAGTTCATGAACAACCGATTTGAGAAATAACCAGCTTGGGTATGCGTACGGATATGCGTACTCTAGCTTTACCAGAATTGGGTTTGAAAACCCAGCATAAATTTTCGGATGGAATACTTCCGTGAGTATGCATATGGGTACGCATACCTAAGGTGACTGGTTTGTTAGTTCGTAAACTCCAAACTCAGCAGAAATTCACGGACATGAACTTCCACCAGTACGCGTACCCAACCTATCTCCTTTACAAATACCGCATGCACACATATGCACGCACTTGGTTTCCGGTACATGGATTTATACACTAATATGCGAACACACTATATATGCTTATATTCATAGGTGGTTACGTAATCTTAACTCTACATTTCAATCATTGAAACATTCTTCTATAATGTTAATAGTCGTTAGACATAAAGAATCGACTATCTTCATCAAAGCCATTTTCGAGATTGAAACGTCATCATGACTTTCGTCACGGATAAATATGAAAGTGGTTAAAGCAAAAGCTTACCAACACATATTTCGAGAAAAATATAGGCGAGTATACCCGGATCGAAAAAGCAAATGTGTATGTATGAAAACTATCTTACTTATACGACTGTTGTCTCAAGAGTAGGAGATAGAAATATAGACCATTGAGTGCTAGATAAGTTCAAGTCTCCACATGCCTTGAGTAGTTCTTCGTCTTCGCAAGATAATCGCCATGGAGTCTGTAGCTCAATTATACTTTACTATCCTAGACCGAGACTTAGTCATAAGTAAACTAGAAATCAAGATGTATAGTTTTGATCACTAATATTAACAAACATGCTTGAGATAGCAACGCATGCGAGTTCGACCGAGAAATGCTCTAACAATCTCCCCCTTTGTCAATTTTAGTGACAAAACTATCAATACACATGGATTACAAAAATGATAAAACTTTGTAGCTTTTCGTCCACATGCTTGATCACCTTGGTGCTTCAACATTACTCGAAAACTTCTTCTTTTCCAAGTATTCTCATGATTCCATAGATGTTCAGTTTAGCATCATAGTTGTTGAAGTTCCGTAGCCATAACAATGAGAAAACAAAAGCTCTCGATCATTGTTAACAATGTCATAGTATCATTACACATCATCAAAGTTCTTATATCACAACTTCGACAACAATACTATGGTGGTATGTATCACTCCCCATTGGTCAATACTTTCATCTCAACATGAAAACCACTCCCACTTACATAATGATCTGAAAACCATATGTATTTGTAGTGTGAACTACATATTAATTCTCCCCCTTTTTGTCAATAAAATTGGCAATGGTACGAAAACGGGATCCTAATGAAATTTTCACGGAGGCTCTTCAAGACCAAAGAAAAGGACATATCAACTTGTTTAGATGCAATCATAAAGCCGAAGCTAAATACATTCATCAAGGAGTTTATAAAGATACAAGATAACCCCTAAAATAGTCCACAACCTCACTCCCCACAAAGATATGGAAATTAAGCACAAGTTCAAAAGAACTCCCCCCCCATTTGATGTCATTCCCGAGAGAACAACAAGAGCGACCTAACTTTTACGAGAAAAGAAGGATTTCATTGGACACAAAAAACCATAAGAAATGATTTTCTATATCCAAAAATTCTCAATTAAACTAACCACAAGAGAACCCATGATTAATTTAATCAGAATACACAATCAAAATAAACACAAAAGTGATCAATTTAATTGAACATGCTCAACATAAGAGAACTTACGGAGATACGACTATGTTAACCATAAAGAATGATCAACTCAATCGTTTCATGCTCAACACAAAAGACTTATGGAGCATTGCAGTATACACATAAAATATGGATCATGGAAAGATCAATACTGCAGAATATAAAAGGATTCATTCTATTTTCCATCATTATTTGTACAATGATATACAATAGACATAATCCTCATAAACAAAAATTCATCCTATCTTCCATCAATTATTTGCATTACAACACAATAGGTTCAATTTTTGTTTGTCAAAATTTCATCGATCTTGTATCAATACTTGCATATCAACATATAAACAAGATAACTTTTGACATCGTATGGGACAATAAAAGTTCACGGACGCAAACACACATATCCCATAACATATTGCAATATATAAAATCATAAAGACTAATACTGCAAAAATCATCTTCCAAACCATTTTAGAGTTTAAATAAATAAATCTAAAAACAAAAAGATGAAAATAAAATTAGACATAGCTATGTGTAATCACAATAATGGCTATTCCAAACTCTAGTTATTCTTCCTAAACCACAAGAATAAAATTCTCATAAGAAGACTTCCTAGACAAATAATATCAGTTTTCTTTGATAACTTCAAACCTTTGAAAAGGTCCGTCAAAATAGGAGTCACTAATATCCTTGATTTTCTTGACCATAGAGACACTATATTCATGAGTTAGAACATTAGTTTTTCGGTCAACTATGCGAGCAAGATGCCTAGCTTTGATGCAATTAAGGATGACTTTCTTCTGGTTCCTGATAAAGATGTTTTGATTATCAAGGATTCTTGCTTGACCATCAACGAGTTGATTTATCTGCAATTGAAGGTTATCAAGCTCGTTCTTAACTTCATTCTGAACTAGAATTAAATCCTTGACAAATTCTCTTATCCAAGAGTTAAACTGTTTTCTTTCAAGCATCCTTTTCAGAAGTAGATCTTGAACAAAATCACATCCTTTGGAGTTTTCTTCCATCTCATTTTTTACTTCTTTTTGAGATTCAACTGGGGTTTCCATAAACAACCTTTAATATATATGTTATCAGTTGAGGGAAACACACTTTTGAAAGAAACCCTATAAGATTTGGACATTTGTGGGCCAGGAGAAAAATATCATAACTGATAATGACCCAAGATGAAATACATAATGTTTCTTAAAATGAATCTTTTAAGCAGGGCTCAATATATGAAAAAGTTAGATAGGGAAAAAGAGCTACATTAGATACAGAGAGTGAAACAGAAAAACTCGATCTGTAGAGCAGACATCAAACCAACTAAAATAAATGGTGATCGACCTAAGACTTGAGAACCTCATAAATAGACATCCTTGTAACCCTCAAGTTAGACACAAGGATGGGAGCACCTATAGTTAGGTAACAGGATGAGATATGCTCTCATCACAAGTGTTTAGAGATGATTTGTGAATACCATCAGGCAGTCTGATTTTCGTATTTTTTTTTCTCGTCATGACTGTTTCTAACTCCATAGAAATTTCTTGCAGCCCTTTGAGAGAATCCACTCGATGGAACTTTTTGATGACTAAGTCTAGGAACTCTATAGATTGGTTCTAGAGGATCAACTGAGATATATCTCCACCTTCTAGACTTATATCTACCAGTCTTATTCTCATATACACAAGGAACTCGTGTTTTTGTGGTATAATTTGTACCATGAGAAAAAACACGATTCCTGTAAAGTTTTTGAAATGAATGATCATTAAAGAACCTTTTATGAGAATTTTGGCCTTCTGTAGGAGTGAAATCCATTGTTGATTCCGTCAAATGATTAACTCGATTGACAGTGAATAAAAGAATATTCCGAAGATCAGAGATCTAATTCTTCCTAGCATAACAATGTTTAGCTATATGATTTATTTTCCCACATAATGAACAAATTCGTGGAAGAAAATTATTAAAGAGTATCTGTTTCAAACCCATATCCCGTTCGGAAGCCTGCTTTTTATGTAAATAATTTTTTAGCAAGGACTTCCTTTGGTGAGTTATTTTTCGTGTTAGGTAACTTGTTGGCACAGAAAAATTTCTCACTTTGACATCGTTTTCCTTTGTCAAGGAGAAAGACTGTCTTTGGGCTTGGTGAAGATATGCAACAATATTCTCTGTTTCAATACGAAGGTTATTCAGATTAGATGATGTGTCTCAATTAAATGTTTTTCTCTAATTGTTCCTTCTTTAACAATATTCTCAAGGATACTAATCTTCTCTTGTTGAAGCATATTCTCCCGAGTAAGTTTTTTAATATTGTTAGAAAAGGACTCATTGATTTTATAGAGTTCACGTTCTCGATCAAGAGACTTTTCAAATTCATCCAAGAGTTGAGCATGATTGTTGAAATCAGCCGTCTCAATCGAATTTTCTTTGTTTCTGGTGACATTCCATTTTACTTCTGACATTTTGTCAATTGTCTCATTCTTTTCTCGGGATTTGGAAGAATCATCTAAGGAGTCAACCTTTGAGGAAAAACCAAGATACTTTACATAGTTAAAAGTATTGGAAGACATAGACTATGCGTAGAACGAGATACTACTTTGTCCACGGAATCAGATTGCCACAAACACATACTTTAAGGTCTTAAACGTGTTTACGTGCTCTGATACCAATTGAAAAAGCTGGGGTCTAACAACCTCACCAAATATTTCTATTAGAAATCTGTATGGACTAACTCTAATATACTTTTAAGAGAATCAACTAGACATTCAGACTCAATCTTAGTAAAAAAAGTATATCAAGAAGTTAATATCTATATCTCTCAATTTGATCTATACTCAAGCAAATAGAAATTCGCGAGTCTTTATAAAATACAAAAGAGATATAAACTTGGATGGTACCAAAGACCAATATCCAAGGATCAATCAATTTCCAATCAACAACCAAAGGTTGGATTTCACAATTGATCGATACAACGCACAACTTGTGATATTTCAATTATATAACAAAATATAATGCGGAATAGAAATAACACAAACACTAGAAATTTTGTTAACGAGGAAACCGCAAATGCAGAAAAACCCCAGGACCTAGTCCAGATTGAACATCACACTGTATTAAGCCGCTACAAATACTATCCTACTACAAACTAACTTCAGTATAGACTGTAGTTGAACCCTAATCAATATTACACTGATTCAAGGTACAATTGTGCTCCTTACATCTCTGATCCCAGCAGGATACTACGCACTTGATTCCCTTAGCTGATCTCACCCACAACCAAGAGTTGCTACGACCCAAATTCGAAGACTTGAATAAACAAATTTGTATCACACATAAAAGTCTACGATAATAGATAAATCTGTCTCCCACAAATAAACCTACGAGTTTTGTTCCGTCTTTTGATAAAATCAAGGTGAATAGGAACCAATTAATAACCCGGACTTATATTCCCGAAGAACAACTTAGAATTATTGATCACCTCACAATAATCTAAATCGTATGGTAGCGAAACTAGATATTGCGGAATCACAAACAATGAGACAAAGATGTTTGTGATTTCTTTTTATCTTTCCCTATCGGAGATATAATCTCAAGATAATTATTCAATTTAACTCATACGATAGAAAAATCAAGATCATATCGCTCAACTACAAGAGAAGTAGTTTCGTCTGGCTTCACAATCCCAATGAAGTCTTTAAGTCGTTAATCGACATGGTATCGAGAAGAAACCTACGATTAAAGGAGAATCAACTCTATCAAACCAACTAGTATCACACAGGAGGTGTGGGGATTAGTTTTTCCAATTGCTAGATATCTCCGTTATATAGTTTTCAAATCAGGGTTTGCAATCTAAGTTACCTTGGTAACAAAGCATTCAATATTCACCGTTAGATGAAAAACCTAACTTATCCAAGTTAATATCTTTCAACCATTAGATCGAAATTTAGCTTGTTGATAGGTGTCTAAAACACCTATATATTTATCTATTGGTTATGCTTTCTTTGCTTAGTTTTCTTGTAAATTATGTATCTTATGTTTGCTTTTTAATATTTAGGTACTTTGGAGTCACTTGGAATAAAAGAAGAAGAAACGGCGCAAAAATCTCATCTCATGTGCAAATGCTTTTGGAGGCAGATTATTTCTCACAATTTACTTTTATTTCTTCATCTATGTCTGAAAAGTATGTCGGCTTTAGTGATCCAACTTTTCTGTCTGAAAAACACGACAACTTTAGTGATGACTCTCATTGAAGAGGAGAAGTGAATCTGAGAAGTAAAATACGGCTGTTATGGGTGGAAGGCGAGAGAAGGCGTTCAATTGGAGCGAAAAGGAGCACAAAGGATTGATTCACAGTTAAACAAAGACTAGCTATGGTTAAGGGGTGACCAATTATTGGATGACCCTTATCTAGTGAGTGGGGTGGTCCCTATCCATGGGGTGTAACTATCCACCCAAATTATTACAACCCTAAAATTTAGACAAGATTGTTTTCTCAATCATTGTGTCCCAGAAATTCACAGAGACTGAAATTGAGAGAACCAGAGATTGAAGAGAGGTTGAGAAGCAAATGAATTTGATGACTGAATTAGGGTTTGAGATATGAAATGGTTGGTTTTCCATGGATGTTGGGGAGCTGGTTCTTACAGAATTAGGGTTCTTGAATTGGGGTTTGATTCTTGTATTCAACTGGTGGTTAAGATTGGGCAAGAACAGATGTGATGCTGGAGATGCAGTTCAGGTGGTAGTAGTCTTGTTGGCTACAGGTTATGGTGGTTGTATTGGGTTGTATGAAGAGCATAAGTGATTCGAATCTGTGGTGATTCATAGCAAGTTTCAGCAGTAAACTCAGTGAAGATTTCCAAGGTTTTTTTTGGCTTGAATTTAGTGAGAAACTGTGCAAGTCTATAGCTTAGTATGGTTCGAGTATATGGAGTTTGGTTCAACTATTGGGTTGTATTTCAGTCGGCAGAAAAATGAGAAAACTGAGCTGCTGATGCTATTAAGCCATGGTTGGATGGCAGTGAATGTGCTCTTGTTCTCGACAGATTATGTGCTGTTTTAGGAGTTGAACATGAAGATGGTGTTTCGGGTTAACATTGGCTTGAGTAAAGAATGGAAGTAAATGATGTGTATTGGCAGAGGCTAGGACTTGTGTCCAACACTGGAAAGTGAAGAGGGTGCACCAATATAGAAGGAGCCGTGACTGGTGATGTTGGCATTGCAGGGGTAGTTGGAGACTGAGGTGCTGTTGTTATGTGTGTTATGATGGCAGGTTATGGAGCCAAATCTGTAACTGGTGCTAGGCTTTTGGCGTTGCAGCTCGGCTGGAGTCGTTAGTGCTACCATTTTCCGATGAGATATGGCATGAAATCTCGAGTCCGAGGCTGTAATCGCTGACTGAGAGATGGTTCATGGAACTGATGGGGAAAAAGAGGGACGACGTTGTCTTGATTATTGGTAGTCGATGGAAATGGCTAGGATTGGTATTGCCACTGATATTGGGAACTGTAAGTGCATGAGATAGTGGTGCTATGTGCAGGGACTATGGAGCTGTAAATAGATAGAAGAAAAGGGAAGATGCAGCTGAGATGTGGTGGTGATTATGCTGTGCAAACGGCGGTTCAGGTGCAGGCAATGTGATATGCAGCTGGGACTAGTTGACAGGGAAGAGCATGAGCTGGTGGAATGTGAGCTGAGTTGTGCTTGGTGTTAAATTAAATAAGATGGTGAATTGAAGTTGCAGGTGCATCTGTAGCAAGAAAAGTTGGAAGAGCAGTAGTGTTTATGCACTTTTGTTGGTACTGATGGTGTACACAGCCGGGGTTACCAAGATGCAAGAATTCCAGTGAAGGTATTGGAGTTCAATGGTTGTGTTGCTGTAGCATTGGTGGAGAAGTTGTAGAATGTATGAAGTTAATGCCATAGAAGGTTATGCAAGGGCTGGTTGCAATAGCTTGGAGGTTGCAGGAACTGATGTTAATGCCAAGGTTCGATGGCAGAATAAGATACAGCAACTGAAGCATAAGTGGAGGTGTTTAAAAGGAGTTGTTGGTGACTGAACTGTGAGAGGTGGAGCAGGCTAGATGAAGCTGAACATGTGATGGATAAGTTGAGATAAAGTAAAGAAGAATTGCAGCAGTGAACACTGCGAAAATACAATGAGAATGGCGAGCCAGTGAGCATACTTCCGGTTGCTGGATTTTGGAACCAAAAGTGGGTATCATAATGTTTCACTGAATCATGAAGGGGGTATGAGTCGAATGGAAGAGTTGGAGGCCGGATATGGGAGCTTTGAGTCGCGCTTTTGGGTACGTTTTCGCAAGAACAAGGAATTGGTTTAGATGGTATTTTGTGAATGTTTGAATTGCAGAGAAATGGAGTTGAGCTGCTGGGAGTGTGCACTTGCCTGGTGACGTCGTTCAATGGCTCAAGCGATCGGAGAAATTTTTCGGCCACCGGATTCCGGCGCCGGTGGCCGGATCCGGTGATGACGTCAGCAATTCCGGTGGGCATTTTTGGACCCAAAAATTCCAGAGACATATTTCTCACACATGGGCTTGGTGGATATATTGGACTTGGACTTTTGAGGATGTGACCTAGTTTTAGAAGGAAAAAAAGCTACAAAAAGGGAGGACTTCTACAACTTTAAAAATCACGTATTTTCTATTCTACTTGGAGTTTTGCAGAGAGATGGAAATAGGGTTTGCTTCCCTGTTATTTTCATCTTTATTATTTCATTTATTATATTTGATGATGAACTCCAATATTATGAGTAACTAAAACTCTCTTTGATTAAGGGAGATTTCGAAGCCCGAAATATGAATCTTCAATTGATATGAAATAACTTGTTCTCTTGCATTCATTTATGTTATTGATTGATTTTCTTCTATTCTAATATTGTCTATGGATTATTTGTTAAGGGTTTAAGTTCGAAATTGAATCATTAATTCTTAATCTATTTGCTAGTTTAGATTTTCTTCGACCCGTAATTGTCTAGAGAAGATAAACACAAGTAGCAATATGTGGGTACTGATGATGGGACTTTGTTAAGTGTCCATATGTAGAAATCAACACTAGTAGGTGATTCATGCTTTTGAGTTCATCACTAGGAGCAACCTTATCTCACAGAACTTAGAGCATTTGTTTAAGTCAAACCTAGTAAGCGTACCTCTAGGAAACTTGGCAAGTAGGAACCAGTAGTCGAGCGCTTCCGTATCCGGTGAGCTTAGGAGATAGTAACGGAATAGTTGAGCGTACTAATTATTCTAGGGTTGTTAGTAACATGATAATGCAAAGAACTTGGCTATATATCAATTAGGTTTGTATTCCGTGGTCTAGAATGAACCTTTAATCAATTCCATCTCATATTTGAATACAAATTGCGATTTTTAGAATTTCTACAACAAAATCATCTTTGCTAAGAGTATTTGCTTAACAACTAGAAACTTCATACCTCCCTTGGGACGATCCTGCTTACATTATACTACTTTCTAGTGTAAAAAGTAGAGAAATATTATTTTTGCGAGATTCGACTCCTCGTCAAAAATTGGCGCCGTTGCCGGGGCGGCAGTGGCGAGTTTAGTTGTTATTTTTATTCTTAGTTTATATTTTTGCTTTTGGTTACAATTTATGTTTACTTATTCAATCTTTAAGAATCTGATTTTTAGGTACGATTTCTTTGGTGAATGCGTGGAGAGGGCAGACCAAGTCCTATTGATATACGTCTTCGTTCAGGAACTTTACTTAGAGATTTCATTCGAGCAGTGAATACTCCACTTCCTCCTAGTTCTAGAATTCTCGGACTCGGAACAAGAGGAAGATAACACAATGGGAGCTCGACCGCCTGCTCCAAGAACACTCAAGGAGCTCACTTCTCCAAACCTTGACCAGCAGCCTTTATGTATTCAGCTGAATGGAAACATTGAGTTGAAGCCGCAATTGATCAACTTGCTGCCCAAATTCAGAGGTTTATCGGGAGAAGATCCTAATCGTCACTTATAACAATTTCATCATGTTGTAACTAGTATGAAGCAAGCAACTGCAGATGCGGATATGGATATGATGACAACATTTCCTTTTTCCCTTTTAGATTTTGCAGGAGAGTGGTTCTTTTGCTTACCCTCCGGAAGCATAACCACGTGGAATGGGATGAAGAAATTGTTCCTTGAGAAGTATTTTCCAGCATCAAAAGCAGCTGTGATTCGCAAGGATATTTGTGGTATTAGGAAAATATCGGGAGAGACTCTTCATGAGTATTGGGAGCGCTACAAGAAGCTTCTAGCTAGCTGCCCACACCACCAAATCAGCGATCAACTTGTGATTCAATATTTCTATGAAGGATTGCTTTCTACTGAGAGACATTTGATTGATGTCGCAAGTGGTGGTGCACTTACCAACAAGACCATTGCGGAAGCTACAAGTTTGTTGGAGAACATGGCTGCAAATACACAACAATTCTTCACTAGAGATGAATCAGCGGTAAGGAAGGTGAATGAAGTTGGCAATTCTTCACACTTGGAACAGAGGATGGGCAACATGGAGAGGATGATGCATCAAATAGCAGCGTCTGTCATACCATCATCATATACCGAAGATGTTGAGCAAGCAAGTGCTATGTACCAAAATCAGCAAAGGCCGAGGTATGATCCGTACTCTAGCACATACAATCCGGGTTGGCGCGATCATCCCAATTTCAGCTACGCTAATAAGCAAGATGCAGCTCCCAATCCTACTTTTAATCAACAAGGTGGGTACCATTTCTTGCAAAAGCCACGTCAAGAGACTCAAGGAACGAGTATAGATGACAAGTTGAATCTCATCCTCAACACAATGGTGCAAGATAAGCAAAAGTCAGAGATGGATATGAAAGACATCCGAACTCAAATGGGTCAATTAGCTACTGCAGTGAGCAAATTGGAAGCACAAGCAGAGGGAAAACTTCCTTCGCAAGTAGTAAATCACAAGGAGAATGCCAATGCTATTGAGTTACGCAGTGGGAAGCAAGTAGAGAAACCGGAAACATCATCGGTGTCCCATGAACCTGATTTAGAGAGAGAAGAGGGTGAAACATCCCCTAAAAAGGCTGACCCGGTAACAAATTCTAACTCTAAAACTCGTGTTTCTACTCATGTTACTACTCCTCCTTTTCCTAGCAGGTTTGCGAAGTCGAACAAGGAGACATTGTACCAAGAGCTTTTGGAAATTTTTAAAAAGATTGAAGTGAACATTCCACTCATCGAGGCGATAAGGCAAGTTCCGCACTGGGAAAAATTCTTGAAGGAATTGTGCACTAACAAGCACAAATTGACCGGTAATGAAGTGATGAGTGTGGGGGAAAATGCTTCGGCATATCTTCAAAAGAAACTCCCACCTAAGTTGAAAGATCCCGGTAGTTTCACTATACCATGTACTATTGGTAAAGTCAGGTTTGAGCGTGCTATGCTAGATTTAGGAGCATCCATTAATGTTATGCCTGCCTCCGTTTATGAATCATTGAAACTTGGACCTATTAAATATACCGGTATTGTTATACAACTTGCTGATAGGTCTAATTCTTACCCGAAAGGGGTTATTGAAGATGTTTTGGTGCAGGTTAATCAACTCATATTTCCAGCTGATTTCTATGTTCTTGACATGATGGATGAGGATTCACCATCGACTACCCCCTTGTTGTTGGGTAGACCATTCATGAGAACCGCGAGAACCAAGATAGATGTTTTCAAAGGAGCTTTAACTATGTAATTTGATGATGAGATCATAAGTTTCAATATCTTTGAGGCTATGAGATATCCTAGTGACGTGAATTCATGTTTTTCTATTGATATTATTGATTCTCTAGATCAAAAGATGTTTGAATTGAATAGTGATGATGCTTTAGAAAACACCATAGTCGAAGGTTTAGGTTATGGGAAATACAAAGACATTGAAAGTGAATTATCTATTTGTGATGAGCTTAAAGAGGATGTTTTATATCTTAACTCATTACAAGAAGTTCCACAAAAGTATAATGCGTCTTATGTTTCTTTGCCGATTACTAATGAGAAACTTTTACCCTCGATTGTGCAGGCACCTATTCTTGAATTGAAACCTCTTCCGGATCACCTTAAATACGTATATTTAGGTGATAATGAAGAGTTACCGGTGATCATTGCCAACAACCTCACTGAGGTGCAAGAGGAAAAGCTTATTCGAGTGCTAAGAGAGCACAAGTATGCCATTGGATGGACCATTGCCGATATCAAAGGAATCAGTCCTTCCACATGTATGCACCGAATACTTCTTGAGGATGGGGCAAAACCAACAAGAGAAGCTCAACGTTGCTTGAACCCTCCAATGATGGAAGTAGTCAAGAAAGAAATCCTGAAGTTGTTAGATGCTGGGATTATCTATCCAATATCCGATAGCAAATGGGTGAGCCCGATTCAAGTCGTTCCAAAGAATTCCGGAATCACGGTGGTGAAAAATGAAGATAATGACTTGGTTCCAACTAGAATCCAGACCGGTTGGAGAGTTTGCATTGATTACCGAAAGCTCAACTCTACCACCCGAAAGGACCATTTTCCTTTACCATTCATTGATCAAATGCTTGAAAGGTTGGATAGACGTGCTTACTATTGCTTCCTTGATGGTTTTTCAGGTTATAACCAGCTTGTAATAGCTCCGGAAGATCAAGAAAAGACGACGTTTACTTGTCCTTTTGGCACTTTTGCGTATAGACGTATGCCATTTGGCTTGTGCAATGCTCCAGCCACTTTTCAACTTTGTATGGTAAGCATATTCTCAGATTATGTGGAAAGCATCATAGAAGTGTTTATGGATGATTTTAGCGTGTATGGTGATTCTTTTGACAAATGCTTAGATAACCTTGCACTTATTCTTAAACGATGCGTAGAAACTAATCTTGTGCTTAATTGGGAAAAATGTCACTTTATGGTCACTCATGGGATTGTGCTAGGCCATGTTGTATCTTCTAAAGGTTTAGAAGTTGACAAGGCTAAGATAGATTTGATTCGGAACTTCCAATACCCCACAAATGTGAGGGAGGTTTGCTCTTTTCTTGGTCATGCAGGATTTTATAGGATATTCATCAAGGATTTCTCCAAGATTGCAATGCCCCTGTGTAGACTTTTGCAAAAATATGTGGCCTTTGATTGTGACAAGGAGTGCAAGGAATCTTTTGACACCTTGAAAGAGTTGTTGACTACCGCACCAATTATCAAACCACCCGACTGGAGCAAGCCATTTGAGTTGATGTGCGATGCAAGTGATTATACCGTTGGAGCCATGTTGGGACAGCGAGATGGTAAAGTTCCATATGCCATTTATTATGCTTCTAGAACTCTCAACGGAGCACAAATCAACTACTCCACAACTGAAAAGGAGCTTTTGGCCTTAGTGTTTGCACTTGAGAAGTTTAGATCCTATTTAGTGGGTACAAAGGTGGTTGTTTTCTCCGACCATGATGCACTTCGGTACTTGCTAACAAATAAGGATGCTAAGCTAAGGCTCATAAGGTGGATACTCCTTCTTCAAGAGTTCAACATGCAAATCAAGGACAAGAAGGGCGGTGAGAATACTGTAGCGGATCATCTAAGCAGATTGGTTGTGTCCGAAGAAGCGATTCCTTTGCATGATAGCTTCCCGGATGAGCAACTCTTTGCGGTTGGTGGCACAACTCCATGGTACGCTGATATTGTTAAATTCTTGGTGACGGGTCAAGTACCTAGTTCCATGTATACATTCCAAAAACACAAGCTCAAGAAGATTGCCAAGCAATATATATGGGATGAACCTTATTTGTGGAAGCATTGCTCCGATCAAATGATCCACAGGTGCGTACTTGAATCCGAGTTCCAATCAATTCTAAATTTTTGTCACTCATATTCTTGTGGTGGACATTTCGGAGCCAAGAGGACATCCCTCAAGGTTCTCGAAAGTGGTTTTTATTGGCCTACATTGTTTAAGGATGCATATTTATTTTGTAAGGCTTGTGATAGGTGTCAAAGGACAGGCAACCTTGGTGCTAGAAACCAAATGCCGCAAACACCAATTCTTGCTGTTGAGATTTTTGATGTTTGGGGTATAGACTTTATGGGGCCTTTTGTGAATTCCAATGGGAAATTTTTTATACTTCTTGCCGTAGATTATGTTTCTAAGTGGGTGGAAGCTAAAGCCACTCCTACCAATGATTCTCATGTTATTTGTGAAGGAATATATCTTTTCTAGGTTTGGAACACCTCGAGTGGTGATTAGTGATGGAGGCTCGCACTTCAAGAGATCCTTTCACGCTCTTCTAAAGAAGTACAACATTTCTCATAAAGTTGGCACACCGTATCATCCACAAACGAATGGTCAAGCTGAAATTTCCAACCGGGAGATTAAGACCATCTTAGAGAAGACGGTGAACGTTACAAGGAAGGATTGGAGTTATAGACTCAATGACGCTTTGTGGGCATATAGGACAGCTTATAAGAACACCCATCGGTATGTCTCCTTTTAGGCTTGTCTATGGAAAACCTTGCCATCTTCCCGTCGAACTTGAACACAAAGCTTATTAGGCTATCAAGGTATGTAATATGGAATTAGATGCAGCTGGTAAACATAGGAAACTTCAACTCAATGAGTTAGAAGAGATACGAAATGATGCATATGAAAGTTCACGCATTTATAAAGAAAAGACCAAAGCTTTCCATGATAAAATGATTTCCCGAAAGAGTTTTGAAGTAGGGCAGAAAGTACTTTTATTCCATTCTCGTCTTAAATTGTTTCCGGGTAAACTTAGGTCCAGATGGGTTGGACCATTTTTTGTTACTAATGTGTTTGTGCATGGTGCAGTTGAGATTACTAGTCCCAAAACAGGGCTGATTTCCAAGGTTAACGGCCATCGCTTGAAACTATACTATGAGCAGTTTGTGACGGAGAATCAGGATATGATCACATTGAGTGACCCACTCCCTCTGGAGGAGTAATTGGAGCTGAACGTCGGGCTGACGACGTTAAACCAAGCGCTAAGTGGGAGGCAACCCACCGGTTTTGTATCTTTATCCTTTATATTTTTATTTTTCAGCATTTTATCTTTATTTTCTTTGTTTTTGCATATCATTTGTGATTTCCCACCTTGAACTTTACTTTGAATGACTAAATTTTACATTGAGGACAATGTAGTTTAAGTGTGGGGGAGAATTTATATGTTTGTATAGTTTATTTGATGCTTTGTTTGATGCCTTTAGTAAAAAAAAAAAAATCAGAAAAAATCAGAAAAATAGAAAAACAAAGAAAAAATTGTGCTTTTTGAACTCCAAAATCTATAAATTTATGCCTTTAGGATGACACTATTAGTGAATGGAACCATTGTGATTGCAGGATTTGGGGAACCCATTAATTAACAAAGACGAACATAGCTCAGAAATTATAAATTATATGTTAGTTGTTACCATATCTCGGAATATCACCATATCACATTCTATTTTTATTTTTCCATATTTATCTATTGTTCTCTAAGTGTTTTGGTGGGTCACTAAAAATCGAGTTGTTATTACTGCTAGGATGAAAGAGAGTGATTGAGTTGCTAAGAAAAAGAAGAATAAAAAAAAAAAAAAAAAAGAGACCGACCAATTAGACCAAATGGAATAAAAATGACACTTGGGAATAGCAGTATGTGTGAAACGTAGTCCCTGTCTCCGTCGCCTAAACAAGCATGGAATGCAGGATCTAAGGCAACTATCATGTACTTGCTGACAAGAAGCATGCGCTTGGATCCAAAAGATCTAATCATGCCGTCTAAAAAAAAAAAAGAGAAAAAAAAAGTGAAAAAGAAAAGAAAAGAAAAGAAAGATATTATAATTGTGTTGAATAAAGTCACTCCTGGTTCCCTTGTATATGCCAGTGAGTTGATGTAGAAATAAGTTTGTTGATCGCTGGTTCCCTTGTATATGCTAGTGTGTTGACACTAGAATTGACCAGTAGCTCAATCCAATAGGATAGGTTCATCTTGGCGGTGACCTTCAGACGGATATGGGATACATCGATCACTTGTGAATATTCGCCACATCTACCTCTTTATCCATCTTCTTAATCTTTCAATTGTGATTGTGGTTAGTCAGATTCCGAGTATTGTGGTTTGTTCGACTTTCTAAGAAAAACTTTATGCACTTATATATGAACTGAATTTGCGCAAGGTATCTCCTCCTATAGTCATTTTGGATTCGTTCATTGATTTGTCACAAATAGACGGAGTTGGAAATATAGGTTTTGTAGGTAGACCTCTTGTAAACCTTCACGAGACTAAAACTCGTCCACTAGGGACACCTAGGGGTTCAAAGGCCTGTTATTCATGCTTAGAGTAACCGTAGCCTCGACGAGACTGAGTTGTATGTATGTTTTATAATTCTTTTGTTTGATTTGCTCGAGGACTAGCAAAGTCTAAGTGTGGGGGAATTTGATAGGTGTCTAAAACACCTATATATTTATCTATTGGTTATGCTTTCTTTGCTTAGTTTTCTTGTAAATGATGTATCTTATGTTTGCTTTTTAATATTTAGGTACTTTGGAGTCACTTGGAATAAAAGAAGAAGAAACGGCGCAAAAATCTCATCTCATGTGCAAATGCTTTTGGAGGAAGATTATTTCTCACAATTTACTTTTATTTTTTCATCTATGTCTGAAAAGTATGTCGGCTTTAGTGATGCAACTTTTCTGTCTGAAAAGCACGACAACTTTAGTGATGACTCTCATTGAAGAGGAGAAGTGAATCTGAGAAGTAAAAGACGGCTGTTATGGGTGGAAGACGAGAGAAGGCGTTCAATTGGAGCGAAAAGGAGCACAAAGGATTGATTCACAGTTAAACAAAGACTAGCTATGGTTAAGGGGTGACCAATTATTGGATGACCCTTATCTAGTGAGTGGGGTGGTCCCTATCCATGGGGTGTAACTATCCACCAAAATTATTACAACCCTAAAATTTAGACAAGATTGTTTTCTCAATCATTGTGTCCCAGAAATTCACAGAGACTGAAATTGAGAGAATCAGAGATTGAAGAGAGGTTGAGAAGCAAATGAATTTGATGACTGAATTAGGGTTTGAGCTATGAAATGGTTGGTTTTCCATGGATGTTGGGGAGCTGGTTCTTACAGAATTAGGGTTCTTGAATTGGGGTTTGATTCTTGTATTCAACTGGTGGTTAAGATTGGGCAAGAACAGATGTGATGCTGGAGATGCAGTTCAGGTGGTAGTAGTCTTGTTGGCTACAGGTTATGGTGGCTGTATTGGGTTGTATGAAGAGCATAAGTGATTCGAATCTGTGGTGATTCATAGCAAGTTTCAGCAGTAAACTCAGTGAAGATTTCCAAGGGTTTTGTTGGCTTGAATTTAGTGAGAAACGGTGCAAGTTTATAGCTTAGTATGGTTCGAGTATATGGAGTTTGGGTCAACTATTGGGTTGTATTTCAGTCGGCACAACAATGAGAAAACTGAGTTGTTGATGCTATTTAGCCATGGTTGGATGGCAGTGAATGTGCTCTTGTTCTCGACAGATTATGTGCTGTTTTAGGAGTTGAACATGAAGATGGTGTTTCGGGTTAACATTGGATTGAGTAAAGAATGGAAGTAAATGATGTGTATTGGAAGAGGCTAGGACTTGTGTCCAACACTGGAAAGTGAAGAGGGTGCACCAATATAGAAGGAGCTGTGACTGGTGATGTTGGCATTGAAGGGGTAGTTGGAGACTGAGGTGCTGCTGTTATGTGTGTTATGATGGCAGGTTATGGAGCCAAAGCTGTAACTGGTGCTAGGCTTGTGGCATTGTATCTCGGCTGGAGTCGTTAGTGCTACCATTTGCCGATGAGATATGGCATGAGAGCTCGAGTCCCAGGCTGTAATCGCTGACTGAGAGATGGTTCATGGAACTGATGGGGAAAGAGAGGGACGATGTTGTCTTGATTATTGGCAGTCGATGGAAATGGATAGGTTTGGTATTGCCACTGATATTGGGAACTGTAAGTGCATGAGATGGTGGTGCTATGTGCAGGGACTATGGAGCTGTAAATAGATAGAAGAAAAGGGAAGCTGCAGCTGAGATGTGGTGGTGATTATGCTGTGCAGACGGCAGTTCAGGTGCAGGCAATGTGATATGCAGCTGGGAATAGTTGACAGGGAATATCATGAGCTAGTGGAATGTGAGTTGAGTTGTGCTTGGTGTTGAATTAAAGCAGATGGTGAATTGAAGTTGCAGGTGCATCTGTAGTAAGAAAAGTTGGAAGAGCAGTAGTGTTTATGCACTTTTGTTGGTACTGATGGTGTACACAGCTGGGGTTACCATGATGCAAGAATTCCAGTGAAGGTATTGGAGTTCAATGGCTGTGCTGATGTAGCATTGGTGGAGAAGTTGTAGAATGTATGAAGTTACTGCCATAGAAGGTTATGCAAGGGCTGGTTGCAACAACTTGGAGGTTGCAGGAACTGATGTTACTGCCAAGGTTCGATGGCAGAATAAGATGCATCAACTGAAGCATAAGTGGAGGTGTTTAAAAGGAGTTGTTGGTGACTGAACTGTGAGAGGTGGATCAGGCTAGATGAAGCTGAACAGGTGATGGATAAGTTGAGATAAAGTAAAGAATAATTGCAGCTGTGAACAGCAGTGAACACTGCGAAAATGCAATGATAATGGCGAGCCAGTGAGCATACTTCCGGTTTCCGGATTTTGGAACCAAAAGTGGGTATCGTAATGTTTCACTGAATCATGAAGGGGGTATGAGTCGAATGGAAGAGTTGGAGGCCGGATATGGGAGCTACGAGTCGCGCTTTTGGGTACGTTTTCGCAAGAACAAGGAATTGGTTTAGATGGTATTTTGTGAATGTTTGAATTGCAGAGAAATGGAGTTGAGCTACTGGGAGTGTGCACTTGCCTGGTGACGTCTTTCAATGGCTCAAGCGATCGGAGAAATTTTCCGGCCACCGGATTCCGGCGCCGGTGATGACGTCAGCAATTCCGGTGGGCATTTTTGGACCCAAAAATTCCAGAGACATATTTCTCACACATGGGCTTGGTGGATATATTGGACTTGGACTTTTGAGGATGTGACCTAGTTTTAGAAGGAAAAAAAGCTACAAAAAGGGAGGACTTCTACAACTTTAAAAAACAAGTATTTTCTATTCTACTTGGAGTTTTGCAGAGAGCTGGAAATAGGGTTTGCTTCCCTGTTATTTTCATCTTTATTATTTCATTTATTATATTTGATGATGAACTCCAATATTATGAGTAACTAAAACTCTCTTTGATTAAGGGCGATTTCGAAGCCCGAAATATGAATCTTCAATTGATATGAAATAACTTGTTCTCTTGCATTCATTTATGTTATTGATTGATTTTCTTCTATTCTAATATTGTCTATGGATTATTTGTTAAGGGTTTAAGTTCGAAATTGAATCATTAATTCTTAATCTATTTGCTAGTTTAGATTTTCTTCGACCCGTAATTGTCTAGAGAAGATAAACACAAGTAGCAATATGTGGGTACTGATGATGGGACTTTGTTAAGTGTCCATATGTAGAAATCAACACTAGTAGGTGATTCATGATTTTGAGTTCATCACTAGGAGAAACCTTATCTCACATAACTTAGAGCATTTGTTTAAGTCAAACCTAGTAAGCGTACCTCTAGGAAACTTGGCAAGTAGGAGCCGGTAGTCGAGCGCTTCTGTATCCGGTGAGCTTAGGAGATAGTAACGGAATAGTTGAGCGTACTAATTATTCTAAGGTTGTTAGTAACATGATAATGCAAAGAACTTGGCTATATATCAATTAGGTTTGTATTCCGTGGTCTAGAATGAACCTTTAATCAATTCCATCTCATATTTGAATACAAATTGCGATTTTTAGAATTTCTACAACAAAATCATCTTTGCTAAGAGTATTTGCTTAACAACTAGAAACTTCATACCTCCCTTGGGACGATCCTGCTTACATTATAATACTTGATAGTGTAAAAAGTAGAGAAATATTATTTTTGCGAGATTCGACTCCTCGTCACTTGCCACACACACATGAAATGTATTTCATTTAGGCTTGAGTAACCGTACCTAAACGCGTACATTTGGTTAGTTCACGAATAGTTAACCAATGGTTATCCATATGACTACTTTCATATCAACCATATTCATCTTTCTCATAACTAGTTCAAATGACTCATAAGAACTAGTTCAAGAGTTGTTCAATTACAAGGAAATCTTATGTAACATACAAGACACAATTGAAGCAAAATCGGTTTGATTCACTTGAAATCAAGTCATGAACAATATAGCCACGGTTTGAAAAGATTGCATTCCTTATTAATTTATTGTTTTAAGTTCATGAACAACCGATTTTAGAAATAACCATCTTGGGTACACGTACGGGTATGCGTACTCTAGCTTTACCAGAATTGGGTTTGAAAACCCAGCATAAATTTTCGGATGGAAAACTTCCGTTAGTACGCATAGGGGTACGCGTACCTAAGGTGACTTGTTTGTTAGTTCGTAAACTCCAAACTCATCAGAAATTTACGGACATGAACTTCCGCCAGTACGCGTACCCAACCTGTCTCCTTCACCAATACCGCATGCACACATATGCACGCATTTGGTTTCCGGTACATGGATTTACATTCAAACGCGAACACACTATATATGCTTATATCTATAGGTGGTTACGTAATCTTAACTCTACATTTCAATCATTGAAACATTCTTCTATAATGTTAATAGTCGTTAGACATAAAGAATCGACTATCTTCATCAAAGCCATTTTCGAGATTGAAACTTCATCATGACTTTCGTCACGGATGAAGATAAAAGTGGTTAAAGTGAAAGCTTACCAACACATATTTCGAGAAAAAGACAGGCGAGTAAACTCGACTCGAAATAGAAAATGTGTATGTATGAAAACTATCATACTTATACGACTGTTGTCTCAAGAGTAGGAGATAGATATATAGACCATTGAGTGCTAGATAAGTTCAAGTCTCCACATGCCTTGAGTAGTTCTTCGTCTTCGCAAGATAATCGCCATGGAGTCTGGAGCTCAATTATACTTTACTATCCTAGACCGAGACTTAGTCATAAGTAAACTAGAAATCAAGACGTATAGTTTTGATCACTAATATTTACAAACATGATTGAGATAGCAACGCATGCGAGTTCAACCGAGCAATGCTCTAACACAATGATTTTCATCTTCAATGTTTTTAGATTTATTTGTTTAAATTCTAAATTATTTTTGTTTGGAAGATGATTTTTGCAGTATTAATCTTTATGGTTTTATATATTGCAATTTGTTATGGGATATGTGTGTTTGCATTCGCGAACTATGATTGTCCCATACGTTGTCAAAATTTAATTCTTTCATGCGTCAATATGCAAGTATTGATAAAAGAATGAATGAACTTTTGATAAAAACAAAAGTTAAGCCTTTTATGTCATTATGCAAATATTGATGGAAGAAAGGATGAGCTTCTGTTTACAAAGATTAAGTCTATTGTATGTCATTGTGCAAATAGTGATGGAAGATAGAATGAATCTTTGTCTATTCCGCAATATTGATCTTCCCTGATCCATATATTTTATGTATATACTATGTGTCTCCGTAAGTTCTCTTATGTTGAGCATTTCCAATTGGATTAATCATGGGATCTCTTGTGGTTAATTTAGTTGAGTATTCCGATTGAATTAATCATGGGTTCACTTACGGTTAATTCAATTGAGTATATTGGATACAATTTCATATTCTTATATGATTTGTTGTTGTCCAAATAAATCCTTCTTTTCTTGTGAAGTAAGGTCGATCTTGTTGTTCTTTCGGGAATAACATTATATGGGGAGAGTTCTTATTTTAACTTCTGCTTTATTGCCAAATCTTTGTGGGGAGTGCGGCTGTGGAATATTATAGGGGTTATCTTGTATCTTTATAAACTCCTTGATGAATGAATTTAGTTTCGGCTATATGATTGCATATAAACAGTTGATATGTGTTGTCTTTTGGTCATGAAATGTCTTTATGGAAATTTCATTAGGATCCCACTAGTTTTCGTACATTTGCCAATTTTATTGACAAAAATGGGAAGAATTAATATGTAGTTCACACTACAAAAACATATGGTTTTCGGATCATTATGTAAAGGGGAGTGGTTTCCATGTGAGATGTAGTATTTACTAAGGGGGAGTGATACATATCACCATAGTATTGTTGTCAAAGTTGTGATACAATTGAACTTTGATACTGTGTAATAATACTATGACACTGTGTGACAATGATTTAGAGCTTTTGTTTTCTCATTGTTATGGCTATGGATTTTCAACAACGATGATGCTGAACTTACAACCTTCGGAATCATTGGAGTACTTGGAAGTGACGAAGATTTCGAGTAATATTGAAGAACCAAGGAGATCATGCATGTGGAAGAGAAGCTGCCAAGTTTATTTTTTTGTATTCCATATGTATTGATAGTTTTGTCACTAAAATTGACAAAGGGGGAGATTTGTAGAGCACTTATTGGTCGAAATCGCAAGCGTTGATATCTCAATCTTGTTGTCAAGTTTAGTTGCCAAAACTATAAGTCTTTATTTCTAGTCTACTTATAGCTAAGTCTCGGACTAGGATAAAAATAGTAATTGTGCTCTAGACTCCACAACGTTCGTCATACAAAGACGAAGAACTACTCAAGGTACTGGTGGAACTTTATCGACTAAAAGGTATGTGGAAACTTGAACTTATCTATCTCTCAAAAAGTTTATCTACTCTATCTTCATTCTTAAGACAAAAGTCGTATTTCTATATAGACTTCGATTATACACATTTTCTATTTCAAGGTGAGTTTATCTCGCTCTCGAAATATATGTTGGTAAGCTTTCACTTTGGCCAAGTTCATCTTTACGAGTGATGAAAGTCATGTTGATTATTTCAATATCTTGAAAATTGCTTTGATAAAAAATAGTGTGTGAATAACCTCTATTTCACATCCTCTAAGAATGTTTCAATGATTGAAATAAAGAGTTTAGAACATGTAACCATCTTTGGATATAAGCATATAATGTGTTCGCGCATTGGTGTATAATTCCAAAACTTGGGAACCAAATGTGTACATACTTGCATGCATACTAAATGGTTGATGGAGACTGGGTAAGTATACGTACCCGTACGCATACTTGCGGAAGTTCACGTCCGTGAATTTCTGATGAGTTTGGAAATCAAAACCAATTCAATCTGGAAGTTCACGTCCGTGAATTTCTGATGTGTTTGGAAACTAAAACAAACTCAAATCCGGTTACTTAAGTACGCATACCCTTACACATACTTAAGTGTGTTACTTTCTAAAATTGGTTTATTCGTAAACTAAAATTTATATAAACTAAGGAATGCATATTTTCAAACCATGGCTATAAAGTTCATGAATCGATTCGAATGAATCAAAACCGATTTTGCTTCGATTGTGTCTTGTATACTTCAATGAGATCTAAGCAATTGAACGACTTGAAGACTTAATTGGGATTGTGAAGCCAGACCCAACTATTTTCTCTGTAGTTACGTGATCTGATCTTGCTATTTCTATCGTATTGAATACAATTATAAAATTGGATCGAGATTAATTTCTCCAATAGGCAAGATTGAAAAGTAATCACAAACATATTCGTCTCATCGTTTGTGATTCCACAATATCTTGTTTCGCTAGTCAATTAAGATTATTGTGAGGTGATTGATAATTCTAGGTTTTTCTTCGGGAATATAAGTCCGGGTTATCAATTGGTTCCTGTTCACCTTGATTTATCAAAAGACGGAACAAAAACTTGTAGGTATTTCTGTGGGAGACATATTTTTTCTAATCTTGTAGACTTTTATGTGTGAGGCAGATTTGTTTATTAAAGTCTTTGACTTTGTGTCGTAGAAACTCTTAGTTGTGGGTGAGATCATCTAAGGGAATAAAGTATGTAGTATCCTGCTGGGATCAGAGATGTAAGGAGCGCAACTGTACCTTATATCAGTGTGAGAGTGATTGGGGTTCAACTACAGTCCAGACCTAAGTTAGTTTGTAGTAGGCTAGTGTCTGTAGCGGCTTAATACAGTGTGTGTGTTCAATTTGGACTAGGTCCCGAGGTTTTTCTACATTTGCGATTTCCTCATTAACAAAACTTCTGGTGTCCGTGTTATTTCCTTTCCGCATTATATTTTGTTATATAATTGAAATATCACAGGTTGTGCGTTGAGTCAATCAATTGGGAAATCCGACCTTTGGTTGTTGATTGAAATTGATTGATACTTGAACATTGGTCTTTGTTACCGTTCAAGTTAATTTCTCTTGTATTCAATTAGACTCGCAGATTTCTATTTGCTCGAGTAAGGATTGAATTGAGAAATTATGATATAACTCCTTGATATACTTTTATTAAGATTGAGTCTGACTGTCTAGTTGATTCTCTTAAAAGTATCTTGGAGTTAGTCCATACAGATTGCTAAGTGAATTTTTGGGTGAGGTTGTTGTACCCTCACTTTTTCAGTACGTACAATCTATTAACAAAATTTTATAGAAGCATTGGGCCAACTTGATCATCTCCGGATGCGCCAAGAAAATACGAGTCATTTTGCCTTCCAATACCTACTTCCTCGTTGTGTATCCTTGTCGATCGGCTAACCACTGAGATTGTTCTATAACCGCTCTACCATCTCAAACGGGCAATCAAACTTCTTTCATTTAGTAATGTATTCCCTTGTCGTCTTCTTCACGTATGGTTTGTTCTTTGTCCAATGACTTTCTTGCGTTCCACCTCTCTCACAAACAAGTTCCAAACGATATTGACTTGAATGACGACCTAAAACTAATGTGCATTTGATCTCTATGACCTTGTCTATAAACCATTGCTTTGCATCGTTTCTTTCTTTCCATTCCAAATCGGTGAAATAGTGGGCGGAGGTATCAGGACCCATTAGAGATACGGGTTTGGGCTGATCTTCATCGAACGTTGCAACAATCTACAGCATATATCGACAAGTTGAGGATTTAGAATCGGTTTATGTGTCATAGTCGAGACAACCAATTGTTAGGAATCGAATTATATGAGCAATTATAAAGTCTGATTAATGACTTGATGATTTTATATAAAAATTTCTATATTTCACAATCGGTTCACGTTGCATAACATGTAGTCCGATTTTCGTCCTCTTTTTTCCTGAGACATTTCGTCTTCACAATCGGATTACATATATACGTAAATGAACCGATTGTGAACTTCGTATATTTTACTGGAACATCCAAGTGAAGGAATCGGCATATGTACATCACCAACAAAAACCGATTTTGGTCACGTATTCACTGTGCCAAAAATTTATGACAATCGGATTATACGGTGATGAACAATAACCGATTATGGTACCAAATTTGGAGATTTTACCTAGAATCGGTTTATGTGGTGGTATTGAATAACCGATTATGGGATTTTTTTTTGTAAAGTTTTCCCATTTTGGGCGATCTAGACATGCAAATACGTTTGTGGACCATTACAACTCATACCTGTCTATTTGAAGCATTATCACCTTCTTCTTCGAGGTGATATTGTTCTCATGTTTGAATAATATCCTCAAGCATTCTTTGGTTAACATTTTCTTCTTCATTCAACAAATTATCCAATTCGGTAGGATCGAAATCAATATTATCTGATGCACCCACTTCTTCATCACTACTAGAGTCTTCATTGTCACTATAAAGTTTCATTTTTGCTAAGAAAAGCACAAACCCTAGTTTTTTCTTTTTTCCCTCTACTTCTTCTTTCACTCCAAACCTTAAAAGAGGAAATGAATTTCTATTCTAATCCTAACAGTAACTTAATCATCACTAATGCATAAGGGCATATTAGACATTAACATAAATAAGAGGATATGAGGTTTCTAGAGATTATTTCTTAATGACCCTTTATGTTTTTTAGTCATATGTCCAAAATAATCCATATAGGCCCCAATTTAGCCAGGATTCTAAACTTCAAACCATTTCAATTTCGGATACACATCCCACGGGCTCAATCCCTCGGGTTATACCGTAAGAGAAAAAAAAAGGGTTGATCCCCTTATGAGTCGGCGGTTTTGTTGGGGTGGATTAGTGTGGGTCTTCTAAATTTTCGCTTCTTCAAACCATTTCCATTGAAAATGTTGTGAGAGCCCAGTTTAGGCATGGTTTTTCTTGCGGTCTGTTCTGCTTTTTTGTTTCCTTTTTTCCTAATCCGCCTTTCTTGGTCGGACCAACCGCCCCCACCCCCCTATTCATATACACCTACAATAAAAGTTCCCTTGAATCATCTTTTAAGATACAGAAAAATCTAAAACTTCCGTGTGAAAGGAAAAGAAATCCCTCCAAATTTCAGGTTTTTTTTTTTTTAAACCCTAATAAACACTAAATTTCATTCTTTATTTTAATTCAATTCAATTTTTACAAAACTGATCTAGTTTCAACTTTCAACAACAATCATGAAACTATCTTTTTCTCTGAATCCCAAATCAAACCCTAAACCTAGATATAATCTAGAAGAAGAGAAATTAAGTGATACCAAACGCGAGTATATAACTGAATTTGACCCAACAAAACCAATCGATGATGACAAACGACCCAAAATCATTATTCCTCCATTAGAAAACTCATGGAAGTGTACAAATAAGATGAAAAATCTTGAAAGTCTTGCAAAAGCTTCTGCTACTGATGATCCTGAAAGTCGGTTTGAACTAGAAGCAACTCCTCCAACTACAGCTGAAGTTCGCGATCAGGGTTTCAAATATGGATTAACTCTAAGAAAAAAGGAAGATGACGATCAAGACGATGTTGTTATGGTTGATGCTAATGGTGGTAGTATTGAAAATATAATGTTGAACAAATTTAAAGAGGATATGGAGAAGTTGCCGGAGGATCGAGGAATCGATGAGTTTATCGATTGCCCTGTTGAGGGTTATGGCGAGGCTTTACTTGCTGGTTATGGGTGGAAAAAAGGACAAGGGATTGGAAAGAATGCGAAGGAAGATGTTCAAGTTGTTCAGTATGCGAAAAGGGCTGGAAGAGAAGGATTAGGTTATGAACCTGAAATTAATCATTTGAAGATATAGTGGGATGCAGAAAAAGAAACTGGTATAGTTCGAGATGCAGATAATCACAGATTACTCAATGTCCGGCTTAAACAAATTGCAGAGTACATCGGAGATCCGAGTCATTTAGGATATTATTGATCTTCCTTGACCAAGATGTGCATCATGCAATTTCATTAACATATATTATGATTCTTATTCATTGCAAACTTATGATTCTTATTCATTGCAAACTAGCATCAGTCTTTCAGATTGCAACTGGTCTTTTTATATTTGAACATTATGTGCTTAATATGAAACTGATTAGTTTTTTACACTCATCACTCACATCTCTGTCTTGTGCAAATTTGTATAACTTATCTCGGTGTTTAAAGTGATGTGATATGAACTTAAAAGTGATCGACTGATTTGTGATCAAGTCGAATTCTTTTGGTTTTTGGTGTTTGAAAATGGTTTAGGATACTACGCATGAAATCCTTGACAGAATCTAACTCGTTACATCTGTTCTTAGCAGCGTTAAGCGAAGGACCATTATTCTGCAGAGTGGGTTTGCTGACAGATCCTTGGTAGTGAATCTAGTGATAAAAGAGTATTCAACATGAGTTGCTTTGTAAGTGCTGCAATGGAGATCTTGTTGTGATTCTCAGGTTTCTTGATGTGGAAACTTATGAATCAGTCGCTAAGACTCTCTTTAAAGCTGGCTTGGTCAAAGTATGCAACAGTTTTTGGTGTTGAGCAGTCTTGAAGATTAGTTGAAGGTGTTCATTACATATATTAGCGGAACATCTTTTTAGTTCACTAGGCTTATTAAAGTAATAGTCATTTGTGATCGAGTCGAATTCTTTTGGTTTATGGTGTTTGAAAATGGTTTAGCATACTAATTTGGATATAATGCATAAAATCCTTGATGGAGTCTAACTTGTTACATCTGTTCTTAGCAGCAGCAGACGAAGGACCATTGTTCTGCAGGGGTGTCTGCTGACAGATCCTTGGTAGTGAGTCTAGTGACAAAAGAGTATTTGAAGTCACTGAAAGATGAGTGTCTTGTTAAGTGCTGCAATGGAAACATATGAATCAGTGAGTAAGACTCTCTTTAAAGATGGCATGGTTAATGTGTGCTGTCAAAAGTATGCTACAGTTTTTGGTGTTGAGCAGTCATGAAGATTAGTTAAAGGTGTTAATTACATATATTACCGCAGCATCTTTTCAGTTCACTGGGCATATTTTTTGCAAATCGAATAGCCTAAGACCTTAATTGCATGGCCACATCTAAACCGTGGCGTGTTCCATGCACACATCAGGAAACTGGATACTGAACATAAAGTGAAAAGTGCATTTTGTCGGCCAAATGCATCAAATTTTGGAGTTAAGCATATAACTCATAGGGTATGCAATATATTTAGTAGTTCATCTTTCATGAATAATATATACAGAAACGGTATTGTGTAAGCCAAATCCAACTCCACATACTCACATGCTGTGTCTGAATATCAAGCCTTTCCTGTGCAACCCAGACTGAAATGGCGAGACCTTCATGGATATTACTTGGAGCCAGAAGTGATATCTTAGTATATTATACTGTATTAACTCCTAGCTCTGGTTGTTCTCAGGGGCAGTATCTAGTGCATCTCATTTAACAGCTATCATATCACAGCGCCAAAATTATCCAGCTTATCGGTAGGACCTTCCTTTAAAAACAGGCTAGAGAATAGCATTTATATTGGGAACCAATCAGTTGAGGAATGGATTATCAGTTGGCTACAAAAATCTCCAAGAAGCAACTTATCGGGGATGATTGGGCAATAAAGATGGCTACAGCAACTCGGCACACATGGAAGGATAAATGCAGCTGTGTTTTATAGGATACTAGACCTGGCTCAGTTAAAACAGTAAGAACAGTTCAAAACTGGAATTCTCTTAGGCGGTAGCAAGCCAAATCGCAGCATACCCAAGGAAAATAACAACTCTCACAGCTATGAGAGATGGTGACCCCCCTTGCTATAAGCTGTGATGGGAGTTTTCAATTATCTACTGATACATATGCAAGGTTAGTAGGACTTATCCTCCAAGCCTCCGTAGTTGTGCCGGTGAATTTCTAGCTTCAAGATGCATCTGCAGACATGGATGTTTGAGTGCGGAGGCTGATTGTACAGCGGTGCTGGAAACTGTGGTGAATTTCTAGCTTCAAGATGCATCTGCAGACATGGATGTTTGAGTGCGGAGGCTGATTGTACAGCGGTGCTGGAAACTGTGGTAATTGGTACCACCACGCAACTTTTGAGATGGATGCTCTGAATATTACAGCTGCAATACATATTTCCAGGCAAAGGCTGGCCATACTAGAAGACATTAAAAGATTTTTATGATTGGATATGTCGTCGTATTGTTGTAATATATACCAGCTGATTCGCTGGGTAATATTGCTAGAATCTTTGGAGTTTCGAAAACCTGGAGCTTGGCTCCACCCTTACATTATACCTGAAACTATTTGGATGCTATCATAGATTATAGTGTATGTTGCAGATAATTATTAAGTTAAACTTGGTTCAGTTTATGCTTTTTCTCTGGTATCAGAATTTCAAGTAGTAAATGTTCGTAATTTTGTGTTCTAAAATAATTTTTAGTGTTTAATTCAAAATTTTAAATCATACAGCTCAAACCACAAATTGATATCCTAGACAGACTTCAGACTAAAGGGTCAAACTACCAGTATCATTAATTACAACCATAATTAACCTGGTATTTTTAGGGGCGACCCGAAATAATTAGGGGCGACTTTTTTATTCAACTTATAGACAAGGTTATAGGGTGTCCTATTAGTAAAATACCTTAATGCCCTTTAATAATCGGAAGCAAAATAATTGTTTTTAGAATCCGATTATTGGTAATATAATCGGTAGTTAAAAAACACACAGCAGGCACGGAGCTACATGCAGTCTAAGGGGGACAGCAGTCCCCCCTAGAATTTCCTAATTACATTTTTTTTTATAGGCTAAAGCCAAACCCAGACCCCTACCCAAATCCAGCCAGCTGGACTAGCCCCACTGCTAGACCCAACCCCGCCAAACCCCTCTATACAACTAATTAAATACAAACCTCTACTATGGTGGGGATCGAACTCCTGACTTCCTCCTTACTGGAGTTGATGGTATACCACTGAACTATGCTCTTGGACCCTTCCTAATTACATAATTAGGCTTTGTATAATTACCATTTTAGGCTTGAAAATTTTAAATATTTATAGATTTCCCCCCTATATTTTTGTATATTATATAGAGAGCCTTGAATCCTCTATTATACACTTTAAAAACTACTGATATTAGGTACTTATCGTACAAAACTTGGCTTAAATATCAAAATTACGTAGGAAAGAACTGAAAAATATCAAAATATTAAATCCAACCATAAATCTAAACATATAACAATTTATTGGATATTTTGGTGACATCATTTGAAGGAAATACCAAGGCCTAAAAAATAATTGCGGCCTTCGACCGCCTTATTTTACGGAAAAAATATTGTACCTATATATATTTGTCCCCCCCAGAAAAAATTCCTAGCTCCGTCCCTGACACACAGAGACTACCGATTGATATGAATTTGTGCTAAATGCGTATTTGGGGCTACTATTAATCGGAAGTTAATGATAAATTCATTTACTATTGATTATAGGATTCTCCAAAATTCAAAAAAAAAAAAAAAGAATTTTTGCCCAATCTCATTTTGGGGCTACTCTATATTCGGTAGTTATATGAACTATCATAACTACCGATTATGATAGGGTTTCGGTAAAGAGGTCTATTGTATAATCGGAAGTCAAGATAACTTCATTTACTACCGATTATAGGCTCAACCAAAATTCAAAAAAAAGAGAAGATTTTTGCGAAATCTCATTTTGGGGCAACTCTATATTTGATAGTTATATGAACTATTTTGACTACCGAATAAGGTTGGATATTTGCAAAGAGATCCAGGATAATCGGAAGTCAGAATAACTTTATTAACTACCGATTATAGGTTCAACCAAAATTCAAAATTCAAAAAAAAGGATTTGGGCAAAATCTCATTTTGGGCGGTAGTTATATGAATGTAGTTGCAGGAAATCCCACAACACACCCCATATAATATTATGATATTAATTTCTAGATCTAAATCTATTTCATAACCAAAATAAAGATTAAAGTGCTAAAATTATAAAATAAGACACAAGATTTACGTGGTTCGATCAATGTGATCTACATCCACGGGGTTAGGGTTCTTCACTATGATTATTGAAATTACATGGAGACTCCATTAATGAGTATTTGGAGCTCTAGATTTAGCTTTAGGGAGGAAGATGATCAAGAAAAATAAAAGTCTCTCCTTACAAATGTGTTTCTCTCTCTGTTACAAAAAATGTCTCTCTCATCTGTTACAAAAAATGTCTCTCTCCCCCTTCTCTCTCTTGCCTTTCTCTTATATAGGTGTTTACACTTTACATAGTAGATGACAACTCACATATAGTGGAGTACAACTCATATTATTCTACATTTTTGGATCCCCTGCTACGTTCTCTCAGGCTCTCTTTATAATTTCGCATGCTCTTTCTCTCTATAATTTCGCAGGCTCTGCTACCTTCTCGCAAGCTAAGGAAAGAATTGAATTTGCACACTAAGAAAATGTTATTGCGAGATTCTGCCCCTACATCTTGCCTGTTTTTTCTTGAATATTGCTTGAAGAGCGATCTTTAAGAAAAAAATCTATTGTTGTAGTAGTCTTTGATCTGTGTTGATGAAGGAACGAGCGAAAGAATAATGGACTTGAAAAGTACGTACTTGCCTCTATTCTTTTGTGAAGTTCCGGAGCTTTGCGAATTAAATATGAAGTATCAACTCTTGAAGTATGGGAAGTATGAAGTATGCTTGAAGAAGTATAAGAAGTACTTAATCCTCGAAATATAAGAAGTATCCGTCTTTGAATGATAGTAATAAGTATTGCCTTTATTCATGCGAAATTATTACTCTACTTTTGGTGAGGATTCTTGTCCACTTTGGAAATGATTCTTGCCGAGAAGATAAAGAACATAAAACGTTTTCTTGGTAATCCATAGTTGCCTCTGTTCTTTATCTATGAGGGTAGAATACTTGAGAAAAAGTTGAATGGGCGATTTGTTTCTTCATCCTTATCTTGCCTCTGCCTCATGATAGTATAATCTCTTCAAGTTGCTTTTAATTGTGCGAAATAATTGAGAGAAATAACCACATTCTGCAAAATAATCACATTCTGCGAAATTCTAGCTCATTCTGCGAAATTCTAGCTCATTCTGCGAAATTATGAATACTTCTGCGAAATTCTGAATAATCCTGCGAAATTCAGAATAGTACTTCTGAGAGATTCTAAATAGTACTCCTGAGAGGTTCTGAATAGTACTCCTGAGAGATGCTGAATAACACTCATGAGAGATTCTGAATAGTACTCCCGAGAGATTCTGAATAGTACTTATTTGTAATTTTTGCTGTCTCAGATTCACTTCCATGTATATATTCGCAAACTTATTTGCTTACATATAATCATTTTTGCAAGCTTATTTGCTTACTCATTTTCTTATGTGGTCTTATTTTTCCTTCCTAGTTAAAGGTATTATTTTGCCATCTCTTGTAATTGCGAAAAAATCACAGGACGTCTCTGCACTTTCATGCAGAAACCCCATGACATTGTCGTCTTGCGACGAAATCGCAGGACGTCTTTACACTTGCATGCAATGACCCATTAATCTCGTCTTATCTTCTCTTTTGTATTATTGCCTATTCAGGAATGTTGCACAAATATGACAAGTCTTAATACTCCCATGAGTAAAAAGCCTCATGAAATTTGCGTCTTAAGACACTTATCAGCTCCCTAATGGAGGGTGCCGCCCTTATCTTCCCCTGGTTTCCCTTTCAAGGAGACGTACTTCTGCCATACAAGACTAGCTCCTCCCATCCAATCCTAACAACAACCAGTTGTGTTCGCATCCTCTTATCCCTTTTGCCTATATGGATTATGGTTACGAGACTACACCCTAAGTGGGGTTTTCTTCGGGCCGAGTGCATCATAGTCAAGACTTGCCAAGAATGGCCAAGGTAGTTTCATACGCCTCGGGCACTCTTGGCTCAACCGTGTACCTCGGCGCCTTGGTCATACTCTACACTCCTTAGGAGAGTCCTTATTACCTTAGTCGCCTAACTCAAGTCATATGCTCAAGTTGAGAATCCAAGGTGCCTCTCCTGGATGGGATTTCATTGACCCCAAATCTCCATGACTCAGGTTCCAGCAGCGGTATAACCTTATCCCTGAGCCATGCAACATATACCCCCTTCTATGACGCACTTTAGGTCTTACCTTTACCTTTTGCGAAATTTTATTCGCGAACTAGGGTGTACGTCATAAAGGTTCGTCCCATTCTAATATGTCATTAATCTCTGCGAAATTTTCGCGTTTCTTATTCTTTCATTCATTCTTTCATCTTTGTCATTTCTATATTCTTTCAATCATTCTTTGCGAAATATCTGTGGGAAATAATCATCAACTCTCTTCTTTGCGAAATAATCAATGACCAACTCTGTAAAATGGATATCTGCGAAGCAAAAATTATTTGGTAGCAAAGAAAATTGAACCCATGCCCTCTAGTTCGCAACAATTCTTTTCTGACCATATTTTCCAGTTCTCTTGTGTGAAATGAACGCACCATACTGAAAGTTAACTTATATTCGCTCCTTGCTTTTTGGCGAACTCAATGTTGTACTCTTCGCCTGTGACCATCAGTTCTGGCTTCTTTCTGTTTGCGAAAGAAAGGTAAGATTCGTGTAACTTATTCTTTTGTAATCGCTCTTTGCGCAAACTTTGTCTTCGTCTTTTCTTCTTCTTCTCCTGTCTGATTTTAGATGTGGGTTTAACACTTACATGTCTTTCTATATCTCTCTCTGTAATGTAACTTCTCTTGTTCTTATGAAGAAATGAAGGTTAATCTTTGCTCATATGTTCATAGTTTTGCCTCTGCATATCTCCTTTCTCATATGTTAATCTTTGCTCATATGTATGCGAAGTGAACAAACTACTTCTCTAGGAGGTCTGACGAAGTAAATTTCGTTTATAACTCTTCTTCCCTAACTGACCTTCGCTGGAAATTTATTCTTCACAATCTGATTTCTAACAAAGTTCCTAAATGTATTGCGAGATTCATTTGATCCCTTGTATCATACGGTAAAGTGATTTTTCCTTTGTTCTTGGTTGTCAATAGTCTCCATCGGCATGAGGTCAATCAATTCTTCGCTGGTCTATTGAGATTATATTAGATTCTTCACTGGTTTGTTTGAGTTCATGAGTTTTGGGTGATTTTTTCTCGAAATCATTATTGTTGTCTTGCTTTCTTCCTTTGTTATGAACTGGATGATGCCTCTTCGCCATGGATTGGTGTGTTGGGCTGTTGGGATTGTTTTATTCGCACACTCTCTTCTCTTCGTATTTCATTCGCTCCGAGAAACAGCTTGCTTGTTTTGTTCTTCTTTGAACGGCTGACTTTAGTTCCCAGTTCAACTTTGAAGTTTTTGAAATTCGCTTGCTTTGAAAGTTTTTGAAGTCTTTGAAGTTCGCTTGTTTTGCGAATTTTTGAAGTCTTCTTTCCTTCGTGTTGTGAGTTTGTTTGACGCTGCAATAACATTCTCCTCCATTCTTCCTTTTTCGCATAGCTATAGAGGATTTGTTTTCTGATTTCTTCGCTTGTTGGTCCCTCTGTTTATGATTTAACCTGCAGTAACAATAGTTTGTCTTTGTTTTTATTTTCTCCCATTGTTGTCAGGTCATTTAACCACAAGAGCGTGTAAAATTGCTTGATCATTCCTCCTTTTGTGTTTGTCCGTGTTACTGCTATTTTTAAGATAATTCTTTGTGAAATCCCAATGACGATACAAATTGTTTTAGCTTCTGTATGCGCTGACGAAGACATCACTGCTCCTCTACTTTCTAATTCTTCGTTGTGTTCTTAAGAAAGTAAATGGTATTGTATTTCTCTTTTTGTTTCGCTGGTGATGCAGCTGTGGGAGTGGTTTTGCATTTATCTCTATTATCAATGATTATATGATCTCCTTTTGTTTGTCCTGCTCGAGTTGATTGGTCTTTAAAATTTCTTAGCAAAGTAAGGTATTGTGAGTTATTTATTAAGCCTGATGTTGGCTGCGGTTGGATTAATGCTGGTACTTTTCATCGCTGGGATGACATTTCTCTGAATTGAGAACTCTTCGTTTGTAGCTGATGTTGCCAAAATACCCTCATTAATGCTTCGCATTATGGGTTGGAATTGTCACTTCGCCCTGATCTGGTTGGCTTCTTCTCTCACTTTGTAAAATATTGGTGATCAATTCCAGGCTGCGAATATATCCTCTACGTCTGCGAATATATCTAATTGGTTTCTTCTTGTACATTGCTAATATATCCTCTTCGTTTGCGAATATTTATTTACGCTGTCAAGTCTCTGTTGTGAATAAACAATGGATTTAGTTAGAAACAATAAGACGTAACTTTTCCCTCGCTAATGCTACTTCGCTACATGGAAAATATCCATCTTCGTGAAATCTCGTTTGGTTTTGTTCATGGGAAAATTACCCAGATTTGTAACAAAGCTTTTGATGTTTAGTGTTTTTTTTTCAACATTTATTTTAATGGATTTGTAAAATCAAGGTATATGGATGTAAATCGATAATCAAAACTTGTTTTAATTCAGGATATCAACAAAATCAATTTTTTGTGAAAAGCAAAGTTTGTTGGTTATAAAAATTCCTCCCATAGTTTTACTCAAAATCACCCTAATCTAGATTATGGAACAAATAATTAAAGAGATGAAAAGGGATTTTGTCCTGTTTGAACTATTTGTTTATGAAGATTCATTGGATTTCAATGTTGCTACAATTTCTTCGTCTCTATTTTATTTCTTTCAACAATTTGCCTCTTGTTTTTTCTCCTAAACATTGAAATCTTCCATTGAAACCTTGGTTTTCTTCCCTAAAAGTGTAATTTCTTCCATGAAATTTCCATTTTTGAACCTAAACTTTGTAGATCTAGAAAAATATGAACAGTAGCTGATCTCCATGGAAACTTCTTGAACCAACAATCTACATGAGGGATAAATCCTTTATTCCTCCATGTTTCTAGCGCCAAAATGTAGTTGCGGGAAATCCCACAACACACCCTATATAATATTATGATATTAATTTCTAGATATAAATCTATTTCATAACCAAAATAAAGATTAAAGTGCTAAAATTATAAAATAAGACACAAGATTTATGTGGTTTGATCAATGTGATCTACATCCACGGGGTTAGGGTTCTTCACTATGATTATTGAAATTACATTTGAGTTACATGGAGACTCCATTAAAAATATCTCCTTACAAATGTGTTTCTCTCCCTGTTACAAAAAATGTCTCTCTCCCCCTTCTCTCTCCTGCCTTTCTCTTTATATAGGTGTTTACATAGTAGATGACAACTCACAAATAGTGGAGTACAACTCATATTATTCTACATTTTTGGATCCCCTGCTACGTTCTCTCAGGATCTCTTTATAATTTCGCAGGCTCTTTCTCTCAATAATTTCGCAGGCTCTGCTACCTTCTCTCTAGCTAAGGAAAGAATTGAATTTGCACACTAAGAAAATGTTGTTGCGAGATTCTGCCCCTATAATGAACTATCTTGACTACCGATTATGGTAGGATTTCAGCAAAGAGGTCTACTGTATAATCGGAAGTCAGGATAACTTCATTTACTACTGATTATAGGCTCAACCAAAATTCAAAAAAAAAAGAAAGAAATGGATTTTGGCAAAATCTCAGTTTGGGGCTACCTTATATTCAGTAGTTATATGAACTATCTTGACTACCGATTATGGTAGGATTTCGGCAAAGAGGTCTACTGTATAATCGGAAGTCATTTTAACTTTATTTACTACCGATTATAGGCTCAACCAAAATTCAAAAAATAGAGAATTTTTGCAAAATCTCATTTTGGGGCTAGTCTATATTCGGGAGTTAAATAACCTAAATTCACTACCGATTATGGTAGCATTTTTGCCAAAGGTCTACTTTAATCGGGGGTCAAGATAACTTTATTTACTACCGATTATAGGGATACTTTATATTCGGAAGTTATATAAACTAAATTGACTCCCGATTGTAAAGTTATCTACCGATTATGAAGGGTAGTTTGGCCATTAAAAAAATGGGAGATAAGGGATGGCTACATTTTACGTTTGGGTGATCTTTTTTTGTCTTATGTGTCGCCCCTAATTCTTTTGGAGTCGCCCCAAAATATTCCAAGATAATTAATGTGTCTTTAACCATCATTAACGAAGATCCCTTCTATCTAACGTCTTGTGAACAGAGAAAACATAAAAGGGGAAACATAATAGAGGGAGAAAAATTGGAGAGAAAAATTCTATTAATATGTGTAGAATACAACGGTTTAGGACTCTATTTATAGAGTTTAGATATTTTGTGCCCAAGTAATAGGGTCCCACTAAAATAGGCATCTATATGTAAACTTCCGTTTGTAACAGAACCAACATAATCAGTATTTTTTGCACAACCAATGCACGTCTTACTCGTGAATTTGTCCCATTTCTGTTTTGGAGCTTTTCATCAGTATTTTTTGCACAACCAGTGCACATCTTACTCGTGAATTTGTCCCATTTCTGTTTTGGAGCTTTTCATAATTTGGATAATCTATTCTTCAATGCAATCTTTACAATTGTTAATCATAATTCCATACCCATGAAAGAAATTTATCAAGTTTAATGATGAAAAAAAGAAAGGAAAAAATCACAATCAAATGGCTTCATAATATATTTGATAAACAAGATCTTGAATCAAGATTACAAATTATATTATTAGAATGAGAAATCAGAGATAAACTCTGTTACAAAGATAAGAAGAAAAACAATTGTTCTTTATTACAATTTCAATGAAACAAATACAAACAATTTATACAGAGAGGCAAATGAACCAATCTGCGACTAGCATAGCATAGCCAATGGTAGATGTGCACGTGTTGAGTGACAGCTGGTACAACCTGTAAAGAACAATAACTAAGTATCGATTGATTATGCTTTCTTAGCTAGTTTTCTTGTGAAATTGTATTATTACCTTTCTTTTATATTTTACGGGAATTTTGGAGCTTATTCCCAAAAAGAACAAGAAATCGTCCAATTGGCCACAAAAGAGGCAGAATTGTCATTGCATGGAAACTACTACGGACAATCGCGTGGGCATATCGAAGTTCGTGTCAGCTAATTCACTGATTCAAAGACCAAAAGACGTTGCTGGCTGTTCGAAATCTAAAAGAGAATTTTAATTCTCTCTGGATACAACATCATTGTGTTTACAAGAGATGGCACTAGTGGGTGATGGGCCAAGCTGGCCATAAGTCATGGCCTTAACACGATAATAGTCGTTCTTATTTAATTGGTGCACTCGGTGGAAGAAAAGGTGACCGTACGTGTGAACTAGTAGTGCTATCATTTGCATCTGAGAAGGAAAGAAAAATTAGGTTTCCATTGAAACCCAAATTCACGAGCAGAGTGTGGGTGTTTGTCTGGGTCCGAGTTTGAGAAGAAGAGTGGCTGGATATCGAACTGTAGTGATTGGGGAGTTTGCATGGTTTCTATTAGAGTTGAGAGAAAATCAGTGAAGCAATATTAATTTGCTGCCATTGATTATCTGCAATGAGGTTTGACAGTGAAGACTCTCTGCATGATGGCTATGACTGAGAAAGAACGAGATTGGAGATGAAATTACTGCCACTTACTGGTGGTAGTTGATGGAGTTAGAGCATGGAACGATGGGAAGACTTACATTCAGTAATGATTGATGAAGAATAGTTCGAGAAAAATACATGGAAGGTGCTATGCTCGATAAGAGAATGATGCTGGTGATTATGAGTTAGGTTGTCTGAGTCCAAGTCAGTGAAGATTTTGATGTTGTTTCGAATGGAGCTTGGCCGACGATGGATGCTTCCATTCCCAGCATTAATGATTGAGATAGTGATGGCCTGGATATGGAGGAAGCTATAGTTGCGGTGGTCGAATGAAGTTCGAGACTTCTCTTTCTTAATAGAATGAAGGAGATAGCGAGAATGGGTCTGTTGGGTGAGAAAGATAGTTTGCCGTGAGTTTCTTTTTCCATTAGTTGGACTCGTACTGTTGGCTGATGGTGTTGCGATTATTAGTCCCACATTTTCTGGCATCTAAGATCCTGCGGTTTATAATCCCTTAGGGCCTCTCCACTCATTGCCAATTGTTTTTGAGTTGGATGACCGTATTCTAACATGGTATCATAGAAGGCTATTTGCGACGAGTCATTTGACCGCGCCTTTACTCCGCGATTTAATTATCCACGTGTTAGACCCAACGAGCCTACACGTGAGAGGGCGTGTTGAGATTATTAGTCCCACATTGTCTGGGCATCTAAGATCCTGCGGTTTATAATCCCTTAGGGGATCTCCACTCATTTACAGTTGGTTTTGAGTTTGATGCCCGTATTCTAACAGATGGTGATGAGGGAAAAGGAGTGAACCGAGTCTTAAGAATGCAGGGACGATGGAGTTTGGGAAGAGTTTGTAGTTGCTGCCGGTGAATGTTATTTTCAGAGAGATAATGGTTTGACGATGGCGAGAGTGGAGTTCCATCTTGGGAGTTAACCGGAGAAGTTAGAAAAGAGATAATATGATCAATGGAGAATGGCAATGGTAATGAAGCTCGAGTATGGTATTTTTGTTGCCATGGAATGAAATCGCTGGAAAGATGATAATCAATCAGAGGTGATGCTGTGCTGCTGTGATGATGGTGATCGTGCTGCACAAGAAGGAGTAGGATATGTTTCCGCACGGTGGGGTTTTGATACGTAGAAAAATACAGGGAGGAAACGAGAATTGTCAGTTCCATCGAACTGACAAGCCAAAGATTGAAATGGGATGGACTTCCTAATCTTATGCACAAGACCCACTTGGCTTCTGGAACTCTTTTTACAACCAAGACTTGGACATGACCTATTTTGGGGATGTTTGCGACTTTTGGAAACCCACTTTGCACGGGATGTGATGCACGTGACAAAATTCTTAAGGAGGTCACTTTCCTATTTTAGCTAGGTTTCCTATTTTTCTTCAAGAAGATGTTACAAAACTCTATATATAGAAAAGCCTAGATACAATTTGAGATATCTTCTATTCACCATTTTTCTCCCCCTAAGGGGGGAAAACTATCTCTTTTCTATATTCTTTTGATTGTTGAGGATGAATTCAAAGTTCTAATTGTGAAGCTCAATTATTTACAAGTTTATTTCGAGTTTTAAAGTTAATCATTGTGGATTGTTTTTACTATGTCGAAGGTTTATGATTGATTCTTAGATTGGTTTGGATGCGCAACTAAATTAATGTATTAATCATTCTAATGCTAGTAGAGAGTTGAGTCGATCCGTAATTGTCGTTTATCTCCTACACAAGTAGAAATCGCAAGATCTTGCGAAGGGATTCTGTGGAGCAATTGTGAGTAGAGACAACACCAGTAAGTGGACCGAGCATACCGAGTTTAACAGCCGGGATCAAACCTAAATTCATAAATCTTAATGCGTTCGGGGAATTACATCTTGTAATCTAACCTCAAGGTGGATCTTTTGAATAAAATCCGGTAGTCGAGTGCTTCTGTATCCGGTGATACAAGGAGTTTTGGGGATAACTAAGCATACCTTCTTTCCTACGGTTGGTGACAATTGATTCTAACAAGAGATAAACGGGTATAATGTTGAGTTGACGGTTAGTAACGGCGAAAGATTTCTTAATTATCATAATCTTTTTATTATTATCCTTTTTCTCATTATCTTTATTTTATATTATCGCTAATTTAGTTAGCATATCAATTGCATTACTCCTCGTGGGAACAATCCTTACTTCCACTTTATTACTTGTTAATTAGTGGGAAACATCTTATTATTTTTTTTAGTAAACGACGCTCATCAGTCATCAGGATTTGAGGTTGTTATTACCCTCACGCAAGTTGAAGTGATTGGAAGAAAGAACTTTCAACTTGTCCCTTACAAACTGAAATCTTGGACCAGCTAACGCTTTAGTGAACACATCTACAACTTGTGCCCGAGTGGATATATATTGCACATGTAAATTCTTGGACTGAATAAGTTCCCTAATGAAATGAAAATCCAAAGATAGATGCTTCATTAGGCTATGAAAAAATGGATTGGAGGATAATGAGATGGCACTGATATTGTCACAATTCCATGGTGGGAATGAGAGATATAAATATGTGAAGATCCTATAGGAGTTGACATACCCAAACTACTTCTGCAGCAAAACTAGCTAAATAATCATACTCAATCTCAGTGCTAGATCTGGAAACAATAGCTTGTCTTTTGTTAGACCAAGATATGGGATTTGATCCAAAGAAAATACAATATCCTCAAGTGTTTCTTCTAGTAGTAGGGTCACCATCCCAATCTGCATCACTGAATCCATGAATAGCCAACAACCCTTTGTTGAATAGAATGCATGAGAAAGCGGGGGTCTAACAACCACACCCAATGTTTCGCTTAGTAATCTGTATGGAAAAACTCCAATATACTTTCTAGAGAATCAACTAGACAGTCAGACTCAATCTAGATAAAAAGTATATCAAAGAGTTTATATCTCTATCTCTCGATTTAAATATTACTCAAGCAAACTGCGAGTCTCAATTAAATACAAGAGAGATAACTTGGATGGTACCAAAGACCAATATCCAAGTTTCAATCAATTTAAATCAACAACCAAAAGGTCGGATATTCTAATTGATTGAACAACGCACAACCTGTATTATTTCAATTATATAACAAATATAATGCGGAAAAGAAATAACACAGTGTTGATGGTGGATTTCTATTTAAAGTCTAAAATTGTAAAAAGCTAATTTTTGTAAGCTGACGTCCTGGAAAGGATAAAGCCTTCAGGTGATGAATATTCTCACCATATTAATTCATTGGAGCATGTGCAACCATCCCTGAGAATTAAAACCTACCCAGAGCGGAGCATGTAGCAACCATCCCGATTTTATGTAGGTTTGCAGCATTACTATTAATGCTTTAATTAAAGCCTTGTGTTAGACATGCAAACACCCGTAGGCTACCTGACAGAGGGTTATATTAGCCCCGTTGAACGCATGAAAGACTACCCATGTTAGTCTCAACTGCTGAAAACAAACCCAAAAATAGATCTCATCCGTCCAACTTCGCAGGCATAGATGGAGGGTGTAGATATAGATTCAGGGGGTCCTGAGCATGCTACCATGATCACCTTGGACCCACCTTCATGCATGACCGAACGGTCAAGACCAACTACAGTTGGTCCTTCCAAAACGTGCGCTCAAAGTGAGCATGACGCACGACTAGGGTTCCTTTTAATCATGAACGTCCAACTTCGCAGGCATAGTTGGACGACTTAGATTATACCCTAAAACAAGTAGTGAAGTGATGGTACACCATTGGCGGGCCCAATTTCTACCTACATGACTGACTCCCTCATAGGCAAGCCGTGGTGCAAGAAACGATTGCCCAAACAAGGCTAGGTTAACACCTTATGCAGGTTGAGAAGATCCAAAACGATCACAACCATCCAACTTCGCAGGCATAGTTGGATGGCTTAGATTGCGCCCAGGGTCATAGAGCAAGCATGTACATGCTCACTGTCAGCCCAAGATGTTGCATACATGGTCTGTCTCCCAAAGGAGGTGCATGCAACCCAAAACCGATCGCCCAAAGTGGCCGGTCCAAAATCCTAATTAGGGTTTGCGGCGCATATGTCGCAGAAACATCTCGAGCGTCCATCTTCGCAGGCTTGGATGGAAGGCAAAGATGGAGACTTAGAGGGAACCGAGCATGTTAGCATGACCACCGTGGGCCCGACTTCACGCCTAGATGATCGTCCAAGACCGGCAGTGATCAAGTTCCTTGATACGCGTGCCCAAAGGTGGAATGTCACGGCCCCTCCATAAGTTCTAATCTCGACCACTCGTCTTTGCCACCTAAAGTGGGTGGCTTAGATCAAATCTTTGCAAGTCAAGCAGGCATGGGCGTGAACACCATTGTACCACCTCCATGCAGGGCCAATCGGTTCCTCCATAGAAACTCCCTTAGAATGCAAACGTTTGGGTTGAAAGAGGCAGCATGCGCGCCTCCCATCCAACGATCGCAAGTAGGGTTGCAAGCCATCTCGTCTGTCCAACTATGCAAGCTTGGACGAATGACTTAGGGTGCGAATCAACCAGCAAACAAGGTATCACCATGATCACCATCCGTCACTCTTATTCACAGGGTGACCGACCAAGGCATGGCCTGTCTATACAGCCTCCAAACGGTCACCTGAAGATGGCTGCATGCGATGTTATACCAAGTTCACGATTCACCATGCACTATTTTCTATGGGTCCTACGATCCACACACTCGAGACATTAATCACGTCACAACTGGGGGATACAAACTGGGGTATTGGTCTGGCGGTTTACAGCGTGCAGCGTGCAACACGCCATCACAAGATCGTGTCAGGGAAACATGGGCGGTTAGCGATGATAGGAGAAGTGGGAAAGCAACCGTGTGACACTAACACACAACTCCACTTCCTCCATCACTCCACTTCCTCCACTTTCCCACGAGAGACATGATGAAGGCTTATCGACTTGTATAAATAGGTTATCCTCCCTATTTCCAACAGAACACAGAAAACCAAGTGTTAATACCATCGTATTCAACACCCACATCCTGCCTGCAACATTTGCTAGCCTGCTCAACCTTCTGTTAACAAGTCATCAAATAGCCTTCATCTTCATACTCTCAACACCTTCTTCGCTTCCCTCCCTAAGATCAACCTCACATCCTTCACTTGTGACCGAAACAAATCTGGAACGGCCGTGTCTTCGGTTTAGGCCAGAATTGTACAGATTATCTCTCGAATCAAAGTGCTCATCGTGCATCACATTTATTGAAGGTTTAAATTCACTTCTCATCCACACACACCCAAAATTACCTAAATCCGCAGAAGTAGTTTTCTCCCACAAACAATTGGCGACCACAGTGGGAGGTTAATCTCTCGGTTGTGAAGTCGATTTCTTCAATACCAATTCAATTTCTATGATTTCAAGAATGGTGGATCTTAGGTCTGGATCAGCAACCAACGATGGAGTTAGCGCCGACAACACTTCTGGTGGCGCTGATATCCCAATTACTGGTGTTACAGTGCAACCCTCTAGTGCAACCAATGTGTCTTGTGGAATCGAGTCTTCTACCATCAGTACCAGTGGAGCAAGAGCGGACATTCCAGTAGGTGTGACACCTCCCATTACAAGATCTAGAGCGGATGCAAATCCAGGCATTTAATCAAGAATGACACCTCCGTCCGTCACCAGAACGACTGCTACTCCCCCTTCAGGACGAGGATCTGGAGGACCCAAAGGAGGAAAACCTCCTATCACCATGGTGGACTTGATGGAGAGACAAGAAACCCTCGCTAAAGGTCAGGCAGACATGGCAACCACTCAGAAGGAGGTACTCACCTTCCTTAAAAAATTAACCGATCGATTACCACAAGAGTCGAGACAGCCCCAAGGGCCAACAAGAAATACGTTCAGCATACCTGGAGCATGTGCCTCAGTTACGCAAGCCTACCTGAACGAAGAGTCTTATGATGCTGATCACGCAAGAGAAAGGGACCAGGAGCGTCTCAGGGAAAGGAGCCGATCGTCCAACTTTATTACACGTGAAGATCTGGAGAGACTCCTCCAAAATCGTGGCAAAGAAAATCCGATGGACGCGCATCGACACCAGCCTCCATATCCACAAGACGTGCATCAGATTCCTCTTCCCAGGGTATACACCTCCCCTCAATTCACCCTTTACGATGGTACCGGTAATGCTCGTGAACACGTCTCTCGATTTTTAGAATCCTTAGGAGAACACGAATACAATCACGTACTCCGCCTGAAGGAATTCTCCAAATCACTTACGGGGAGAGCCTATACGTGGTACAACAACATCGCACCCGACAGCATATACAATTGGAATGAGATGTTCAGCGCGTTTTACAAGAAGTACTTCTTTGTATCTGAGCAAGTTACTTTCTCAGACACAGGAGAATCTCCCAACGGAACAACGAACATCCAAATGATTTTTTCAAAAGGTTCAGAACACAAGCGTTGGACTGCCATGAACCAAATGTCATAGAAAGACAACAGGTGGAATTATGCATCAACGGAATGATACCCATATATCGCGCCCTGTTGGAAAACTTGGGATTCCAGACGTTCTCAGATCTCCATGAAGCAGCCAAACGTTCAGCCACTACCGCCCCAGCATTATTGGAAAGAACCAGGATTGTTCGGAGCGACGATTCACGAGATAATCGGGGAAACAGGCGCCTCATCAACAAACAATATAATACTGGCCCTTCTGTCAGTATAGTAAGCGAAGGCGGAAAGAGAAAAGCTCCGGCGGTGGCAGAACAACTACCCAAGCGTGCGGCTCAAACGCATAAAGCTTCGCCTCAAAAGGGAACATGCAAAGATCCTGCGCAGAGCACCGAAGACACAGTCTTCCCGTTTCCAATAAATGAAGTAATGGAACTCTTGGAGGCATGGATTCAGGATGATGCTATCAAGCTACCTCCTATCAGACGTCCACCAACTAAGAAAGACATGGCAGACCCTAAGTACTGCCGTTATCATAGGTTTGTCCACCACTCAACTAAGGATTGCAACAAGTTGAAAGAAATCTTCAGGGAAAAGATAGCGGCAGGAGAGCTTCAATTAGGGAATGAAGGAGTTCACAGAGACCCTCTTCCTGTCCGAAGTTGCATGATCTCTGGAGACTCTGTGCGCAATACTGCACAATCCATGATGGAACACCTGTGTGAAATCTTGTACCTTTCCAAGGTACAACGTCAAGATATATTCATGTCCCTCAACCGTATTGTGTCAGGCAGGCGCTTGTACCCTGAAAAAGAAGTCGTTCCAAACATCTCAAGCCTCCTTGGAAGATAGCGCCAACAAAGGAAACTGGGGACTTTTGACCGTCGCCCATTTGAAATATGTCAAGTTCGATAACACATTAATCGATACATCTTCTGAATTCAACATCGTTACTTTCAAGACCCTGCAAGATGCGAAAATCTCAAAGCAGGAGGCTACCCGTGGTCCGACTGTGATCAAGAGCCCAGCAGGAGAGTTTGTGGATGTCTACGGATACATTGACATTGATGTCAAGATCGGTAACACTCCAACACAAGCCAGATTCCATATAATTAAGGAACATCCGGACTACGACATGATTCTGGGGCGCCCGTGGGTACACAAGGCGCATTCCTTACCAATCTCAGTACCTGGAAGAATCTCCAACAAGCCAGCTCCGATGATTTCCAACAAACCTTGGAGACTCGAAGACTTCCTGTTGCCTCCATACCAACAACTCACAAGCATAACGCAACTCCCTGGTGAAAGCCCTTCGTCCTACGTCAAGAGATTCCGAGCCCAAGTAAGTCTCATTGAACAACCCTCTTTGCAAGTAGTGGATGATTGTCCTGTTGGACCGCAGGGGACTGTTTCACCTGACAGGCGAGCCACCACCAAGAGATGTGAATGGAGTGCTGGCCCATTTAATCGCTTCACCAAAAATTTGGAAGAAGTCAAGAACGACACGTGTCAGAAGCAAGCTGTTATACCAAGTCCAAATCCGTTTCAAATCGGAGATATGGTAGCAAAGGTAACCACGTTCCAAGTTGGAAACATGGCAGTAAAAATAACTGCCCAGCTTGATATGCCTGCAAAGGAAGAAGAAGTATTCTTAGTGGAAGATGTTATCTTGGGAGGTTACTGCAAGATCATCAATGCAGACAAGCTCGAAGGTGTGGTTGTTCACTCACGATGGCTCAAGCCCTACCTCACTTGAAGACACGACATCACCTCTCTAATCCCCCCGGGGGGATTCCTCCAACAGTTTTCCTTTTCATAATATTTGTAATTCCTTCAAAATGATGGCACCGCTTGCCTTCATACTTATTAGGGTTTCAATATTTCTTCAAGTAATCAAGATTTCATTCCTTTTATAATTTCTCATAAAATCACACAAAGTTATGAGTCACCTTCAAACCACCATTACCCAGAAAGAAAACCCTAAATCCTCATACCAAATCTTCATACCGGCCTGGTAATATGGGAGGAATAAAACATGTAAAAAAGGGAGGAGGAAGGTATCCTACATGATCTACTTCAACGGAGCTAGAATCACGTCAGGGGGCACAAGCAGAAAAAATATGCATGTTTTGAAAGCAGCATTAAATAAAACTTTGTTCAAAACAAGCAAGCAAAGAGGAAAACTTCAAACTCAGCCGCCACTGAGTATGAAAAAAAAAATACAAAGAAGAATAACAGGGAAACTCAATTGCTGGTTGCGTCTTCATCACTGTTGGGATCCACATCTTGTGCCGCTTTCTCCAGAGATGCCTCAACTTCTTCTTCGGGCATAGCAACTACCGCCTCAACATCTTCAGCATGCGTATCTTCTGCACCTCCTACAGAATCCATTGCAACTTTGGAGATCGTGCCAATCACTTTCGGACGTTCAGTCTCATCAGTATCAGGGTCAAGGATTATCACACCACTACATATTGGGTAATCACACTTCCCATCACCCACAAGACGTTCGTGTTCAACCCTCCGTCTCTTCAACCGAGTCGCAAACCTTTCAGCTCTTGAGATTACTGGTGCTTGTGATGCCTCGCGTTTCCACTTCGCCCGCAATGCTTCTTCATGTCTTTGTTTCTCCTCCATATCGATTGCAACTGAAAGAGCACGGAGCCGCCCCCTGACAATGGTTAAATGAAAGACAGACATTTCATGTACGGCATTTCCGACTTCACGAAGCGGCAAATCAATTTTAGCCATCACCTCTTCATGCGCGTTAGCTTCTGATTTATCAACTTCAAAACTTTTTTCTGAATAAGTTGCAGAGTGATCATCACCAACACCTTTCATGATATACTGCAAAAAAGAGGGGAAGATAAGTTGCGGCGGCACGTAAAAAATATTCTAATCACAACTATCGCCGATCAATTAAGAAATCAACGTATGGAGCAATACCTGAGATGTTGAAGAAGACGATAGCCTAATGAGAAGAATACATGAAAAATTATTTATATGCTTCATGATCCAACAAGATCCCCAAGAGAAAAGAAGTCCACCTTTGCCGCTTTCTGAGGCTGTTGAGTCGGGATTGTGATCAATGATGTTTATCGAATGCCAGGCATATAAGAAGGCACACAGAAAGATGAAGACAAAGGTGGATCGACCCACCAAGATATACTTCCCCAGTCGATCTTTACCATTGGAAGGATCAACTCAACCGGCTCCAAGGAATTTAACACACATGACATACCTCCTCCCACACAATGAGACGATCAACCGAAGCAGGCACAACAAGCCCATGTTCGGACAGACAGGCACATGCCCCCACATGACTGTCAAGCAGGCGCAACAGAGTGACGTTGGTTGAAGCATATACATGGTGGGGTCCACATTCATCTAGGGTTACATGCACAGCTGCCCACGTTCAAAGAAAGAATGCTCGCATCGGGTCCCACCAAAGCGGGCTCTCGACAGAGGCAGACATGACAAGGACAGGACGACTCGTCTCTCCTGGTAACATCAAACTTTATCTCAAAAGTTTTATCTTTGTTAGTCACCATCTTATGCCTACCCTGCAATAGTGTAATCATTACATGCTAGGCAGGGGACTTAATGTTGATGGTGGATTTCTATTTAAAGGCTAAAATTGTAAAAAGCCAATTTTTGTAAGCTGACGTCCTGCAAAGGATAAAGCCTTCAGGTGATGAATATTCTCACCATATTAATTCATTGGAGCATGTGCAACCATCCCTGAGAATTAAAACCTACCTAGAGCGGAGCATGTAGCAACCATCCCGATTTTATGTAGGTTTGCAGCATTACTATTAATGCTTTAATTAAAGCCTTGTGTTCGACATGCAAACACCCGTAGGCTACCTGACGGAGGGTTATATTAGCCTCGTTGAACGCATGCAAGACTACCCATGTTAGTCTCACTTGCTGAAAACAAACCCAAAAATAGATCTCATCTGTCCAACTTTGCAGGCATAGATGGAGGGTGTAGATATAGATTCAGGGGGTCCTGAGCATGCTACCATGATCACCTCGGACCTACCTTCATGCATGACCGAACGGTCAAGACCAACTATAGTTGGTCCTTCCAAAACGTGCGCTCAAAGTGAGCATGACGCACGACTAGGGTTCCTTTTAATGATGAACGTCCAACTTCGCAGGCATAGTTGGACGGATTAGATTATACCCTAAAACAAGTAGTGAAGTGATGGTACACCATTGGCGGGCCCACTTTATACCTATATGACCGACTCCCTCATAGGCAAGCCATGGTGCAAGAAACGATTGCCCAAACAAGGCTAGGTTAACACCTTATGCAGGTTGAGAAGATCCAAAACGATCACGACCATCCAACTTCGCAGGCATAGTTGGATGGCTTAGATTGCACCTAGGGTCATAGAGCAAGCATGTACATGCTCACTGTCGGCCCAAGATGTTGCATACATGGTCGGTCTCCCAAAAGAGGCGCATGCAACCCAAAACCGATCTCCCAAAGTGTCCGGTCCGAAATCCTAATTAGGGTTTGCGGCGCATATGTCGCAGAAACATCTCGAGCGTCCATCTTCGCAGGCTTGGATGTAAGGCAAAGATGAAGACTTAGAGGGAACCGAGCATGCTAGCATGACCACCGTGGGCCCGAATTCACGCCTAGATGATCGGCCAAGACCGGAAGTGATCAAGTTCCTTGATACGCGTGCCCAAAGGTGGAATGTCACGGCCCCTCCATACGTTCTAATCTCGACCACTCGTCTTTGCCACCTAAAGTGGGTGGCTTAGATCAAATCTTTGCAAGTCAAGCAGGCATGGGCGTGAACACCATTGTACCACCTCCATGCAGGGCCAATCGGTTCCTCCATAGAAACTCCCTTAGCATGCAAACGTTTGGGTTGAAAGAGGCAGCATGCGCGCCTCCTATCCAACGATCGCAAGTAGGGTTGCAAGCCATCTCGTCCGTCCAACTTTGCAAGCTTGGACGAATGACTTAGGGTGCGAATCAACCAGCAAAAAAGGTATCACCATGATCACCATCCGTCACTCTTCTTCACAGGGTGACCGACCAAGGCATGGCCTGTCTATACAGCCTCCAAACGGTCACCTGAAGATGGCTGCATGCGATGTTATACCAAGTTCACGATTCACCCTGCACTATTTTCTATGGGTCCTACGATTCACACACTCGAGACATTAATCACGTCACAACTGGGGGATACAAACTGGGGTATTGGTCTGGCGGTTTACTACGTTTACACGCGTGCATGGGCGGTTAGCGTGTAACACGCCATCACAAGATTTCGTGATCTTATCGACTTGTATAAATAGAAACATGGGCGGTTGTTCAACCTTCTGCAAGTCATCAAATATGATAGGAGAAGTGGGAAAGCAACCGTGTGACACTAACACATCAACTCCAAACTTCCTCCATCACTCCACTTCCTCCACTTTCCCACCCAAAGTCGAAGACTTTAATAAACAAATCTTATTAGACATTGTTCCGTATTTTGATAAATCAAGGTGAACAGATGAAGGCTTATCTTTTTATCTTGCCTATTGACTTGTATAAATAGGTTCTCCTCCATATTTCCAACTCCTTTAATAATCTTTCAAATCGTGGTTTGGAAACCAAGTGTTAATACCATCGTAATTCAACACCATAGCTTGTTATATGAAATGCACGTTTATAGGCTTGTGTAACCGTCTTTAACATTTGACAATAGTTAACCAAATGGTTAGCCATATGATAACTTTCCAACCATATTCTTCACCATAACTAGTTCAAATGACTCAAATGAACTAGTTAGAGAGTTGTTCAATTACAAGGAAATATCATGTAACAAGTCATCAAATTCAGATAAATTCACAAACCTTCATCTTCATACTCTTAACACCTTCTTCGCTTCCAAACTCCCTAAGATCAACCTCAATGGTTATATAGTCATCCTTCCAATCATTGAAACATTCTAAGAGGACGTTATATAGTTGTTATTCACAATTTTTCATCCAAATTTTCAAAGTGATTGAAACTTAACATGACTTTCGTGTAAATATGAACATAGCTAAAGCGAAAGATTTACCAACATATATTTCGATTTAGGCTCATAATTGTCTATATAGCAAAACTACTTTTGTCTCAATAGGAGATAAATACACTTTTGAGTGATAGATAAGTTCAAGTCTCCACATACATTTTAGTCGAATCAAAGTGCTCATCATGCAGCACATTTGTTGAAACATTGACAAACATGTTTAAATTCACAATGCTCCTAACAATCTCCCCATTTTTAAATTTTAGTGACAAAACTATCAATACATATGGAATACAAAAAATATATAAATAAACTTTGTAGCTCCTATTGCACATGTCTAATCTTCAACATTACTCGAAATCTTCGTCACTTCAAAGTACTCCAATGATCCCAAAGTTTATAAGTTTAGCATCATCGTTGTTGAAAATCCGTAGCTATGTCATCACAAGAACTTTAACAACAATACTATGGTGATATGTCACTCCCCCTTAGTCGATACTCCATCTCACATGGAAACCACTCCCCCTTACATAATGATCCGAAAACCATATGTATTTTTAGTGTGAACTACATATTAATTCTCCCCCTTTTGTCAATAAAATTGGCAAAGGTACAAAAGAGACATTTCATGACTAAACGTAAGCATATATCATCTTGTTTAGATGCAATCGTAAAGCCGTAGCTAAGTGCATTCATCAAGGAGTCTATAAATATACAAGATAGGCCCTATAATATTCCACAACCGGATTCCCAAAGAACAACAAAAGCGACCTTAATTGCAAAAGAAAAAAAGGATTTCTTTGGACATAACTAATCACATACAAGTATGAATTTGAATCCAAAAATATTCAATTAAATTAACCATAAGAGAACTCATAATTAATTTAACCGAATTTGCTCAACACAAGTAAACTTATGGAATACTTGACATAAGAAAATCTATGGAGAAATGAATAAGTTAATCACGAAAATAATCAACCTACCAAAAACGCTCAAACATAAGAAAAACTTACGTCATAACTAAATAACCAAATAAGATGATTAATTTAGTTCAATATGCTGACACTAACACACAACTTAACCACTTTTATCAATATATGCCTCCATCACTCCACTTCCTCCAACTTTCCCTCATGAGTCTTGAGATCATTGTACTTGTGATTGACATCATCTCTGCAACTTTAGAAAAGATGTCTTCATTGAGAGAAGACTTTTCAAGGTATCATGATGAATGAGGCATTGGGATGATCATCTTTAACAAGGGTTCTTTGCTTATAACCTAGAGTACTTGTTTGGTATAAATAGGTTCTCCTCCATATTTCCAACAAAAAAAAACAAAAACAACAAAACTATAAGTACAAACAATACTTAGGAAAACCAAGTGTTAATACCAACTAAACAAAAATTTTTTTGCCATTAGTTCAACAACCATCTTACTCAATAGTATTTATATGAATAAGTTCTTTAACCCTTGTGATTAATTAGCAACATTTGCTATTAAAAAAATAGTGTTTACGATCAAGTCTCTTTTCAAGGAGATCCCTTTTGATTTGAAAACATCAGTCATCAAATAGCCTTCATCTTCATAATTATCTCTTAACACCTTTTTTTTTCTTCGGAATTTCTTCCAAGGGAAATGTTATTTTCAGAGAAAACGACTCCCTAAGATCAACCTCACATCCTTCACATGGAAAGTACGAAAACCAAAGACAAATCTACACCTTTGAACGGTGTGTTGTTGAATAAGAAATTTTTTATTCAACCTAGAGTCCCTTTTGTTTAACTAAACCTTTTGCTTCGCTGAAGAACCATGCTTTCTGATCACACGGGTGATTAGGCATTTTAGTCTTAACATTATCTCTCGAATCAAAGTGCTCATCATGCAGCACATTTGTTGAAGGTTTAAATTCATATTGGACTGCTTATAGCATCCTTGAATGGAGAGTTTACTCAAGTGATTTTCTATTTCCAACGCATAGTTTTTGAAGGCTTGCCTTAAGAGTCATATTGTCCCATAAATGTAATTGTTAATAATCTATATTGTAATCTGTATATAGCACAAATGTACCAATCTGTGATCGAGCCATATTTTATCTTGCCATCATTTTTATCGGTTGAAACAATGCGTGATAATTAAATAAAGAATGTGTAATTACAAAACTCAAGTTAGAGGAAGCAAATCAAAAATATATGTATTGCAACCCAACGCCTTGCTAGGGAGTACATATTTAGTGTGTGAAGATTCTCCTATAGACAAATATTGCAACCAAAAAAAGAATCAGTATATTGTTGATCCGCGATCCAGGTACCTGGATTCCATCAAGCAATTTGCATGATTCATTGCTTAATACTGTATTATTTTCCAATTCCACATGCAGCCGATAACTTCGAACATGACTACTACACTCCATGTTTTTACTAAGTTTCATATACAGAAAAATAGAGACCTTCCAACTTGTTATTGAACAAACATTCCCGTTGTGAAACGCTTAATATTTAGATCCTTATCGACATTAAAGGAAAGCCAAATCATATGGATGAGTCATTTGGCTATTTAGCATTGTCGAATGCAAGATCCTACATTTGAATTTAACTTCACTGTCACAAATCATCAAGACACCATCCATCCCATATCAAAAGCAACATTTCCTGTCAAACATTACATTTTTTTCAACTTCATTAGCTCAGTGTATCCCTGTAAAAAGCATAGGTCAAGGTACGTAAATAGTCCAATAATCTTAAAACTAAGAATCTAGATATACTGGAAAGTTTACACAATTGTGTAGACTATTTGTTTTCTCATTCAATTTATAATACTCGATGTACAAGGTTGTTATACTGATTCAGAGATAATACAGGAAGAATCTGATAAAATAGGTTGAATACAACAAAGGACTCGGACTTTATACAGACTCAGCTGCACCAGAATACTTGCTATTGATGGTTAGGCATTGGTGTGTTGATGGTGAAGCTGTTATTGGACTATAGTTAACATATACACGTCCAATACCCCCCTCAAGTTGGAGCGGTTGACGAATGAGGTTGAACGCCCAACTTGCTTGTAAGATGCCAAAAATGATCCACTCCCAGTAGTTTGGTGAAGAGATCATCTAGTTGTTCTGAGGAAGGAATGTGAGTTTATTTTATTAGACCAGATAAAAGCCTTTCAAGAACGAAATAACAATCGATTTCGATATGTTTAGTTCTTTCGTGAAAAACATGATTTTCTGAGATGTGAATTGCAGCCTGGTTATCGCAATAAACTCGAATAGGCTTTGGAATTGGAACATGAAGGTTAGTGAATAAATAATATAACCACTGAAGTTCAGAAGTTAATTTAGCGAGAGCCCGATATTCTGCTTCAGCAGAAGATAAAAAGATTGTGGGTTGTTTCTTAGATTTCCATGAGATAAGACTATTTCCTAGCATGGTAAAATTTCCCGTAGTAGAATGTCGAGTAGTGGGACAACCTTCCCAATCAGAATCAATATAACTAGAAAGCGATAGAGAGGTAGTTGCAGAAACAAAAATTCCATGACTAACCGTGCCCTTAAGATAACGAACTACACGGTGTGCAATATCCAAGTGACCAGAACATGGTTGTTTCATAAATTGACTTAAATAATTGACCGAGTAGGTAATGTCAGGTCATGTTACATGAAGATAAAGGAGTCAACCAATTAAGTGTCGATAAATGCTAGGATCAGGAAGAGGGTCACCTGAATTTGGGAGAAGCTTAAGATGTTGTTCCATAGGAGAAGGAGCAACCTTAGCACCTAGAAGTCCAAAATCACGGACAATGTCAAGAATATATTTACGTTGACATAGAAAAATACCTTTGGGAGATCGATAAACTTCATTACCCAAGAATTACTGTAAGTGACCAAGATTCTTGTGATAAAAATGGGATTCAAGTTTATGCTTTAGATCCTGAATTACTGATTCATTGTTACCTGTAATAATAATATCATCAACATAGACTAAAACATAAATAGATATATTACCAGAGTGAAAAATAAAAAGAGAATAATCAGCACACGATTGAACAAATCCAGCATTAAGTAAAGCGGAAGAAAATTTTGCAAACCATTGTCGAGAGGCTTGTTTTAGCCCATATATGGATTTGTTGATCTTGTAAACACGAGTGTATCCCTTTTTGTGAAAGCCTGGAGGAAGTTTCATGTAGATTTCTTCATTTAGATCGCCTTGTAAAAGGGAATTATTAACATCTAATTGATGTAGAGGCCAATTATTAATGGCAGCAACAGAAAAGAGAACACGTACAGATACTAGTTTCGCAACTGGTGCAAAGGTGATAATCAATTCCTTCCTGTTGAGTATAGCCTTTGGAAACAAGACGTTCCTTATAATGCTTGATCGTGCCATCCGGTCTATATTTTATTTTAAACACCCACTTACAACCAATGGCTGTTTTTCCAGGAGGTAGAGTAGCGATTGTGAAAGTATCATTTGCTTGCAAAGCGAAATGTTCGTTTACAATGGCATCACGCCATTAAGGTATTTTAATCGCTTCCGTAAATTAAGAGGTTCTTCATTAGTTATAACGGAAGAAAGAAATGCACGATGTTGTGAAGTAAACTTATCGAAAGAAATATAATTAGTGAGAGGATAATTAGAGTTGGACTTACTTTGTGTTACTGTGCAAATGTAATCCTTCAGGTGAGGTGGAGGATGACTTTGCCGAGAAGATCGCCGGACGAGTTAATCATCGGCCAGTGAGATATCAGCTGGTATGGTACTGCTATGAACAATATCAGTTGTAGATACTACAGGTGTATGCACTGCAGGGATAATGCTGCCGGGAACAACATCAGGTGAAGGTGCTAAGGTAGAATTCTTGGAAGTGGAAGTTGAAGGGACACTTGATGAGGGACTTCTGTCATTGGTATTAGTTGCCTTAATATGAGTAGATGCTTGACTCCATGAATCTGTGACATGACTAGGTTGCAAAACAGGTGCAACATCATCATAGTATATGTCTTCCTGCGGAGAAGAATATAAGAAATCCTTGCTAGGAAGATTAGCATCTTTAAATGGAAAACGATGCTCATGAAAAATAACATCTCTAGAAACAAATGTAGTTTTAGTTTCAATATTTAAAATGATATATCCCTTGCGATTATATGGATAACCAAGAAACACACCAGAAATTGCCCTGGAGTCACATTTAGAAGAGATATTAGTATTGCGAGCAAAACACAATCAACCAAATACGCGCAAATGACGATAGTTGGGTGATTGTCCTAATAGAATTTCATGAGGTGTTTTATGGGAAATAATCGGAGTAGGCATCTTATTAATTAAGTAAGCTGCAGTTAAAATACATTCTCCCCAATAAGTAATGGGCAGATGTGCTTGAAAACGTAAAGCTCTAGCCACGTTAAGTAAATGACAATGCTTACGCTCTACGACTCCATTTTGCTGAGGAGTAGAGACACAACTCCTCTGATGATGGTTATCGTTGTCGGCAAACCAAGATTGTATGTCACGAGATAAGAATTCAGTCCCATTATCTGATTGCACTCGCTGCAATATTGGCAAATAGGGAACAAAATTATTTGTGGAAACATAAAAAATATTGTGTGAATAATGTGTTGCAACAAAAGAAGTGAAAAAAATTAGGAACTTAAAAGTTTCACTTTTTGCATTCATAAGATAAATCCAGGTGCACCGAGAAAAATCATCAACGATTGTTGAAAAATATCGAGCACCTGTGGTAGAGGGAGTCGATAATGGACCCCAGATATCACAATGTATTAATTCAAAACAACGTGTAGAGGAAATTTTAATTTTATTGAATGATAATCGACTTTGTTTTGCAAGAGGGCAAACATCACAAAATGTAGATGAACTAGAATTAATGTAATCGAAAGTGCGACATAATAATTTTAAACGATCTAAACTAGGATGTCCTAGTCGGCAATGCCAAACATCTAAAGACACTTTGTTACATAAGGCTATGTGCGTCTCTGGAATTTGCGGATGGACTTGGAGGTGATACAAGCCAGAGTGAAAATTAGCCTGACCAATCACTTGATTCGTGACACGGTCCTGAAAGAAACAAATATTATCAATAAAATAATCTATACAATCCGATTGGCGAGTTAACTGACTCACTGATATAAGATTAAATTTGAAATTAGGAATGTGATGCACATTCGACAGTTTAAGAGTGGGAGAGAAAACGACTTCGCCAATATGCTTAACCACAAACAAAAAAAACTATCTGGTAATTGCATTTGAATTAATGAATTAACAGGAGAATACGAAGTAAAAAATTGCAAAGAATTGCAGATATGGTGTGTAACACTACTATCAATAAACCATGGAGTAATAAAAGAGGTAGTAAGAATTGTACCAGCAAAATTGGTACGCGGTTCCAGCAGTGTAGTCAAAATCGCTCTCCAAGGCCGATTACTCGCCGAGTAATCGTTACAAGCTATATGAACGAGGCGATTTCCAATTCCAAGGCCTTTCCGATTTTTAGCGATTAAGACGGCCGATTTGGACCGATTTTTGAGCAAAACAAGTTAAAGATTTTTCCGAGTTGACCTTGCATGCACTAAAATCAGAAAAGAACATTTTCATAACCCTTAGATGAGAGTTATAAAATAGAAAAACCTCTAAATAAATGATAAATAGTTCAATATAACAATATTACACACTTAATTACATGATAGTGTTAAAATTTTAAGTACAAATCATGACTAATGAGCAACAATATATAAATTATTAATAAATAAATTCCGAGTATTAGACCGAGTTTTGGAGATTTCCAAGTCCGAACTTATCGCTCCTCGCTCCAAGCTCCCCAACCGAGTAGCACCGAGGAACGATTTCGATTATTTTGGGTTCCAGCTGTGCAGGTTCAGGGGGATTGATTAAGGTCAGTAGTCGTGCATAATGATTAGCAGAGAGACATGGAATCTCTGGTTGAATATCCTGAGCTTCACTAGGCATAGTTGCAGCAGCAACAGCAGCAGCAATCGGCAGGGTGTTGGTTGTAGCTGGAAAACCATGGAGATGATAGCAGTTTTCTCTAACATGTCCGTGTCTGTTGTAATAATCACAGAACATCCGAGGACACTTTTTGTGGATAGATGAATGTCGAGATGATGATGGAATATACCGAGAAGTGTTAAGAGCAGCTGACTCAAGGACGGGCAGTGGAGATGAGGTAATATGCTGCTGTTCTTCCTCTTGTTGCACAAGATTAAAAATACGTAAAGCCGTTGGAAAAGGTTCCATTGTGAGCATCTGACTGCGCAGGTTGGAAAACCTGTCATGTAAGCCCTGCAAGAATTCCTGTAATACCCTGTATTTTTTTAGCTACTGTTTCGGGTCGGGTTATACCTGGATTTGTTAACCTTGTGCTTAGATTGTTGTTCCTTAGCCTTAACCTTAACCTTAACCCTAACCTTAAACTTAACCTTAAATGGGTGGATTGAAGAAGAAAGGCTCCAAGTTAGGGTGGAAATAGAGCCACCCAAATTCATTGTTTTTTTTTTCCTTAGTAATGTTATTAAGGTTTGATAACTAAAACTTTAGAAATTTTAGAGAGAGAAACTAAAAACTAGGGAGAAGAAGGAGATGAAGCAAGAGTTTATTTTAGAGGGGGGAAACCATGCAAAATTAGTGGAGAATTAAGAGGAGTTTTTTTTTAAGCAATTGAGGTAGTATGCTAGATTCCCTTTCTCTTTATGTTTTTGTTATACTTGATTTTGAATTTGTATGATTAGAACTAAGCGATTTATTGATTAAAAACTATGAATCTAATTGATGATCGGCCTTTTAATATTGATAGATAACATGCTTAGGTATCTCTAGTTAAAATTTGAGAATATTTCATCACATATTCACCGTTAAATGTTTGTTTGTACTTGGATGTTGATTTCTAAATTTTTTTGTACATTTTCGCTTTGTATGTTCTTGACTGTATTTAGGACATCTTGATGATATCAAAACGATTTTTGATCTTGAATAAAGTTGTAGATCTATGTCTTATATTTAATTATGCGTTGAGTTTTCTAAATTTAGAATTATTATGAATTTACGGTGAATTGTTTGGTAAAATGATGCAATCTGTCCAAATGTTTAAAATTATCTTATTAAATCAATAACTCTCATTTGAACCATTGGGGTTTCGTAAAAATTGGATATGACATAGATCCATATGTTAGAAATGTTTCCCTTAAATTTGAAGACGATCGGATTAAGGAATCATTATGAAACATGTAATATAAAATTCTAGTTGTTATTGAAAATAGATGAATTGAGCCAAGAACAAAAGAATTCTTTTGATTGATGAAAATAGTTGTTGTTAATTCTCTTTTTCTTTTGATTGATGAAAATAGTTGTTGTTAATTCCTTTTTTTCTTTTGATTGATGAAAATAGTTGTTGTTAATTATTTTTTTAGATTAAAGAATTCTTAGTGGAACAAAGAATCTTTTGATTTTTGAAATTAGTTTTTATTAATGCTTTTCTTTTTCTTTAGATTAAAGAATTCTTAGTGGGACAAAGAATCTTTTGATTTTTTTGAAATTAGTTGTTATTAATGATGAAAGTTAAGAAATAATATGTATTAATAACTTATTATATTTAAATTTGAATTCTTTTTGTTTTTTTGGTGGAATCTTATGGAAAACTTTTCTTTATAATAATGTTTGCTTTAATAAAGAATAAAAGTGAAGAATTATGTTGGAGAGAGAAATAAATTAAAAGAAAGTGGTAGTGGTAGACATAAATAATTAGCATCACTTTGAAGAACATAATTATTAGATTCTTATCTTGACCAAAACTTTTAAAAACATGGGGTTAGGTGGAACTTGTTTTATATATATACTAGCCCTTAACCCGTGCCGTAACGGCACGGGCCATGATGTTGGTTCATTTTTAATATATCGTATAATTTTTCACAATACAATGTTGCATGTTTTGTGAAGATATTTTTTTTACTTGGTCAATAAAACACACTAAAAAGCAAAAACTATTATTATATACTACTATTACCAACACCCACCACCATAAAAACCATCCACCGCCACTATTTCTTCCACCAATAGTAATGTTACCGCCTCCACCATTCACAAACACCCGCCACCACTTATACTAACCGTACTTCCACTACCACCATTAGAATTAATATAGTTTTTAGTAAAATTATTTATTAATAAAATTATGTATTTATGTTAGATTATTAAAGGGACATTTATAATAGGAATTTAATTAATCATTATGAACAATCAATGAGACACTAATTAATAAAACGTTTAAAAATGGTTAAGCTGAACAAACCCCAGCGCTAAATTTATCTTTGCCAAGGATAAATCCTGACCACTCTTTACATAAACAAATCGATAATAAATAATTCCATATGTTCTAATCTTGATTCGTGTCGTTCGTTTAGTTATTACATAACATGGCAATTGACTATCACTATTTTTTTTAAAATGGACATGTATTTTATCGAGTTTATTTTAACATTAGAATGATCAACCACGTTTTATACTTTATAATATAACATTACACATTTTGTGGCGTTACGAAATTAGCATAATATGTTTTTGTTCACCAATACCCGTCACCACCATAAAACCATATGAATCCACTTTTTTTTATCCACCACCACCTAGTGGCGGAGCCAAGGGTTGACTAATTCTAACCCCTTAAATTTTTAATAACTACATAATTTTTTTAGTTTATTTTATAAATAGTACTTTGTCCATATATATTTATGGTTTAGTTCACCAAAGTTTACATGTTTCTTTTTTTATATAAAAAAATAGGCCTCCTTAATGTCAATTTTTGACTCCACCACTACGCCCATCCCATGTAGGTTGTTGGACACAATTCTAATTTTCAATCACAAATGCCATGTATGAGGTTTAGATTGAACAAAATATCGTCAACTGATTAGTTTCATTATTATTTTTCCGTGTATATATATTCTTTTTTGTAGTGCAATCAATTTTATTTTAACATTAAAAAATCATGATTTATACGATATAGTACCAAAGATAACATTAAAAATATATGGTACCTTCATTTATCAAAAGCGTTAAAAACAACCAAGCACACCTTCCACACTACGATATTATCGATGTTGTAACGACAACATAAAATTAATATTGTCCATAACTACTCACCAGCATTCACCGTCACTACTTCTTCCACCACAAATCAGGGGCGGATCCAGGATTTTGAGGAGATAGGGAGAAAAAAATTCTTGGAAAGTTGGATACATGTGAAAAATGGACTTTGTATCCCATTTTACGATAAAAGAACAAAAATAAATATATAATTGTGCTTGGCTCCACCCTTAACCACCACTAATTTTTCGGCCTCCACCTCTTCTACTACTCACCGTCGTAGAAAATGTCTAATGATATTATTTATCAAAATTACTTATTAATAGAAATAAATATTATAATTAATTAAGAAAACATTTATAATAAAAAATGATTAGTCATTTATTATGTGCAATTAATGAAACACTAATTAATAAAACACTTTGTAAAAAAAAAGATTATTTATTATGTGCAATTAGTGAAACACTTAATTAACAAAGCAATTATGGTATTTAAGTTGAACAAACCACCACTATTGATTTATCTTTTCAATCAATTCCAACCAAGGTGGAACACTGGTTAGATGCTACTCTTATGACAGTTATGACACAATAGGTCATGAGTTCAAACCTCACCATTATAATTTTTGAAATTCCATATCTTGACTTGAGTATTCATTTTTCATTCATAATATTGGAATTAACGCCGCACGTGCGAGTTGTAGGGGGTGGTCAGGAGAACCACAACCCTTGATTTATCTTTGTGTGGACAAATCCCGACCACCACTAACAAAGGCAAACTTGTCCAAACTCTGTTTTATACTAATGATATATCTTATACTAAGAAGAAAGAGTAACCATACTAAGAAGAAAAGAGTAACCATACTAAGAAGAAAAGAGTAACCTAGCCACAACCTTTTCTTATGTTTTCCATTATTATTTTGTAGTCGTGAATCATATAATGGAAACAAAAATCTAAATTAATAGAAATAGCGAGAGATTCTTTTAGTTTATATCAAAGACAATTTCTTCGGTGATAAAGCTCTTCCTTGTATTATTGATAGTTTTTGGATTGCGATTCGAGGTAGGCGCAACACAATTTAAAACACTTTTTATTTATGGTTTTGTTAATTAAATTCATATTTACAAGTTTTCAATAATATATGAATGATAATCGATGTTGTGAGCATGATTATGAATGTTGGGCTGCGGTCCATAGAATGTGATTGTTAATAATTATTTATGACGGGATACGAGATATCCTTGGAAACGGTTTTTGTTTCCTAAACTCACGTGGGGCTCCCTTGGGCGAGCGAATTGATTGAATTTATTAATGTATATGGATGTGGTGTTTCCATATGTTTGTGGTGGTGTTAACCATGCAACTTGTTTTGAAAAGAAATTGAAAAATATTGCATAAAATGTTTTGTTGCTTCTTTTCCTACTCAGTGTCACAACTCACGTCGTATTATGACAAAAATTCCAGATTTTATGACACCTCAAGGAGCTAATGGCGGAAGAGTATAGAGATCGGTTTTGGTGTTTTAATTAGTAGTTGCATATTATGAGTGACAATTTGTAATAAAATATCATCAAACTATATTTTGGATGATTTATTGAGTATTTAGTGATTATTAATACCTTGAAGATTATTTGGTTAATGTATAATTAATGGAACAATGTGTTATTAAGACAATTTTATTTGGTTAGATAAATGAAAATTTATGAGTCATGTCGGTTTGACTGTTAATGATAATTATTTTACAAGATATTTATGACTGCATATTTTATGGTATGCATAAAACTCACGGTTTATGAAGTTGTTAAAATATTAGAATTTCCTGAGTCCCTAAATTATTTTTATAACAATTGTTTATTACTATAAGAAATTCTGATATTTTCTGACAGATTCAACTATGTTGAAGTTTTCCTGTTTTAAAACTATTCTATGGCGTGTTTTAGTCTTTGGTGTCTTCTGTAAACTTGAAGAGCTTTCTTTTTAGTTTCCAAAATGGTAAACTAAACCTGATTTGGAGTTGTGAGTGATTTTATATGATTTTATAAAATGGATTATCTCTGTTTTTCTTTTCTGCAGTTCTGGTCAACTACATGTTTGACCTTCTATTGCAAACAGAAGCTAGCACAAATGGTCAATAGTGAAGCTAAGAAGTTCAGTATCGCAGGTTCGAGTCCCTCGCCAAGCATAATTTTTCTTTTTACTCATTTTTGAACTTTAAGGAGCGAAGAAATGGAGTAATATATCAGAACTAGGCCTTTCTATCACAAGCAACAAGTAGCCCAAACGATCAGAGAAGTAGTATGCAAACTAGAAGACTTAGGTTCGAATCTCCCTTCTCGCAGAATTTTTTTTGCGAGACAAAGAAAAGAGTTGATGATTATCTCGCCAAGAATGAAGAAAGTTGACGAGAATTTCGCAAATTAATTTCGCAAGAAAGGGTTAAAACAATTGGTATGGTGCAAGAGGCAGATCAAGAATTCATTTCTCATTTCTTCTCATTTCACAAGCAAATCAAATGCTTCGCGAGAGACGTCAGCAACAGAAAATTGCAAGAAAGCTAAGTACCACTTCCTTGAATATTTTACTTACAGAAAATGAAATTTTTTGATTTATTTTATAAAAAACGATACTATCGCAATATTTCAAAGAGCATTTCTAAGATTTTTAATATTTCAAAAAATTTGATTTAATTTACCAAAAGCGATATAATCGCCAGATTTCTATAATTTCAAAGATTTCAAAATATTTCAAAGATTTTTTGATTTGATTGACAAACAGCGATACAATCGCAAGACTTCAAAATTTTCAAAAGATTGCAAAAAATGAAATTATCACAAAAGATTTACAGATCTCCAAAATTTTCAAAGATTTCAAAGATTACAGAAAACGAAATTATCGCAATAAATTTAAGATTTACAAAGAGCGATACAATCGCAAGATTTCACAGATTTCTCTAGAATATTTCCTTTACAGAAAAAGATTTTTAATTTAACAATGCGATACAATCGCAAGATTTCAAAGAAGATTTCTAAGATTTCAAAAGATTTTAATGAATATTTACTTCCAATATGATGTTATCGTGAAATGACAGAAGTGAAAGACTGAATGAAAGAATAAAGAAACACGAAGCTATCGTGAGAAACGCGAATACAATTTCGCAGAGACATAAGAATGGGACGAACCTTTATGGCGTGCACCCTAGTTCACGAATAAAATTTCGTAAGAGGCAAATGTAAGACCTAATAGTGTGTCATATAAGGGGGTATCTCTTGACATGATTCAGCGATAAGGTTATACCGATGCTGGAACCTGAGTCATGCAGATGTTGGGGTTAAAGAAAACCTATCCGAGAGAGAGATCTTGGATTTCCAACTATATAAGGTTATACCCTGGTTGGACGACCGAGAATCTCTTCCAAGAAGTGCAAAGTATGACCAAGGCGCCGAGGTACACGGTTGAGCCAAGAGTGCCCGGGGCGTACGAAACTCCCTTGCCATTCTTGGTGAGTCTTGGCTATGATGCACTTGGCATGAAGAAAACCCCACTTAGGGTGCAGTCTTGTAACTATAAGCCATATAGGCATAAAGGATAAGAGGCTGCGAAAACAGCTGGTTGTTGGCAAATCTGGATGGGAGGAGCTAGTCTTGTATGGCCGATGTGCCCTCTTTGAAGGGGAAAACAGGGGGGAGATAAGGGCGGCACCCTCCATTAGGGAGATGATAAGTGTCTTAAGACGGCAATGTCATGGGGATTTATGATCGCAAGAACGTTTAGGCCTGTCATATTGTCGCGTGAAGTAAATTATACAGAGGCAACAATCCATAAGAGATATGTTTAGATGAGATCAATGGGTTTTTACATGAAAATGTAAAGACGTCCTGTGATTTCATCGCAAGACGACAATGTCATGGGACTTTATTCTCGCGAGGGGATTTTGATCTGTCATATTGTCGCAGAAAATTCAAAGAAAAATGGATAAGGCAAGATCAATGGGTTTTTACATGCAAATGTAGAGACGTCCTGCGATTTTGTCGCAAAAAGAAAAATTGGCAAAATAAGACCTTTAATTAGGAAGGCAAAATAAGACCAATAGAATAATTTCAAACTTAATTATTTTCTTTTAAGAATGCAGTAAAGATTTGCTCATTGCAAGAGAGATAGCAAGTACTATCAGAATCTCTCAGAAGTATTGTTCACAATTTTTCAGAAGTATTATTCAGAGTCTCTCAAGAGGATTGTCTACAATCTCGCAGCAATATTCATCGCAACACTATTCAGAACTATTCATCGCGACACTATTAAGTACTATTCATCGCAGAACTATTCAGTACTATTCATCGCGGTACTATTCATAATTTCGCAGAAACATTCAGAAATTTGCAAACTCATTCAACATCTCGCAGACTATTTCAGAATTTCACAGGAGAAGTCATTATTTCGCAGAATGAGGCAGAGGCAATTCGTTCATTTAACATTTTTTCAAGGATTCTTCCTTCATAGATAAAGAACAGAGGCAACTATGGATTACCAAGAAGACATTTTATGTTCTTTATCTTCTCGTCAAGAATCATTTCCAAAATGGACAAGAATTTTCACCAGAAATGAAGTGATAATTTCGCATGAACAGAGGCAATACTTATGATTTTCATTCAAGGACGGATACTTCTTATATTTTGAGGATTTCTTCAGGATACTTCATTATATTTCTTCAAGGATACTTCATACTTTACTTGCCAATACTTTGTACAAGAGTTAATACTTCTTATTTACTTAGCAAATATATGGAACTTCACAAAAGAATAAAGGCAAGTACGATTTTCTTTTCAAGTCTAGTATTCTTTTGCTCGTTCCTTCATCAACAAAAATCAAAGACTACTAAGTCTAGTATTCTTTCGATTTTTTCTTAAAGATTACTTTTCAAGCAATATTCAAGAAAAAATAGGCAGGATGTAGGACCAAAATATCGCCACAGCAATATTCTGACGAGATTAATAACATTTCTGCGAGCGTCACATCGAATTCTCCAACAACACTTTGCGAGTGTCATAAAATAATGACATAACAGTTGACGATTGAAGAAGCACAAAAAGAACATGATTCACTAGCGATGGTTATGATGCTTGCGAGAAGGAATAGTATAGCTACTGCGATAATATCGCAAGAGATATCCGAAATTAGAGGACAGCTTAGCTGTCACCCATTATGTAATTTCCTATAAGTAGAGATCCAATAGATTCATGAAGGGATGGTGTATTTTTTAGAGTTGAAAAAGTCTTGAGGAGAGAGATAATTTTAGGAGAGAGAAATATTTTGCAGAGAGAGATTTTTAGAGAGAAAATGTATTTTCTTTATCATCTTCTTCCCCAAAACTAGATTTAGAACTCCATTAATGGAGATTATTAATGTAAATCAATTGTAAATTTAAACAATCATAGTGAAGAGTCATGGATGTAGATCAAATTGATCGAACCATGTAAAAATCCGTGTGTCTATTTACAATTTTTAGAATTTTAAAACCATGTAAAAATCCGTGTGTCTATTTACAATTTTTAGAATTTTAATCATACTTTTAATATCAAATTAGTTTAGATCAAGAGATTATTATCAAGATATTACAAGGGGTGTGTTGTGGGAAATCCTGCAACTACAGCTTGATGGTAGCTTTACCAAAAATCAGAGAATCTTCGGCAAAAAGAAGGTGACTAATATGAATGCTTTTCGGAGAAATTTTGAAACCAGAGATAGTTCCAACCGCTTCGGAATTAGAAAGAGTTCTAGAGAACGATTCCATACAAAGGATGAAAATATAGGGAGAGAGGGGATCCCCTTGACGTAAACCCCTAGTGGGTTTGAAAGAGGTGCTAGGAATACCATTAATTAGAATTTTAGAAGTACTAGTGCTAACACATTGGAATATAAGGTTGCACTAGGCATAAGAGAAGCCCATGCGCTTTAAGATAGCCATAAGAAAAGGCCATTCTACCCTATCAAAAGCCTTGGCCATATCGATTTTCAGCCCCATGAAGCCTTTCCCCCCCCTTTTTTTTCCTCATAGAATGGATAATTTCATGGGCCACGAGAACATTATCCGAGATTTGTCTTTGCTGAACAAAAACACTTTGGTAAGGAGAGATTAACCTATCCAAGTGGGGTTTTAATCTATTGGCTATGACTTGGGATATAATTTTGTAAACGATATTGCAAAGACTGATGGGCCTATAATCACTAGGAGTAGTGGGATGATGAACTTTAGGAATAAGAGAGATAAAGGTCTGATTTAGTTGTTTTAGCATATGGCCACTAGCAAAGAAAGCCTTCATAGTTTTCTTAATGTCCAAATTGACGAGGTTCCAGTTTTTTTGAAAGAAGGAAGCTGGAAAGCCATCCGGACCCGGGATGGCATTGATAGGCATACCGAAGAGGGCCTGCTGAATCTCAACTTCAGTAGGAGGAGACATAAGAATTTTGTTGTCATCATCGGTAATGACAGTAGGGACAATATTGACTATGTCATAGTCAATAACAGGGGATGAAGTGATGAGGAGCTCTTGGAAGTGAGAGTTAAGACAAATACCAATCTTAGTTCTTCCCTCCATCCAAATATTGTTAGAAGAATAAATCCCATCAATGTTATTTCTCATACTTCTAATGACCATATTTTGGTGAAAGAATTTAGTGTTCTTATCGCATAGGGCTATGAATTTTTCTTTACCTTTAATTTTTAGCATTTCTTCCTCGTAATCATAGAACTTTTTGAGATTAGCTCTAGTGCTGATTAAAAGAGGGTCATTTAATCTATTAAGCGGATTGGCCAGAAATTCCTTGAGAGTGATGGATAGAGATTTTATATTAGATTGTATGTCACCCAGCTGAAGTCTATTCCATTTATGAATTTCAGCTTTGACATTTAGAAGATTATTAATGAGGCGAAAGGCATGAGACCCTTGAGTTTCAGAATTCCAACTTTCTTTGATGACATTTCTGCAACTCTCTTCTTCTAAGTAAAGACCAAATTTTTTTAATGGTTTATGACCAGGATGAGGCTGAGCATCAGTGTTTAAGAAAATAAGAGAGTGATCTGATCCTATATGGGGTAGATGATGGAGTTTAGCATTAGGGAAAAGGATGGACCATTTTCCAATGGCCATACCTCTATCAAGTCTTTCTTCAATATGATGTCTACCAGATTGTTGGTTAGACCAAGTGAAGAGAAATCCTATAAAACCTATATAATTCATTCCTAGGAAATTGAAAATAGATTGGAAAGTAGTAATGGAGTTTTTGTTTTGGATGTTTCCACCTCTTTTTTCGGAGGGAGAGAGGATCATGTTTAAATCTCCTAGAATAAGCCAAGGAGAGGTGACAAAGGGAGACATTTTCTGGACTAGGGACCAACTAAGATCTTTTTTTTCCGGATGAGGGGATCCATACATGCAAGTGAGGAGCCATTCAGACTTAGAACTTTCAATCAAAATCAGACAGTCAATTTGGTTATCATCTTGGTGAATGATATCCAACTTAGTGGATCTATCCCAACAAACAGCTAAACCACCTTTCTTACCAATCGGAGGTTGAGTACACACATTATAGTAACCATTCTTGTTTAGAGTCTCAATCACAAAATCATTTTGTTGCATTGTTTCAGAAAGAAAAATGATGTTTGGGTTGGAATCCGAAATAAGTTTGCATAGTTGTTGTCTAGTATCTTTTGGACCAAGCCCTTGGCAATTCCAAAATAGAATATTAATAAATTGCCAGAAATAGGATATGATGGGATAGGATAAGGTAATGAGAGGGTTTATGAAGTAATGAGCATAGTTATAGAATAACTTAGGTTGTCCTAGAATCTTAACACATGAAACATTCAGGAAGTAAACCAGATAAACACATGATTGGGTAGTAAATAACTGCAATTTAGGGGGTTGACAAGAAATAAAAACTTTAAGTTTTTGGAAATTCCTGACCTGGATATGAGGAAGGGTATTTACCTCAGCAGGTAAACATATAAACACATGATTGTAGAAGGAAGATTTGTGGAACACCATATTGTTGGGAAAATTCCCGACGGCATCACCAATCTGATCTCCTTCCTTCATGTTCAATCTCAGAGCTTTATGACCAGCGCCGAACAGAGGGGTTTTAGCCGCTTTTGTATTTTTATTGATGTGATAGGAGGAGCCAGCAGCACCGGGGTTGCACTGGTGATCATTTAGATGATGGGTGTAATGGTTTGATGGGCCGAAATAAACTAGAAGGAGAATGTTATTAGAACGATTAATTTATACATATCTTAGTATATTCTTGGGTAAAGCATGCGGATCCCGATAAAACCAGGCGTGCAATTGTCTCTTGCCATTTTGTTGGTCTGTTTAATATTTGTAGTTTTACACATGGTTAACGGTACTATTTTTGTTTTTGGGGTGTTTCCTAATAAATTTATGCTTTTGCACATGTTGAACGGTATTGAATTTGGGCTTTTGCACGTGGGTGAAGGACTTTTGTAGGGTATAATTTGCTTCTGCATGCTTTTGGATAGTGATGGTTTTATCGCGAATAATGAATGTTGTCTGAAAACGATGCTTTTTACGAGGACAATTGCGTGCTTTTGGGTTGGAGCACTCGGTGGTTATGTATGATGTGTTTTCTTGTTTTTGTCTTGGGTAGTTGATGTCATTATTTGCACCGAGATGGAAGATGCATGTGGTACATTGGGTGGCCTCCTTTTTACTGTCCCCCGCTGAGCTGGCATGTTTACTGGTATACTGAGATTGAACATTTCGGGGAAGATTGGCGCCGGACAAGTATTTGTCTGAAAACAAAATCAAGAACAGATGGTAGTTTATCGAATCACAATTTAAGAGCTTAGAGTTCATGGAGGAATCGATAGGGCAGAGCTTCATAGAATAATAGCGGATTAGGCATTCATAGGGAAAGACCCAAGCAACATTCCTATTTCTAAACTGGACTACCCATCTAGAATCAAAGGAGCTGTTATTAAATAAACTAAAAGTTCGAGGTACGCTTAGCCCGAGAGATAAGAGAATACAGTATAAATCACGGTTCGTCGCTGCGGTGTGGTAGCCTTGGATTTTATCAGGATATTTTGAGGTGCCTTCAGTAGCCGATGGACTCGTCTTCCCCGTCGCCTGGACTGCCTTTATCAGTTTAGAGGAGTAGCAAGGTGTTCTTGCTTTGGACAGTTTCGAGGGGACTGTATCAGGTGGGAGAGAACTCGGAGGACGTGATTTCATGAGAGTTGCATTGCAGCTTTTATCATCCTTCATTGGTAACGATGTCTGAAAACAGGCCCAGAATTCAGGTTGAGCCTTTAGTGTCTCTAGTGTTTTCGAAGATGAGGTTTTATGAGGGAGTTTTTCTTTAACTTTTCTCTTGCTTTGGTGGTAACCTACTGCTATTTTTTGTTGGTTAGTTTGGTCTAATGAATTTGTAAGGTTGTTGGTTGTTGAGAAATTTGGTTGGGTTTGAGTGGGTGATTTCTGGTTGTTAAGATGTTTGGATTGGAAGTTGTTTTCATGGAGCTTTTCAATTGTTACTGTTATTTCAGAGATTGAGTTTTCATGGAGGTTTGGTGTTGTTTCTGTTATTTCTGAGATTGAGTTTTTGCTGTTGTAAGACTGCCCTTTGAAAAGAACATAATGAGTTTATGCGTGATAATACGGGATATCACTTCCCTTTGGAAAGAACATCTTATACAACAGCCGATGGTAGTCGTCACACACGTACAATGACCGTGCAGCAAAAAATAGGGAAAAGGAAATTGAAGCTCGGAGGATATGCGAGTCTCGTTTTTTTAGGTCTGAAGGGTGGATACTAAATATTCTACGTACTAAAATAAGCTTGTGGTGTTATTTGACGAAATATTGATGGTGTGAAAAAACAAAAGGCTCATATTGGTCAAAATATTTTCCGGTGGGGCTAGAAGCTCTAGGAAGAGATCTTTGTTCAGCTTTTAACCACAACAGAGGAAATTCACCTGAAATCATATTATTAATAATAATTATTATTATTTTTCCGAAAGCAAAAAGAATTAGGAAATTGATTGAGGTTAGAAACTCGTTAGAACTTGGAGTGGGTCTGTTAGTGTATAAACAAGGGTCCAGACTTTGGAGTATATGTTAAGAATCCTATTTTTGGGGCTCTCCACAGATGGCTTTTTGGGGGCTATTTGGGGTCATGAAATAACAACCCATAGCCTCCTTATTCATCATTTTTTGAAATGTTTAATCTATCCTTAATTTGATTAGTGCTAATTAAATTGATTAAGCTAACTAATCAGTCTTAATGAATGATTAGACTAATCAAAATATTAAGCTTTTGTAAATCAAAAATTAATCTTTTTGAGTTTTGAAGAAGGAAAAATGGTGATTTTGGTGAATTTTTTTTTATTTTTTTTGAAGAAAAATGATGAAACCCTTCATCACAAAACTCAAGATAACCTTATAATCAACTCCCAACATCAATTTCATCAATTCAAATCCGTCAAAAATATGAAAAAAAAAATCTAGTATTGTCTGCTGTTACGGCTGGGTAAATTTGTCGACCCGGAAGAAATTAGTAATTTACGGCTCGAAATCGAAGATTTCCAAATAGAGATTACTTTCGCTATTTGGTCGACAAGAACTCCCAACCGATTTTTTCCTACTATTTTTTGTAAGTATAAGAAACGATTCATTTACTAGGTTTTCCAAGCCGAAAATTCAAGTTACGGCTGGGGAACCTAGCCGAAAGTATGCATTTTCAAGGGAAAACCTAACCGAAATTAAACCTATGTTTATATATATATATTTTTATGTGATTATCAGAATAGCTTACGGCTAGGAAAATCTAGCCGCATACACTCTTTTACGGTTGGGAGCTCTTACTTTCCCAACCGTACAAGTAGGTTCAGGGTTCACGGTTGGGATACATGTATTTTACCAACCGTAATACAGGATTCACGGTTGGGAAAGCGTGAACTCCCAGCCGTTATACAATTTTAGAAACTTTTTTTTTCTCAACTTAATCGAATTGATTTTTTAAGTCGATCAAAAGTAAAAATAAATGGTGGGTTTTCTTAGTTGTTGTTTTTTCTATCATCTCTATATACACAATGGAGAAGATGAAGAAGAAGAGAGAAAGAAAAGTAATAGATTTTTATTTTATTTTAGGATCATCATCTTCATCACGATGCAATGAAGAATCATGATGTGATGGAGAAGAAATAGAAGAGAGAAAGAAGAAGATTTAAGTTTTTTAATGATCACGATTTCATCATGAAATTATGATCATCATTTTCATCGTGATTTTATCATGATGAAATGAAGGAGAAAAGAAGAAGAAGAAGAGAAAATTAATGTTTTTTTTTATTTTTTATATAATTATAGGAAAGGTATATTTGACCTTTCCTATTGATTTGGTTTCCCCCTATAACATTAAGTCTAAACTTAGTAAAGTAGCCCCCAAAAATCAATCCGTGGATAGCACCAATAATAGGATTCTATGTTCTTTCTCTCCTTCATTTCTCTCTCCTTTCTCTCCTTCCCCTATCTAAACGAAAACCCCACCTTCATTTCTCGTCGCCTGCTCAGATCGGATCCTTTGAAGCAGATCTGAGCAGCTATGTTCATTTGTTGGTCTCCATGCTTCTCTGCTACTTGTTAATAGCTTTTGTGTCGTTTTAATTTATGTATTTACTCATGTTCTTGATGTTTTAAGCTTTGTTTTTTTTTCTTTGACCGGTTCTGTAATTTTTGGGATGTGTTTGTTTGGAACTTCGATTGTAACTGTTACTATGGATTGTGATCTGTTGGAGAGAAAAGATCAAGACATATCACCATTTTCAGCTCGAATCTGTAGGCAAATCACTCCATCAGCAGTGTCTTCGGCTTATATGTATGGATCGACTCCGATCTGCAGCTCTATGTGCTCTCTGAATCCTCTTCTAGGGTTTATTTGTGATCTAATTTTAATTAGGTCAAGTTTTTATTCGGTTATTAGGTTAATTTTAATCTTTATCTGGTCTGCTTTGATTCTATCTCATTGGGGTTTTGTAACTGTCACTGTAATGGGTATCTTATGTTTGGGTCACGATCTGATCGGAAATAGCTTCAAGTCTGGTTTTGATATTCTCCGACAAATACAGGAGTTCCGACGAGTTATCCGGCGAGTTCAATGTTTTCTGTCCGTGAAAATTTCAGTCAAACCGTCTTCAAGATGTGGTTATCAGAATAAATCAAAAAAATGTTCTCGGGCTGTGGATTATGCACCAAAGATCCAAGCTCTCCCGTACGTATGCGGGTGTTACTGTTACGCCTACTGGCCACCTACGATTCCTTTTCCTGTGATTCCGGTAACTGAGATTCTACTATCAGAGATTCGTTACATAGTCCGATGTGAGATTGATTTGCAGTTTGTTGTGGTTGTATATGATGTCATGTATCTTTCGGGGTAAAACCTGTTTATTTATTAAAAAAAAAAGTTAATATTTTTTCCAAAAAGCGAAAGGAATTAAGAAATTGATTGAGGTTGGAAACACGCTAGAATTTGGAGTGGGTCTGTTTGTGTATAAATAAGAGTTCACACTTGGGGTTATATATAGTATTAATATTTTTTTCTTCTTAAAGCGAAAGGAATTAGGAAATTGATTGAGGTTAGAAACTAGCAGGAACTTGGAGTGGTTTTGTTGGGGTATAAATAGGGGTCACGACTTAATCTCTTGTGTGCACTCTAAGTTCTTCTTTCTTTTAACTGATCGTTGTTAAACCACGACTAAACGAGTTTTGAATTTAAATCGGGAACACCACCATTTAATTATTGTGACGAAACCGTTTCCGGCTTATATTTTTGGGTGGTAAAGGAAGGAATCTGATTCCGACAGTCGAAAGAGTTTATGCCCCCACCGGAGTGTTACTGGTGTGTTGTTATACATAACTCGGAGGATCTGTACTGGGACACCCCTTTTTAAAGGTTTCAAACACAAAAACACTAAAACATCCAACGGCACAACTTATCCTTGTTTCATTTTCATTTTGGAAATGAAAATAAAACTCTTCTAAGATAACTCTACTTCAGCGCAGAGGAAAAAAGGAGGAATTTTTTCCTGTTAAGTTATCAATTGAGGGGGGAACACAGTTTTGGATTACCAATTTTCTAGGTAATCTCCTTAAATTGTCTTTTGATCGAAATTTTTGTTGATCTAGGGCTCAGTAATTTCATTTTTGAATTGGTAATTTGTTTGCGAAATCATTATACATCCTGATTAGGAAGCGTTAGTAGCTGCAGCAACATCAATTTCAAGATATGACGATGAGCAGGAAAACCTTTATTAGATCGAAGAAAACAACTAATCCATTGGATATCAAGATAATCAACAAGGAGGACAAAAAGAAAAGAGTATATAGGAGGAAGAAGAATCTTCCTCATGATTTGATTATGGAGCAGATCCTCACTAAGGTCTCAGTTCCAACACTAGTTAGATGTGGTGCCGTCTCAAAATTGTGGTACAGGACCATTCATAAGGAAAAACATTTAGCTTCTTCTCACTTTCTTCATTCAAAAAACAATGCGAAACTCGGATTTACTCTTCTCAATGTTAAGGAACAAGATTCTTCTTCTAACAGAAACAGTTCGATGATGGGGAATCATTTTTTTACTATAGATGATGATAAAAAGTATTTGCGGAAATGGTTCAAGGTTGATTTTCTTACTTACTTTCTGGTAGCGACTCTTCGTAATAATGGTAGAAAGGAGAAGTTGGTGGGTTATTGTAATGGCTTCACTTGTGTTGCAACTATGGGTTCTCCTTGTTATAAGGCTGAATATGCAATCCTTAATCCTCACAGGCTCGAAACTCTCTACATTTTCAGTCCAGGTTATATCTTCAACAGCAGCATTGTATCTCATGGATTTGGATATGATTCCGTTAGAAATGAATACAAGGTGGTAACTATTTATTATGATGGCCAGGATATAATTAGTGGAAACTTCAAATGCATAGTCTTTACATTGGGAACCAAATCATGGAGACAAGTCGCTACTATAAACCCAGCATTATCAGGAGGAGGTCATGTTAATTTTTTTTTGAGAGAGAAGTTAAAATTGATTATCAGGTGCCAAGTAGGCACATCAAGAGAAAAAAAATACAGACACCACCAGTAAACGATACTAGGAGTGTCAAAAAAGAAGCTAACTGGGGCAAATTACATGTAAATCTTTGCCTCCCAATTTTGAACCAAATCATCAAAAAACAAGCCTTCAAAAACATGGTATGGAAGTCCCCATTGGAAGATAAGAGACTTGACAACAACAATTACATCTTCTGTTGTCGACTCTTTGTTGTGGAAGACCCTTCTATTTCTCTCGATCCATAGCGCCCACCAGATTGCGTAAGGAAGATTGTTCCATATGAAGTTGTGGGTTGCATTTGGGATTTCCCTCTTCCATGACTTAATGCATCCATCCGTTGTCTCGCACATTGCTAGATGAATTTTACAATATTCAAGAAAGTACAACCACACCTTATAAGAGAGGGTGCAATAGAGCAGGACATGATGTATTGTTTCATCCTCGGCTCTACATAAAACACATTGTAGAGAGCTTACTGTCACTCCTCTCCGGTGTAAGTTGTCAAATGTTGGTGTAGCATTCCAAAGAGTAGACCAAATGAGAAAGGATACTTTGGGAGGTACCGTCGCATTCCAAATAAGTTTGGGATTCGGAAAAGTATATGCATCATTGTCTAGCGTTTGAACCTCATAACAAGACCTCGTAGAAAATTTACATGACTGGGAGGGTAGCCAAGTTCTAACGTCTTCTTGCATATTGATGAAATCTGGGTTTCCTATCTCCTCCACCAATTTAATAGCTTCCAATACTTCTGAACGCCTCAAATTTCGATTGAATTGAAGGTTCCATGTTGAATTAGAGTGAGCCCATGTTATCGCTTCCCTGACTGTTGCCTCTTTTGCTTTACTCAATCTCCACAGCAAGGGATACTTCTCTCTCAACGGAACCATAGTACACCAATTATCTTTCCAAAAGCTCGTTTTGCTGCCATCGTTAACGGTGATGCTAGAGTTGGCTTGAATTAGCTTCTTGGATTGCATAATCCCCTTCCAGAGCCCGCAACCATGCGCCGTAGACACCTCATTCGGTAGCCAAGTTTCTGCATTCCCCCCATTTTTTTTTTGAATAATTTTTCTCCATAAATGGTTGCGTTCGTTTCCATATCGCCAAATCCATTTTGCTAACAAAGCTTTGTTAGTTTTCTTGATCCTCCTGATGCCTAAGCCTCCCTTTTTTTTTGTTTTGGAAACTCTCTTCCATCCAACCCAATGCATAGTCTTCTTTTCAGCTGTGTCACCCTATAAAAAATCTCTTGATATTTTTTCAATTTTATCCGCCACCCACACCGGTATAGAAAACAACGACAAATAATAGATGGGAATACTAGCCAACGTGCTCTTAATTAGCGTCACCCTTCCCCCCCTAGAAATATACTTCTTTTTCCACGGTGGTAATCTTTTTTGGATCTTCTCAATTACTGGTTCCCAAATTTGATTTTGCCTTGATTTTGTTCCAAGAGGCAGGCCTAGATACGTGAGTGGAATCTCATCGCAGGCGCATCCAAGAAATTCCGCTGCTTGTAAACCCAAAATCTTGTCTTGTTCATTGTTGCTAATCACCATCAGGCTGCTTTTAGTCAGATTCACTTTTAGCCCCGTAATGGCTTCGAAGCAAAAGAGAATGGTCTTAACGGGTTTTATTTCTTCCATACTTGCATCCACAAACAGTAGAGTATCGTCCACAAATTGCAAGTGAGTTATACTCTCACTATCATGGCTAACTTGAAAACCCGAAATAAGACCCGCTTCTTTAGCTTGGTGTAACATTTTAGCCAAGATTTCTGCTACCAACAGAAAGAGAAAAGGGGACAGGGGGTCACCCTGTCTTAGCCCCCTAGAGCTTCTGAATTTTTCTGTTGAGACACCATTAATAAGAACCGACAAATGAGTTGTCTTCAAACATCCCCTAATCCATTTCCTCCAAATAGCTCCAAAACCAAATCTTCCCAGCATATAATCCAAGCAATCCCAGTTCACCCTATCATAAGCTTTTTCAATATCAATTTTGCAAATGAAACCTTCCCTTTGTTGTTTGAGCCTAGAGTCAATCAGTTCGTTCGCGATTAGCACACTATCCAAAATCTGTTTATCCTTCACAAAAGCCCCTTGACAGTTGGAGATGATTTTAGGAATTACCTCTTTAATTCGGTTTGCCAGTATCTTGGTAATAATCTTGTAAGCCCCTCCTATTAGACTTATAGGCCTAAAATCATTGAAATAAGAAGCTCCATCTTTTTTGGGTATTAAGCATAGAAAGGTACAGTTTAGTCTCCAATCAATCTTGCCACCGTTCTGAAATTCTTTTACCACCTTCATAAAGTCGTCTTTGATAATACTCCAGGTTGCTTTGAAGAATTCATTAGTCATTCCATCCGGACCTGGCGATTTGTTTGATGGAAGTTTGTTGATGACTCGTAATACCTCATCTTGTAAAATTGGAAGTTCTAACGCTTTTTTCTCATCATTTGAGAGAGAAGGAAAATCTAACATATTTGCTTTAGGTCTCCACTCTTGGTCCTCCGTGTATAGAGTAGAAAAGAACTTGATTGCTTCTTCTTGCATAGCTGCCTGACTAACGAAGTCACGATCCTCCACTTGAATCTTATGAATCCAATTTGCTTTCCTCCTCCCATTGGCAACCACATGAAAGTACGAAGTATTTCTTTCTCCCTTTTGAGTCCAGTTGATTTTAGCTCTTGTTTCCCATTTTTGGTGTACTAGATGAGACACTTTACTGTGCTTTCCCAGTAATGAAATTCTGTCGTTAAACTCTTGTTGCGAAAGATGTTGTGATTCCTCTTTCGAGTCTAATTGCTCAATTTGTTTCTCAAAATCATTCAGTTTAGCGTCCATTCCATAAAATTTATCTCTACTCCAAGTCTTGAGAATTGGTTTCAAACTTTGAAGTTTCTTTGCGAAAATGAAGCCAGCCGAGCCAGAGAAGACAAATTTATTCCACCAGAAGCTCACTAGATCATAAAAAGTTTCATTCTCTAACCAGTACTTCTCCACTCTAAAAGGTGATCTAGATATTTTCTGAGGACCACACTGTAAAGTAATTGGTGCATGGTCTGAAGCACATCTCATGTTAATTACGGTCCTGCGAATGTTCAAATTAGAGCAGTGAAGCATAGTGATAAATCAGCCATCTTTTGTGCTAATGATTCTGGGGACAATCTGTTTTGGAAGATAATGGTAACTAATAGAGGAGGAGGACATCATGACGAACCTGATAATAATAATGTCAATACTGGTATGGAGATGGTGCTAGCGTTTGATCTCCGTGATGAGAAGTTTCAGTTTATTCAACTCCCACCCTTGCCATCTACAAGTACGATTGAGCAGCAGAAACTATCTGTTGTAGATTATCACCAGCTTCTGGAGTACAAAGGATCTCTTTGTGTTGTTCGCATAGAAAAATGTTTAGAAATGACCAGCGATTGCTATCACCGCCGTCATCATTATCATTATCAGAGCACTAGTAACAGTAGCGGTAGTTGTTGTTGTTGTTCTAAGGTACAATTGCACATATTGAAAGATAAATTCAAGCAAGTATGGGTTACAGAGGATACTTTTGATGTTCATATTCTCAAACCCCCTTTCACATCATCAGTATTTTCAGATGATCCCTGCTGTTTTTGCTTAAACAGTACGACAACGCCTCCTACTCGTGTAATGAGTTTCTCTGATCAGGTTTTTCTGTACTGGTTCTATGTGGACTATCTGCAAGTCTACAATCTTCGCACCAAACAGTTTAAGGTGGTATCTCTAGTTACTAGAAGTTCAGACATTAAGAAATTTTTTCATAATAAGATGAAAGAAGCCTCGGGGTCTGTCCACAGCGGTGGTGACGTTGATGAGGATGGTGATGATGATGATATTTATTGTTCGAGTATGGATTATCAGCTACATGCTCAAGTGCAAAATTTCCTCTCCCTGCAAACCTTCCTGCCCGAAGGAGTAGTGACTAAATTTGATAAAGATGCTTTTGAAAAGTTAGATATGGAGAAAGAAGAAAGACCATATTCAGCATATTTGCGTATCATTCGAAAATCAGCAGAGTACTATCCATTTTAGTCCTTGCACAGTATATGATTTTTGAACATACTTGCCACTACTGCTTCTGCTTCTACAGTAATACTCGTATATTGGGTCTTTGATCAGGTTTTACGGTACGGTCAAAACATCTTAAGCTGGTAAGATTATTTACTTTTAATAAGTTCAGATGGTTATCCTTCTCGAACTAAGATGAAAGGAAACTCAGATGTCGTCCACAAAGAATATCTGTTGGTCGAGTATTGAAGATTTAACTTTCGGTTCTAAGGATACCACCAAGATTGAACTAAGAGTATTTATTTTTAGCGAATCATCCTCCTGTTTTTTTCTTCTTTTATTTAGTAATTCTAAATGTACTGTTATTTTTATTATGATCAGCTCTATTGATAGTTAAATTTAATTTAGAGGGAGAAATTGATTTATTTTGGTTTGTGGAGAATGAATTTCAGATTTATGTAGGTTAACTCACTCCACCTGCTACCTTAACATGATTCATACACCTCTGTAATATTACAACATAATTGAACTTTCTTATACTGCATGTTTTAGTCACAAGTTTCTTATTTGATTCGTTTGTATTCTCTCGGCAGTTCTCAAATTTTTTGAGGACTGCACTGTTTTGGATGTTAATTGCAACAAAATTAGATTTTTCAGTTTTCCGTTGATGTCATTTTGTTTATTTTGGTAATATTATTAGTACTTAAGAGTTTATGAAGAACACCTTGTCGTTTCAAGCTGGGACTCTTCTTGTGAAGTATCTCAGCCTTCCTCTTTTATCAATTAGGCTTACTTGTACTTACTGCTTGCCAACAATTGATCATGTTACGTAGTGAGTTAAGCCATGGGAAATTAAGTTTCTCTCTTGTGCAGGTAGTGTGCTTCTCATTAAAGATGTTGGGAGGCTCATTGGACAGCTTTTCTGTGGTGCTCAAGAGAGTTAATATCCATCTTCAGGAAGTTTTTATGGAGTGGTCCTGATCTAGTTTTCGAATCCAGTATGATTGCTTGGGATAAGGTTTGCTGTCCTTGTACTGAAGGTGTGCTAGCTATGAAAATTTTGGAAGTTTCATTGCAACTTTATGGGTTGCATGGGCGAAGAATACTCTTATAAAGGGTAAAGACTTCTGGTACATGAAAATCCCCAATGAAGCATCCTGGTGCTCGCAAAGGATTCTCCAACATGGAAGCACTAAACAGCCTGGTCTTACATTCTTTAGTAAGACTCTCTCTAATACTCGTTTTTGGCTTGATGACTATTCCTATAGCTTTGCAGTATGGCTCTGCTCTGCATATTAATGCTGTAGTTAGCTCTGTTTATACAATAATGGTTGGTATTTCCCATAATGTTTGAGTCGGCCTAGTTCATACTTTAGCTATGTTGGTATTTCCTTTTGGATTGGCGTTGTCATAGACTCATATATAGAGTGCATACAGCCTAGTTATCTTCTGCAGTTTTTGAAGTCCAAAATGATTTTGTGGATGCCATCAATTCTGGATCATGAGAAGGTGAGTATAACATTGCATTGCTCCATTAATATATTAACATCATTACTTTTGGTTCTGTGAAGCTTCTGAATTCTGTCTGTCATCCACCCCATTGAGGTGAAACTAGTGGGCACCAGTTGTTCCTCCTATAGTGCAGCAAATTCAAACGGCCAATTTAGAGAAAGAGCGTTTGCCAGAGCAAGATGAGAAAGAAGCCGAGATGATTTTGAATTGGGATGCTTTGAATCAGAAAAAAGTAGAGAAGAAAGTCAAATTACCAGCTAAGAAACTCTCCGTCGCTGCTAAAAAGGGTGATAGTAGTGGAGGGGAGTTGGGGGATAATACAAAGTCTGATACGACTGAACCTACCCTTAGTTTTATTTTTGGGAAGAAGAAAAAGAGCATTGGGAGTAAAAGTAATCCTAATACAGATGTGAAGGACAATGCAAGTGAGGCTGGTAAGGGAGAAAAGGAAAAAATCTCACCGAAGATGCATAAACTTTTGCTGCGAAAGGAACTCCAGGTATAACCGAGAGGTCTACAGCAAGAAAATCCAAAGCCGAAGCTATAAAACAAACTCCACCCATGTGATTTTAGGCTGTTAGGATCTGATGATTTTGGGTAAAAATCTCACCGAGAAACAGATCACTATTTTTATTTTATTCTGTTTAACAGTCAGTTTTGAGTCTGATTGAATTTTGTTTCCTTTTTAGTTTACCAACAAGAAATAAGATTGCAAGTTCCAATCCTGTAGTGGAGACTCAATGTGGAAGTTGTGGTCAAGCTGAGCAAACTATCGAGCATATCTTACTAGAATGCAGGCATGCTAGTGCTGTTTGGAGATGCATAAATATTGGTATTGATGCAGTCAAGAATAGCTCGGTGACTGTATCGCAATGGTGTTGCAGTTGGTTTTCTAATGATCGTGCTTCAAGGGATGATAGCTGGAGGTACATGCTAATGGTTAGGTTGGTTCTTGGATAATCTGGAAAGACAGATGTGAATGTGTCTATCAGGGAGTATCTTTTAACACTAATCTTGCTGGAACTGGTTTGGTCTTCCGAGATCATGCAGGAGAACGCGGGGGCATTAGGGGAACATACTCAGAAGACTGCCTATCACTGCTTTGCAGATCAAAAAGTTCATATTGAGGCAGACGCTAAGTTAGTCATTAAATCGGTTAAAAAGTTCATATTGAAGCAGACGCTGAGTTAGTCATTAAATCTGTAGTCGATGATATCTCCTACACTCATTGAGACCAGAGGAACATTATTAAGGAGATCAAGCACAACAGTCTACATTTGGATCATTGCACTTTTTTCTTATGTTAGTAGAAATGACAATCAAGTTGCAGATAAAATATCTAAACTTTCCTTTGGTTATTTGTACTCTTCTAGTCAAGGATCAAAACTTCCATTATGGCTGATCCTCATCAATACAATAATTTCTTACAACAACAACAAAAAAAAAAAAAGAATATTGGGCCTACATTAATTCTTACGTTATAAATCTTTGACCGAACCAGAAAAAAAATAATGGCCACCAGTTCAGTTGATGCAGTACGCTAATTCTTCTTTGATCCCCGCATAGTTTCTATGTGGTGACCGAGTGAGTTTCCCTTCAAAGATCATAGAGATCGTGGCAACGGATTGCCCTATTCAGCGACGGAAGCAGGATTAAAAATCTGGGTGGGCTAAATCAAATATATTAGGCTAAAAATCAAATTTTATGATGGGCTTTTCCTAAAAATTTTGCCTTTGAAAAAATAAAAAATAGTGTGTATTTAGAATTTTGGGGGTGGCTGGAGCACACCCAAGCCACCCCAGTTCCGTCACTGGCCCTATTTAACTTTTTGTTATTTTGTCGGATTTCTTATAGGTAGCCGTGGACCTGTAGCTAAACTAGCTAATAACTAGCAATTAGGTTTCACGTCTCTAATAGCTGCTTGAATTTTCCGTTGCATCAGGAGTTGAATGAAACTAGAGGTTACTATTTTTTCCGATTGTAGTGTTCTTGTGTACTGCTGAATCATCATCGTCACAACTTCACTGATTTAAACTTCCGTGGTAGATATCAATGGATGAAGTTGAGTATCTTATTCAAGTAGTCCCAGTGATATAATTTAAGGTGCTATTTCGGGGAAGTTGAGTATCTTTCAGACTACCGAGGTGTGTCAGCGTCTCAAAACCCCATTTTAAAACAGGCTTGGACTGTAGCTTCTTGTGTGATCCCGTTTGCCAGAAATAAGCTTGTGTTTGAAAATATTAAAGTCAGAAATAGAGTGTTGAAACTAATTCAGGATTAGAAGCATCAGAATGATTGGATGTATGTGAAATACCCCTATGAGCTGATAATTCTTAAAATCTTTGACAATGAACTCGAGTTGAAGTTAATCAAGATAGTCAGTAGACGTGGTAGATATCAATGGATGAAGTTGAGTATCTTATTCAAGTAGTCCCAATATAATTTAAGGTGCTATTTCGGGGAAGTTGATCTTTCAATAGAGTGTGTCAGAAAACCCCATTTTAAAACAGGCTTGGACTGTAGCTTCTTCTGTGATCCCGTTTGCCAGAAATAAGCTTGTGTTTGAAAATATTAAAGTCAGAAATAGAGTGTTGAAACTAATTCAGGATTAGAAGCATCAGAATGATTGGATGTATGTGAAATACCCCTATGAGCTGATAATTCTTAAAATCTTTGACAATGAACTCGAGTCAGGAAAGTGAAGTTAATCAAGATAGTCAGTTTGCCAGAGCCTTCCATTAGTCTTCTCTTTTGTAATGGTTATGGTCAAGGTTTGAAAAACGGGTCACGGCTCAGGTCACGGATACTAGGCGTGAGCACGTTTTGGCCAAAAAACGCGTTTTTCGGACGTTTTTTTTTTAAATAACGGGCGTTGTAACGGTTAAATAGAAAATTAAAAAAAATTTATGATGTGAATTTCCCATGTAACGGTTATAACGTGCGTGAAAACGTTTTAACGCGTCTAAAAAACGTTGTTACTAGGTTTTTTTTTTTTTTACTACTCCATATGTCCCTAAATAGATCACCTCATGTTTTCTCATTTGTCACTTCACCTCTGTAGTTGATCATTCTGTAGTAGAATAGAGTATTGTCACTTCCCCAAAACATTTTCGAGATAAGAGTGTCTACTCGCCTCATGTTTTTTCTCATTTGTCACTTCCCACTCTAGTAGAGTAGAGTCGGTAGGTTATTAGTGTATGGCTTTTAACAAAGAAGTGAAGAACTAAAGCAGAGAACTTGATTCATGAATTGAAGATTAAAGTTGGTCCAATTAGGGGAGACAACGAATAATATTTCGCGTCACTTTTTTCTTTCATTTCACTTCTTTTAGAAAACAAAATCATGGTCACACTATTTGTTGTCCTTTCTCTTCTTTATGCTCACCCTTTAAAAACACAAGAAGGCGTATTGTTGTGGACATACAAATATTCTATAACTCTGCTTCTTCCGCGAAGAAATTCTTCCTTCCTCGGTGTTTTGAAGTTTCCAAGTTTAAACTTCCAACTACAAGTTTAAGAGGTAATTTTAATATTTTATTAAAATAAGTGTTTACCACTAAATTTATTGTTTGTTTCTATGTAGTTTATTTACAACAAATTTGATTTCTTTTTCTTCATGATACCGGATGATGATGCGGACGTCGAATGTTGTCTTTGAACTAAATTTTTTAACTATACAGGTACTCTCTTATATCAACATTTAACCTAATCTCATCAATAATGAAATTTCTGAGCCGCAAATTTGTCTTACTGAAGTTATATCAAAAATGGTTAGTGGCCCGCAAGAACAAGCACAATGCATGCTAGAGGTACAAAATTACTAATACTATCTCCAAATATGTATAATTAAGTAATTTGAATTTCTAGTAACAATTGTACTTTTCTTTGTAGGCAGGAAGAATGCGAATGATGCAAGGTCAATTTGCAGCACCATCAGCACGTATTGCAGCTCAACATGATGATCTTGTAAGTTGGTGGTTATCTTATGGTGCTGAGTATCCATCCCTCCAAAAGATTGCAGTAAAGATATTAAGTCAAACAAATACATCGTCTGGATCAAAGAGGAATTGGAGTGTGTTTGAAAGAATCCACACCAAACTACGCAATCGTTTACTTTCATCGAGATTAAATGATCTGGTGTATGTCCAATACAATTTGAAGTTGGAGCAACAAAGAGTTAAAGGTAAAGCAAGGAGACATAACATTGATGTTCACGACCTTCATAGTCTACTGAGGGATGACAATATGCTTGAATGGATAGCAGGGGAAGATGAAACACCAGTTTTACCTCAAGAAGAACAGTGGTCAAATATGCTGGAAGAGGAGGCCGTTAATAATCCTGAGAATGTCCCTATACCATACAACTGGCATGATCCTGAAGTTCAAATCCCATACAAAAGGTTACCGGTGAGTGACTTTGTTTATGACTTTGGTAATCTTTCATTTGGAGACAATACACAATTTTATGAGAATGTGAATCCAACATATGATTCTCGTTACACTTGCGATCGCTCTGACCATGGTGTTCAACATATGAATGAAGGATATAATTCTAATATTTATAATAATAATGAAGTAGGTAACAATAATGATGATACTGAAGGAGGTTATGATAACGATAATGATGGTTATTATGATGATGATACTTATGCAAACGAAGATAGCCAGTACCCCGACAACGATGACTATGATGTGGAAAGGAACCGTCGAGAAAATAAGGAATACTTGAAAAAAGGTGGTGCTCGTAGTTGGTTCGCGTAGCTTTTTAAATGATGAATACTAGTTTAACAATCCTATGTTTTTTAAATTTGAAGTTTTTAATCATGTAGTTAGTTTCCTTGTATCATTTAAAAATATTTAATTCAAAGTTTACAGCTTTCAATCCAGAGAAGAAAAAAAATCAAAAGAATTGGTAAGAAAGTGATTTACACGGTTATAACGTGCGTGATAACGGGAAAACAGTTCTAAAAAACGCACGTTAAAGTGTTATTTAAAAGAACAAAACGTTCAAACTAATTTTAGAAAAACGGTTATAACGTGTATAAAAACTAAAAAACGGTACTAAAAAACTGCCGTTTTTTCCTATTTATCGGCATAATAAAGGCACGGGGTTCGGGGACCCTCACGGCCACGGTATATGGGTGTGACTGTTTTAACGGTAGTTTTTCGGTAAAAACAGACGTTTTTAAAACCTTGGTTATGGCTATTTGCAGGGATAATTTGGGTGGGTTTGTCTCTATGCTGAATCTGGTGGTGTTGGAATATCCTCAAATTAGGTAGCTAAAATATTCTGGCAATTACCTAAGCTATTGATTGGGCTGTGCAGAACGGGTTAGTAAAGCTTTTGGTTCGTCTGACCAAAGTCTATGATCACTATGTTCAGTTCTTCTGACCAAAGGCTGTAGTTTAATCATCTTTTATTTCTCTTTATACTAATTAGTTTTATTTTATTTTACTTTTAACCTCAGATGGATACTTAAATCTTCTTTTGATTCCTCTCATTGTGACTGCTATTTGATTTTTCTCTAATGGCTTTTGCCACTTTTGTTGTTGTGATCTTTGCTTTTGCTGAGTATATCTTCAATCTTTTGCTCAAGGGTTCTAAAAGGATTGGATTCAAAGCTTTTGCTCATGGTGCTTCGTGGAAAAATGTCAAATCGGCCACATCTCTGCAAAACTCGGTAGCGATTCATCCCGCCAATCAAGAATTTCAAAAAAGTTTCAAGATTCATCCCGCCAATCAAGGATTTCAAAAAAGTTTCAACATTCATCCCGTCAATCAAGGATTTCAAAAAAGTCTCAAAATTAATTCAGTCAAAAGCATCAAAATTAACTCAAAAAAGTCGCAACTACTTTTTACCTCAAATCGCGTTCATTCACTACTTCAAAACCCTATTAACTACATTTGTACTTCAAACCTTCTTTACACTTGCTTTCTTAATAGTAATCTTGGTTACTTTTTCTCTCTTTCAATCCATCTCAGACATAGCAACACTATCATAGAGGAAGGCAACTCAAATAATGTTACTGATTTGATATGCAAGTTCCAGAAAGCTACTCTGGATCTAAGTGATATATTAGAAATTGAAGTTATCAAAAATAACAACAAGGAAGATGAGGCAGAAGATACCTGGGAAGCTAGTGCTATTGGAAAAGTTATATTTGAAGGTAAAATGAATTATGATTCGATGGAGAAGGGAATTATTTTCACTTGGCCTTTTTTAACTCTTGATAACTTGAAGATCATTGAGGTGGAACCGAATGTTTTCATTTTCAAATTCAATCAATGAGACCTTCTCAACAAAGTTATTGATGAAAGGTCGTGGGGTATTAACAAACACCTCCTATTTATTCATGATTACATTCCAGAGATGGTTTACACCGGTAAACATTGGGGATACCAATTATTTTGGATTCAACTCAAGTATTTGTTGCCTGAACACATGAATGTCACATCTGTGACAAAAATTGGCCAGGTTATGGGAGAAGTCGTTGCTATAGAACCCAAATACGCTATTCCTATTGGTAATTCCCCGGTTAAGGCCTGTGTTAACGTGGATTTATCCATGCCTATGAGAAGAGGCGTCAAATGCTCAATTTATGCTGGAGTAACAAAGTGGCAGCAATTCGTTTATAAGCGACATCCAAGAAACATCTGCACGGAATTTTATATTATCAATCATTCGAAAACTGCTTGTAAAGATGATGCTATTTTTTTGAAGAAGGCTCACGAGAAACCTTATTTTGTGGGTAAGATTACTAATATTCGCAAAATAATCAATGTTGTTAAGTCCACTTCAGAAAATTCTTCAACAAAAGTTCCAGCAGTCAAGACAAGCCATAAAAAGTTTGTGAAATCGACTAGCTTCATCCCTCCAGAAGATGGAGAAGTTATTAATTTAGATTTTATCCTTAAAGCTGAAGGCATGATTACTAAAGATGATAGCAGACTAGGCAAGCGACACCGAGTTGGCAATATTGCAGACAACATCACCGAAGATTTTGAGTCCACTTCCCAAAGCACCATGGTGAATCCAATCCCATCCCTTATGAATACTCAACAGATCTCAACTGGAGATATTTCTTCTATGCAGGCCCACAAGGGAAATTAGGTAAAAAACATCTTTGTAAAATCTCATTTCATCATTTTCACATTTTATTCATCTTTTTCATACAATATTATTGACTTTAATTATTGCAGGATAAATTTTAGTCTTTCTTTTTTCTACTTTAATCATTTCTCATCATTTGCATTAAATAATTGCATTTACTTTTCTTTGATTAGTCATAAATCACCTCACAACTCTAATTCTTTGTCTCCATTTCCATTTAATTTCCCATGTATAATTTTTCTTAAGGTTCACGTTGTCTGCATTAGGTTAAGTTCTCAACAATTTTTAGTTGTGCAGTGTACCAGTTCTTCTAAAACTCATACTGCTCTTAGAATCTTTTATCAAACAGCCATGAAAATTCTCTCATGGAATGTTTAGGGCTTTAACATGTCCACTACTAGAGATCATCTTCATGACCTTATTAGAATCCATGATCCTGACAACATATTTCTTTGTAAAACTAAACTTCCTAATGATAGAATGAAATCCCTCCTTGCACCTTATAAGTATCCAAACATAGATTACCTACAACCTGTAGGTTTGTCAGGAGGTCTGGTACTTTTATGGAAAAATGGCTTATCTTGTGATATTCTTAGTTGTGAAAACAATATAATTCATGCTTTATACAAGATGATCCAAGCCAGCCAGAGTGGTTACTTTCTTGCATGTATGGGTATTATGATTATTCAAGGAAAAAGGAACAATGGAGTTCTATTAAAGAGATTGGTGAAAATCTATCACAGCCATGGATTCTTTTGGGTGATTAAGAATAGATACTACTTCAACTGTTTCTTCTTCTAATGATGGTTTAGTTCATGCTATTATTCAATATGTTGGTCTGGAAGATATCGGTTTTATAGGGAAAGGACACACTTGGTCTAACAACAACATCGGCACTGGTTGGAAGAGATCAAGAATAGATATGGCATTAGGCAATACAGAATGGAATACTCATTTCTCAGACTCGAAACTTCTTCATCTAAACCAACTTGGTAGTGATCATTGCCCAATTATGCTGGTAACACATCCGACTTCACCAAAATTATGGAAACCATTTCATTTCTTCCTCTCCTGGTTGCAGGATAAAAGTTGCTCCGCTGAAATAGCCAAAGCCTGGGAGAGATCTGTTCATGGTTCTGCTGCTTTTAAACTCATTAAGAGATTGCAATTTACAAGAATCACCCTTTAAAAATGGAATAAGACACATTTCAGAGACATTAATCAGCATGTTGATGACCTTCAGAGTAATTTAAATGCAATCCAAGCTTTACCTTATTCACAAGAGAATTCTTCACAAGCTTTAATCGTTAGTAAAGAGTTGCAAAGATGGCATCAAATTCAGCATGATTTCAACAAGCAAAAGTCCAGGGATAATTTCTTAAATGATATGGATAACAACACAAAGTATTTTCATGCTTTAAATAAAAGGAAAAGGGCACGTAACAACATAGATTCCATGGAAATTGGGTCCATTCTAGAGATGAGGTTGCTTCTTTGTTAACTAATCACTTTAAGGATATAAGTACTTCCTCTACTCCCATCATTGAAGAGCATCATTATAATCACATCCCAAATTTAATCTCTGAAGAAGACAACATGGTACTTCTAAGCACTTCAACAGATGAAGAAATTCTCAAAACTCTTAAAAGTATAGAGAATTGGTCAGCTCCAGGACCAGAAGGTTTTCAAGCAGGATTCTATAAATCTCAGTGGAATATTGTAGGTTCTGATGTGTGTGATATGGTAAAGAAGTTCTTTTCTTCTGGATTTATCTCTAAACAAATCAACAAGACTTACATATCTTTGATTCCCAAGAAGAATAAACCATGCACACCAACTGAGTTTAGACCAATAGGATTGTGTAATACTTCATACAAAATCATTTCCAAAATTTTGGTTTCTAGGATGAAGCCACTCATGGAAAGAATTATATCTCCATATCAAGCTGCATACGTATCAGGGAGATTAATTAATGATAACACAATCATTGCTCATGAGTTAATACACTCAATGAAGAGGAAGGAAGGTGCCAGTGGTTGGATTGTTTTGAAACTAGACATGTCGAAAGCCTTTGATAGATTGGAATGGCCTTTTTTTTATCAAAGTCCTTCAAAGTTTTGGTTTTTGTGATGCTTGGTGTCAGTTAATATATTAATGAATAAGTACCACTAAATTGTCAGTCCTTCTTAATGATTCTCCGTGCATGGAATTCTCTCCATCTAGAGGTGTTCGTCAAGGTGACCCTTTGTCTCTGTATTTATTCATTCTTGCCATGGAATGGTTCTCCAGAACTTTATGTGCTGCTCATCATTCAAAAACAGTTCAAGGTATCACTGCTGCAAGAGGAGCTCCCCCAATAAATCATTTGATTTTTGCAGATGATTGTCTCATATTTACTCATGCTAATTTAACCAGTGTGAATAATCTCCTACAAGTTTTGCAGAACTTTAGTTCACAATCTGGTCAAGTCATTAATTTTGACAAGTCTTCGGTTTACTATAGTAACAACATGGATCCTGAGGTATGCGCTTCTCTTAGTAATATCTTAGGAGTTAAACCAATGAGTAATAATGAGAAATATCTGGGTTCACCTCTTATTATTGGAAGATCTAAAGTAATAGCTTTTAAAGACATTCAGATGGCTTTTGAAAGGAGATTAAAGAATTGGCAGGGCACTACTCTTCATCAGGCAGGAAGGTCTACAATGGTCAAAGCAGTATTGAATGCTATCCCTACATATAAGATGAGCACATTCAAGCTACCAAAAAAACTTCTCAATAAGCTTAACACAATCCAAAGGCAATTTTGGTGGGGGCATAAATCAAATAGAGGTCTGAATCTTATCGGTTGGGAAAACATGTGTCTTTCTAAAGATTTATGAGGCTTAGCTTTCAGAGATTTAGAAATGCTTAACCATGCTTTATTAACAAAATTAGCATAGAGAATCAACCAACAACCAGATCACCTTCTGCACAAGATTCTTAAGGAGAAATATTTCAAGAGAGACAATTTCTTACATTTAATTGGTGAAAAGAGTGGCTCTTCTTGGGTTTGGAAGGGGATTGAGAAGGGTCTTTCGATTCTACAACAACATTACTGCATGGAAATAAATAACGGAAAAACCACAAAAATATGGATAGACAAATGGGTGATCGACTATGAGTACAAATTGGAGCCGCTCCATCCTTATCATCATCAGTATGAGTATGTAAGTGAACTTATTATCCCGGGTACTGATTCATGGAATGTGCCTTTATTAAAAGATTTATTCAGACCAGATGTGGTTAACAAAATTGTTAGAATGCAGCTGTCAGTTTGGGAAGAAGATGTTATGAAATGGATGCCATCGAAAGATGGCAATTTCACAGTAAAAAGTGCCTACAATTCTTTAATGAAACAAAGAATACAGAACCAGATTGCTATTAGTGTTGTTCCTCAACATATCTGGAAATCCCTGTGGAAAATGAGATTAAATTAGAGGATAAAGCTGTTTATTTGGAAATGTCTCAAGGACATAGTGCCATCCAGAGTTCGTCTTTGTCATGTTATGAACTCTATAGCTACTTCCTGTGGTATCTGTGGGCAAGAAGATGAATCTCTTTACCATTTACTTATCTCTTGCAATCATGCCAAGGCATTTTGGCGTATTCTCAACGTTAATATTGATCAGATTATCATCAACTGTAATAGTGTGCGAGACTGGATCATGTCATGGTTTCAAGGAATTCATAATGCTAGCAATGATGATCTACATACGTGGAGATCATTATTAATGGTGGGTTGTTGGATAATCTGGAAGGAAAGATGCGATTGCGTGTTCCACGATAAATCTCTTAACCCTACTGAAACTGCATCTAGAATTAACTATACCCTGATGAGTTTTAAACCTGTTATGCATAATAGTGTTAATGCATCTCCTACAATTACACAACATGATCAGGGGCAGAGCCACATGGAAGGGTGGGTGTGCACTTGCCCACCCAGCCTATATGGTTTCCAAGCCAAATTTTTCGTATTTTAGCCCAATTTAGTCATTTTTACTCATTTTGCACCCCCTTAAATGTCCACTAATTCATGGTTTGCCCACCCAATTCTCAAAACCTGGCTCCGCCCCTGAACATGATAATAATTTAGTTACTACGGCTATATCTGACTCAATTACTATATATACAGATGCTTATTTTGATGAGTTAACTAATGATTGTGGCACTGGAATGGTGCTGTGTAATATCGCAGGTGAACACACAGGGATCAAAGGTACTTATGCAGCTGGAGTACTAGATGCGGAAGCAGGAGAATGTATGGCTATTAGAGAAGCACTAAGTTGGGCCAAAGTAATGGAGCTGGAAGAAATTCATATCATTTCAGATTCTGAAACCGTAGTTAAAACTCTTAATAATGTTGCTCTCCTAATAAGATGGGAAAACAGAAAGTTAGTCAGAGACATAAAACAACTATCTATTTCTTTTCGATATTGTCATTTTAGTTTTATGCTTAGAGATGATAATTAAATAGCAGATTCCATAGCTAAAAAAGTTAGGAAAGATAAGTGTTAGACTATTAAAGGCGGGATAGGAGTGCAAGTGCAATAAAGGGATCTCTGAGTCACTTATTGCAAGTGCAACTAAGGGATTCGAGGACCTTTCTAGCTCTCGCTCGAGAGGGAAAATTTCCGGCGAGATTCATCATGGTCATCTTGGTGAAAAATTTAAAGCATAGAAATAACTATCTCCCCATGGTTGGTTGCTAAACCAGGAACTTCTGCAGATAGTTCTGTTGTACTATCCCTAGTAAATCCGCTACGGATGATTGTGAAGGTGGCTATCTTCTACTATCCTACCAAAGCTCCCAAGTGCAAATTTCCTCCATAAATCTTATCACCTTAGCGTCTACCCTTCGAGAACTAGTGTATCCTCAACGAGGGCAGTGGTCTGCCATTACAGTAAATAAAATTCATGTTGGCATACAAGATTTGCTGGAACAACCCAACACTGTTGATCCTGCTCAAACAGATGGATGCCATCTTTTTCATCCAGGAGCCGGGGGGAGTACAAGAAAAGGGTAAAAATAGACTTCCAAGGTATATCCTATCATACTGAAATGATGTCTTTAGCTTAAGACCTTGGAAACAACACAGCATAGACATCTCCTAAATTATATTTAGGTCGTTGAGTCACCGATAGTGGACAGGACAACAACCTGACACTGGAGCAAATCAAAACTAGTACATAACATAACTAACGTTCCCCAAGTTTTAAGAATCTAAACAACTCGAATTATAATGGAGGAACAAAATTTCCACTAGATAAGTTTTTAGCTTGACTATAGACCAACAAAGATCGAATACTTCAAAAAAGGACAGTGTGTCATTAAAGTTCAGACCACAACAATTGACAGTACTATCATTAGTCAGTTGCCTATCTTTGAATTCAATAACGAAATCCTGCCTTATGCGTAAGTATCTTTGAATTGTTCCGTGCTTACCTGTTATAAAAAAGTCAAACGATTGGTTATGCAGTTAAATCTTCACCGATAACTGATAAGGCGAAACTAGTAGATACATGTAAAACTCCTCCTTAGATAGGAGGTTTCCTCTAACCAGCTCAGATATAGAAGATAGAGATGGAATCAAATTCTAAGATAGGAAGTTTCCAAGCTAGGAAGATTGGTCGGAGACGCAAGAAAAAGGGTGTGTTACCAAGGAAGTTTCTAAAGTGGCAAGCTGGAGCACAATATTAAGAGCCCATGACTTTATAGATTTAAATCCAACAGTAATTAGTAGTAGTCGTAATGGTTTTTATTACTCCTGGTCTAGCAAAATACTTTATGAACTAATGCCAATTATTGCAGGATCTCTTGATGCTATTGGGAATGATGTGGGTGTCCCCAGCACCAGGGTCCAAACCAGTCCAGTTCCCTTCAGGCTGGTACTACTATTTACCAGAATTCTGAGATACTTGTAAATAAAAGAGTGTTTACCTCAAAAGATCGCGATATTGTTTGACAGCCGTAAACACCTCCTCCTTTGTACCATTGCCATCTACTTTCGTGAGCAAACCCTTGTCTTGAAGCTTACCGATAAAGGAGAGTCCCACTTCGAAGTAATGTTCCAATCTCTTTTCTACCAATGTGGTACCATGCCCCTCCAAACGTTCCTTCATAGTGTTTAAAGAGGCATTCAAATAAAGGAAAAGGATGGGCTCAAATCCAATCTGCAAGGTAAACAGTTTTCCACCAATATTTTAAAGGAATGAGTTAGTCGACATGCTCCCACTTTCTCCTGATAATACCTAATTAACAAGCATAACCTTTCCTCATAAGTGACTGAACTTGAGGTTGTTTGAACTACTCATAACGAAAGTACAAGAATCACTTACAATACTATTAAAGGCAGTCTGCTCTCCTTCATTAAGGGGGAAACCATTGATGATGAAGCGCTTATTTTCGCTATGGTGGATCACAGTCTGGATGTATGGAATGACCATGGTACCATCCTTAGCCAAAGTATCATCTCGAGCATCACATGCGTCAACGTGTAAGAATCCATACTTTTGGGCCAAGCTTTGGCATAGCATAGTCTTCCCGCTACCAGGACCACCTGTTCATAGTCATTCATTTAAAGAATAACCCAAAAATATAAGCATATTGTTTACACCCATGGCCAGAATAACCCAAAAATATGTTTTGCAGATCTCTGTTCACCAGTTCCAAAAAGCTGATTTTATTTAACCTATCTAATAGTCTCATCATCCTCTTCTAGCTGGTTGCATAGTCGGTCACCATTCTATCCGTATACCAATCAACTAATATAGTTGAAGAGAATGACACACTTTCAGACCATTAACTGAGGATGTGGATGCTACATTCGCTAATACACATGAATCATAATGTTAACCAGAATTATGCCCAAATATTTCAGATGAGGTACCTCTATAATCTAAGATCACTAGCTGAACGCAATAAGAACCTCACTGTGTACACATTTTCACCACCAACTACAGAACAAAAACATATACAAATGAAATTTAACCTACAACAATCTTATCCCAGAGTTCAAATTCAACTTACAACATAATCAAGACAAGGTTGGCCTCCTCAAAATAAATACAGGAGAATAATAATGGTGAATACGAATTTTTTTTTACCTATGACAAATACAAATGTGTACTGCTTGTCCTGTTCATTCAGAGATCTTTCCTGCATAAGGAAAACCAAAGTTATTAGTTGATACATACCAGCATCATTTAATAGCACACCATAATTCTCTTTTATTTCTTTACATAAAAAGTATGAATATACCTTTAATTGAAGAAATTGAATGTGAAATCCTCTGGCCAATTCCCTCAATTTCAGTATATTACGTTTGAAATTCTCAGCTCTTTGCGTATCTTATTCAGTTGGAGATACTTGAATTCTGAGGTTCTCCTCCTTCTCCATGTCATCCATTACTTGAACCAAATTCTTGTAACAGATAGGTTGAAGAGGGGAAGGAAAAGAACAAGATGATGAAGAAGAAGAGGGTGGTGGAGGAGGAGGTTTTGATGTACAAGATGCTGAAGAAGAGATAGAGAGAGGAGAAGGAGAAGGAGAAGGAACTGGATGATTAAGAAATGAACTGTTAAGATAAACAACAACTCCATGTTTTGATGAAACACTATCTATTGAAAATCCATTGTTGCGAAGCTTTTTGTAGAAACCAGCTAATGTGTGTGTGAATAATTTCTCATCCGGATTATCATCCGATTGTATGATATTCATTAACTTCTTACGATCAGATATTATAATTACTCATTCCTTTAAAAATGATACACCTAAATCATCTCCTCTAACATGTATGAATGCTTTAAGTCTCTCCACAAACGTTTCATCATCTTTCTCACCTCCAATCTCCACCAATTTCTCTTGATAGAGTGCTTGATCTTCATTTGTTATCTTTCTTGGGTTTGTTTTTGATTTCCCCATCTGAAATAAAACTAGCAGAGTAAAGTTGGAGAAGAAAGAAGACTGAAATGGTGACTCAATCAGATTTTTTAAGACTTCTCTCCGAAAAAGAAAATATCCGCTTCGGCTATATATACACCTTCTCATCCCGTGCCTTGGCAAAGACCCCAACATAGGCTAAAGATCCGCCACAACCGTTCAACAGGTGGTGGACAAGAAGACCCCGGACTAAAGATTAAAATGAAATCAACGCAATAAATAGTAGTAGTTTAAGTTCTATTAAGTGGACAACAAATTCAATTATGTAGTAACCGTTCCGAATCGCTCAAGGGTTTTAATATGCCGAAGTGATACACCCACCAATATTTATCCCAAGAAAAAATCCCCATAGGGGATCGTGTGATCCTGGACTTCTCTGCATTGGGAATTTGAGATTATAAATGATGTTACGGTGGGTCCCATTGTTCTCTCAGTCTGATTATTTATTGGGGAAAATCGTCAATAAAGCTTTTCGTTTAATATGTATATTCATGTGCCTAGAGACATTAGTAATTTTGCACGACACAAGAAACTAAGCATGGGGCCACACAAGAGTAATTCGGTTCACTGGAATTCTGATTCTCCCTTCTCCCTCTCAAAAGTAACTATGTAATTGGTTTAACTAGTTTTCACCCGTGCGATGCACGGGTCTATTTCTCGCTTATGAAATATAAGATCCATGTGGGAGATTTCTTATTTTACATCTTTCTCCAAAGTTATTTCAGATATTACAGCTCACAATTGAAACTAATAACACGAAAGAAAAGAAAATACTTTCACACCAGATTGAGATTAAGGGCAGAATGTACATGGGGAAAATGAAATGTTGCCAAAACCAGAATTCAATATTCTTAAAGGTTAATCAATTTTTCATAAAAACTTCATGCAAAACTGGAATTAGGGTGATACATGAAGCCAAATTGGGGGGATTACAGCAACTGTGCGTGAAGGAACCAAAACACAAACCTTCCTCATATTTGGTTATTCATTCCCATGTATGTATTACATAGAGAATTTGGTATTATTTCTTTGAAGCTGCTAGCTTAATTTTAGTACTTACTCCACGACTTTAGATCTCATTAATGATTGGCCGTCTTCCAAATTTTGTTGGTCATGCTAAAGAGCTTTGGAGCAGGCTCTACGCCGCGATTATGTGGTCAATATTCGTCGAGATAAATGAAAGATCTTTCAACAAAAAAGAGAAGTGTGATGCGGCTATCATATTGGAGGTTAAACTCTTGGTCTAGTTTTGTTGCTAGTTTATCTAACGTCCCTATTGACGATATCATTTTTAATTAGAAGTCGAAGTTTTTCGACCTTCCGTAAGCTTCTTTAGGTTGTGTAGTCTAGTCCTTTGGGCCATGTGGGCATATTTTTTATTCTTCTCTTCCTTGTTCTAGTTCGTTGTTGGTCCCTCCATCGACTTGGGTATTTCCGTTTTAGTAAAATTCTTCTTTGCCGACCAAATTTTTTTTTACATAGATTCGGCTTTAACTTTTAAACTGAATAAAAATTAGTTGATAAAGCAACGAGACGATTTAAGATGACAATATATCTGGACATGGATATGATGCAATGTAACTTGTCTACGATTTTCCTTACCTTGAAATGGCATTTGTGAGGTGTTTTTTTTTCTTCTTCTCTTGATGATACAAATTTGGTGTTCCTTTATAACCCGTTGGTGAAAAGAGATGAAAATGAGGATTAAAAGAGATGGCGCTATCTTCACAGCTTATCGCTAGCGTGTCCTATATGAGCTTTTTACTTGTCTTTCAGTAGAGAACCATGGTCCCATCTCCAGAGCCTCCTTTTTGCCTCCTTTCTAATTTGAAACTCATTAGCAGTCTACCTTAACTCACAGAGTTTAAGATATATTCAAGTCTGTTATGGTTCTCTTCGAATCGCCAAGTGTATTGAATATGACAATATATTATATTCTATCTTGGTTAAATTGAAAATAAAATAAGATAATAGAACATGTACCTTAATTTATATTGAAAATCAATCAAGAAAAGATTGTATCCCGTAGCATCTCTTTCAGTATCTTCACGGAAACCCTCTAGCAAGATAAAAATGCAGCGAAATATGTGATAAAATCACAACATTACTTGTTGGAGGAACTAAAAACAAAAGTTTTACAGGTCCACATGCTTAACAACGTTATGAAGTACATATAAATTTTCTGGCATGGATTCTTTTACATACTTTCAAATTCATTTTAAAAGTTAATTTTTTAATATGAGACATGATGTCTACTATGCTCTCTTTAGGTAAAGATTAAGTTGAAAATATTCAACAATATCTTCATATTCCTT